>CM042694.1:319952986-320352986 GCA_023614405.1 Avena insularis | reverse complement strand
GAAAAAGCTGAGCTGGTTCTGCCATTAGCACTCACTCATTCGAGGTACTTAGCGCAGATGCCGGAAAACCATATGGGTGGCACACGTTTACGAACCGATGATGGCGACTCGGTCGAGGTGATAAACGGCACGGAGACACGCGCGAGGGCAGGCTGCAGAACAACAGGCGGATATTATACTCCAGCAAGTCAAATTAGCAAACTACAATGAGCAGATAAACGAGTAGCAAGAATGTTCAAATCTGGACATCTACATAGTAATGAAGCATACTGAAGACAACCTTGTCGATCAAAAAATATTTTACCTGCAGTCCACTCCAAACTACTAAGCGATCGAGGGAATCTCTGATGTCGATCTTCGGTACAACTACAAAGCGGTGGGGCGAGCGAGGAGTAAACAGGAAGATGGGGATAATGCTTCGATGAGGGCAGATCCTCGCTTTGATTTTTCCATGAATCAGGATGCGGAGAATGATTACTACGTGTGAGAGAGGGCGGGGCGTGTATTTTATTGGACCTTGGATATTCATTGCACCGGGAGCAATATGCAGGATCGGAAGGCTTCGGCCAGCCACCCGGGATCCGAGGAATCACAGCAGCAGGAGAGAGCACCAGCGCGAGTTCTCAACGAAGGGGCCAGCCCGGCACATGCGAGCCGATACATGTGAAGGAGCTATCCCGAACCCGATGTGATGCGTCCATCGCGGAGGCACAGCTCTGATCATCTGTTCACAGAGGCTGGCAGCGGATCTTGTGGGAGACGGTAGATCTTGTGGGGAGGAAGCGGATCTTGAAAGCGAGCTTCGGCGGTGAAAGGAAAAGCGAGCTCCGGCTATCAATAATGGCAATGGTCCCCGGGCGGGTTGGGTTTGAGTGATGCGATGTTCATTGGTTCTCCATCCGACCAGATGGTGGCCGTGGCCAGTGATGGAAGTGGAGGCTTCGAATGGGGCGCTTTGGGCATTGGATTAAGTGGATGGCTGGGGTGGGCAGGAGGATGATGTAATGCTGATTCTGCACTCTCATTGGTTGGAGAATGTGTCAGGAAATCCAAGTGCCAAAAAGGGGTATTTTGTGAAAAGTATCAAATAGAAGCTTGATACTCTATTCTTTTAAAATGCTGCTATTTTCTTATGCACACAGTTTCCCAATTGGGTATAAAACCTTCAGTGTACCCCTGCGTGAAAAAGACAAATATCGCCAAATCGGAAGTTAGTCGATTTGAACTATGATATAAATTTGATACTCATGATTTTGCAAAATCATTTTAACTTCACAATATGTTGTTTAGAATCACTAAAGTTAACGACTCATTACATGAAACCTTCATACTTAGTTTTGACCATAGTTCGAAGCAGACATATCAATTCAAAAAGCAGTCCAGCGAAATTGCTCCTTAGATGCGATTGTCTTGTTATGTGACATACTTCCAAGGAAAAATACAAACTTGGTATGTTACAGGTGTCTCAAAAAACCTTCTTAGAAATGACACAGCATGTTTCGGTTTCCAAAACTTTTGGGCCAAGCGACCAATGTTATGACCATAATCCATGACATAGTTTGGCGAATAATGTGCCCATATTGTGCATGCATGTGCCATCTTAGGATGGCGAACAATATTATTGCAGGAGGAGGTATTTACAATGGTTTTTGTTTTCAAATCTGCTTTGAGTTTTAAACAACCAATGAATTTCAATACAACACCTACATTTAAAATACTACGACCATATTACATGAAATGTGGGGGCATCTCAAACCTGTTGTCCACCTCTGTAAAAAAAAAAAGACAAATGTCACGCTAAATGGTGAAGTGAGATCCGATTTGAATTCCTTACCAGATTAGTATGATTTTTTCAAATAATTTTGGACCCATATAACACTAGAATGTAAATTGAAATTTAAAATCATCCTAACTAGGAACCTTCATGCCCTCCGTTTGACCATGATTTAAGCAGGCACTAACATCGTTAAGCAGTCCAAACAAAGTGTATGGCATTATGTGCAAAATATTTGCAAAAGAAAAATACCAAACAGTATGTTGCAAGTGTCTCGAAAAAAACCTTCTCGAAATGACTATCATGGTTTCATGGCTTTCAGACCCAAGCGACCAATGTTAAGCCTGTCGGCGATAGTTTGACACTAATGTGTTGGTGTGTACACGTGTATCTTGAATGGATACTGTGTTGTAGGAAGGAAGTTTTCCTTTTCACCGCACAAAAAGTCCTTTCTATTTTCCAGTGCAAAAAGCAGGCGTTTTTGTTAAACGCTTCTCAAAGTTTCAAAAATGGTACCTGTATTTTTCAAATACGACGCATCCCGCAATGATGTCTAGCAGGGTATATAAAACCTTTCAGATCACCTGACCCGAAAAAGATAAACCCACGGATCGGTAGGAAGTGATTCAATTTGAACTACGGTACATTATAATACTCATGATTTTTGAAAAATCATTTTTAGACTCAACATATGTTGCATGGAGATCTAATCTGAGTTTGAGTACTCATCCCTTATCTTCATGCCTTATTTGTTACATAGTTTAAAACAAAAGGAAAATTTTGAAGCATAAAAATTCAAAAGGTCCAAAACAAAGTGCAAATCCTTGGTGTTCTTGACATAGTTACCGGGAAAAATACCAAAGTTGGTATGTTGTAGATATCTCTAGAAAAATCCTTCTCGAAATGACCTATCATGAGGTTTCATGGTTTTAAACTTAAAAGACCAATATTATGGCCTAAATTGTGGCATAGTTTGTGATAATGTGCATATTGTACACACTGCGTATATCTTCTTGGGATGGCGGTCAATATGGAAAAGTTTCACCGGCTCATGGAAAAACATTTCTATTTTCAGAGTGCCAAAAATGGAAATAGTTTTATTTAGCAACTACTGATGAGATTTAAATGGTACCCTCTATTTTTTAAAAATACTAGGCCTGTTATGGATAATGTCCAGGTGTGGTATCTAGGCACTGTACGACAAAAAAGAAACAAATTTACTGCTGAATCGGTAGAAGTAGATTAGGTTTTGAACTATGGTATAGTATCTATTATGGAATTTTTTAAAAAAATCATTTTTAGACTCACAATATGCTATTTTATTAGAGATATAATGCAAGTTTAGCGAGTATTATGTAGGAGAATGTTCATGGCAGCTTTTGGATTGCATTTAAGAAGCAGAAGAACAAAAAATTAGACCATACACTCAAGATAACTTATAAAACTTGACCATACGAAGGTTATATGTATCTTTGAGTTGAACAAAATAATCTTATATCACATCTGTCCAGTTATATCTAAGTGGAATTTATAACTTCTTAAGGGTGAAGCCCCTCTGTTGTAAAACAGACTTATAAGCCAGAATTCCATCAAAGCGGACAATCCTAATGGACTATGGGCATTGACCCCGTATGGCTCAAAATATGAAAAAAAAAGTTTGACCTCCCACCTGAGCCCAACTCAAGCCGGAATGAATGTTTATAGAACCCCGTGAGGGCTAGTATAACAGAAGGTTGGTGTGGTTAAGTTCGGTGCTTATTCATATTGGGAGGTCATACAGGTGATTCCCAGTGTAGGAGCCTCTATTTTTACGTGTTATTCGAACATAGTCTCCCTTGATCAGGCGGGTCTCACATGTGGTCGGTGGTTACAGTGGCATGTCGGTCGAGTGGAGCTACATATGTCAGTCGACTTGGTCCCGTGTCCTGTTAGATGGACTCTTGTGTAATGGTGGGCCCCACATATATATTTACTTACACTTGGCTTACCATCGGCTCAAGTTGACACATGGAAATGACACGTAGCCAAATTGTTGATGTGGCTTCCGGTCATTTAAAGCAACGAATAGAGTGGCCATGACCATTTAAATTGGTCGTAGTATTCATCTCGAAGTTATAATCCGGTGTTATCCATCCACTTTGACCTTTTTGTATTTGGAAATATGACCTTCTTAACATAATTGGTACGCATTTTTTCTGAGTTTGAACCACTTCCATCCTTACGACCAGTTGGTTTAGAATGATCCTTAAGATATGACCAAAAAATCCATAGTGCATTCAAAAGGTCACTAGTGGTGATTTCTTGTAGTGTTGAGACATGATAATGTTGTAATAAAATCTGATCATTTATCATTTTTCATGGGTGAAATATAATCCATAAACTGCGTATACAAAGTATAAACCTTTGAACACTGTAAAATGGCACTTAATACGTGTGATGATGTGCCAACTTCTTAATTTTGAGAGATTGTTATCATTTCTCATTTCATGAAATTAGATAATGCATAAACTTACATATACAGAAAATTATACACCTTTGACTCATTGAAATCACACTTAATACGTGTATTATTGCTAAAAATCTTGAGAATTATCATTTCCATAGAGTGAATGTAATGCATAAACTTGCATATCAAAAATTATACCTTTAAACACTTTACGTTAAATTATATTCAAAACCATTTGTTTATGGGTTAAAATCGCGATAGCAAACTAGATTGTTTTTTCATGGATACCAATTTCACGACAAATATAAAGGGTTATCCTATCCTTATGAGTCCACGGAGGATCAATATGGTTGGTGAAGCGATCCGTGACCGTATCTCGACCAATGAACAAAGCGATAAGATGAGCACATGGCGAGAGTTTGTGACTAAGAGAGAGAAAACTAAGTAGTACTTAACAAGGGCAAGCGGGTAGAACTTAAAACCAAGACCAAACCCAATGATATTTGTGATTTGGAAACATTTTTATTGCTTTTATTGATGGTTTCTCCTAGATTTGATTGTTTACTGGATTTACCTACTTCTTCTTGTTGTGAAAAACTTAGATTCAATGTGTGTTCAGGTTCTAAATATCAATGCAAAGGATTTAACAGAAATACAATATTATGGAGAAAACAAGCAAGTCCACTTTAGGCTGCAGCAGCTCTGAGCTCTTATGACGACTATACTGAACTTTTTCCCGGCCGTATAGTTCTGTCGTATAGTTAATATACCTATGTCTTGTCAAAGAATAACTTCATGAAGGACAGGCGAAAAACCTACTTTCTGATGGCAGCCACACCATCATAGGGAGAAAGAAGGATCGGAAGAAGGATGAGCGTTCTTCATCTCATCCCTGAATCTTGACCTCTATGTATCCCCACCCCATAGCCTACTTGTACTTGAGAGAGAGAGAGGATCTCACCTTGCAGACTAGGGTTTGGGGTGCTTACCATCTTGAATTGTGTTGAATATTTTTATTCTTGTGCGGATCCTACGATGTGCAGGCAATTCCTTTATTTGATTATATTGATGATCATTTCTTCTCTCATGTGAGTAATTCCTTGGGCGTGGGAGATGTAGAAAGTTGGTGAAGTGTGATGTGTGCCTTCATATATTTTCCATTAGTTTGTAGATTGATATAGTGTACTATATTATGTGTGTGCTTGACTATACATGCTGGGATGCGCTATTGCATTGTCCAATTAAGGGCCGAACTGACATGATACTTTGTTCTACATAGATAAGATCTTGTATGCTAGTGGACCCAGGGTGACACGAGGATATCAATGAAGCTAGTTGACTCGAGGATTACGAGTGGCCGCGTACTTATTGCATTAGTCGATCAAGGAGCAATGGCAACTTGAAGGGTCTTAATGCGTCAATAATGCAACCACATGGTTTTGTGTTAGCGAGCTAGTAGGATTATTGAGGTGGATGAAATCAAGAATTCCAGAAGCTAATTATAGGATTTTCATACTACATACTATCTATAAGCTTATAATTGTTACATTTACCACTCGTCCACAGGACATTCACTATCTGCATGAACCAAATATCCCCGCCTTCTTTAGCCATCATGGAAACAACAAACAAGCAAAGTTGTTCTTTATTTTCTGCATTATATTTCTAAAGTTTGTTTAGTTCTATTTAAATTTATATGCATGTAATCAAAATCCATTCTTATTTCAACACTTGATCAATTCTTTCGAAGACCTATGACAACCGGGTGTGATGGGGAGCTTCATCAATAAACCTTACCTTTGGGCTCCTGTGGGATCGTCTCCCGAACTTTGAAACTAGCTACAAAGCGATATGTGCTCTTGTAGACATCAAGCTCTTTTCGCTTTTTACGTTAGCAGAGCTAGCGTTAAGTGTTTGTCTTTGGTATTTCGGTGTTGCTACTAAAAATGTTCTCCTTAGAGCAAAGGTCCTGCCTTTCAGGTGGACCTACACCCGGATATATTGGCATTACTGCTAGAATGAAATTCTTGAAAACTTGGGTCAAATAAAGAGTTGAAGTTAGCTGAGTGATATTGGAAATCATGTCTGTTCTGATTAACTCCTGAAACACGAAAGCTTCTCATAGATGCAGGTGCTCCAAGTTCTAAATTTCTTAACCAACAATAGAGTTCTAATCTAAGTTAGAAAATATGATTTGATGATGGAATTATTAAATTTGCGGGGAAAAGCTTTTAGTGGAAGGTAGATGAAGACCGGAGAAGACATATTAGAGTTTGACGATGTGATAACATTGCTTGGACCAAAGGTTTGCCAAGGAAGTTCTCCTGATCTTAAATTATTCGATGGTCTCTTAAAGGTAAAAGCTCTAGGCTGGTTATCATCTCTCCTTGCCATTACATTAAATGTTGAGAGCGCATTACTAAATTCCTTAAGCAGGTTCTTCCTTTTTAAAAGATGGCGAACTAAGTAAGAACATAGGAAATTTTAGTCGAACATGGAAGAAAACCTACAAGCACAGGAAAATTCTTTGAATGATGTTATTATTCCTAAATGTAGCTATTACAGACTAACAATGCGCCATTTATTTTATAATGGTCTCAATAATCAATATAAATGCTAGACTATGATAGGGAGGATCAATAAATGCTTTAACGATTAAAAGAATGTTTGCAGTTAGCCTACTAGGGCTAGAATGATTAGTTATATAATCATGTTTTTGGCACTAAAGGAAAAAGGACCGCGGATAACTCGATCTTGCATAAAAGTCACTCAAAAACTATGAAGACAAAAATTATAGAACATGCAAAAGAAAACAAATGGGATATATTACAAGTTCTAACTAGAAGATGAAACTATAAAGTTTTCAAGAATTAAAATATCGACAAATGAAATCTCATAGCAACACATAAAGTTTCAACACAAAATATTTTGGTGGAACTCTACTAAAAATTATGATGAGATTGGATAGAAATAAACTATTTCATAAGGTATCTTAGTATGATTGAAACTGGTGAAAAATAGCATCTGGTGTATGATTTTTCTTGATGATGATAAAGTGTTTATGTTTCTACTAATGTTGTCTGCTGAAGGGAATTGTAGTTGTTATAGGATATGATTTTTAGAATAGAAGCTGAAAAGGGCGTGAGGAAAAAGAAAGCGCTACCGACAAGTCGAAGATGATCGTTGGTGGATCCTCAAGATGAAGTGAAACACAAGGTCGAACCAAGGAGGGCCAAATGATGCAAAGAGATGATCGTTACTTATTTCACGATCTTGGCTTGATTGATCCAAGAAGATAAAAGAAACAAGTAAATAAGATGAAGTTGGTGTAGTAGAAAGAAGAAAATCCAATAAGCAACCACAAAATAAGCAGCGAAAAACTGCTGAAAAGGTAAAGACAAGAGTGATCGGTGAGAAAAACTCTTATCCGGATCAAAAAAGCCGCAGGATGAGAGTAATTTATAAATCTTTAAAAGCAGTGACCTTTGTTAGAAATTCCATTTGGGGATGCAATCAAAAGTTCTACTTATGATGCAAATTCCTTCGCTGATGTTATTAGTAGAAAGAAAAGCCGCTTAAGCTGTTTTGCCATGGTAACTAGCTATCCACGCTAACGGGAAGCTATTGTCTAAGTACGGAGATCACGGAATACCAACTTTATATCATATATTAGGTAAAATAGATATTCACTTAATTCCTTATGTGATCTAGGAGCAGGAGTTAGTGTGTGCCACTCTATAAAGAATTAGGATTGGGGAGTATTCTCTCTCTATCCTTCTGATGGATGACAAGTCCCGCTAACTTGACCTATTGTTATGATTGAGGATGTCTTGCCCAACGCCGATGATCATGTTATTCCCACTAATTTTATCATTCTAGAAATGAAGATGAAGGTGTCTATAATACTTGGAAGACCCTTCCTCGATGCTGCGGTGCATTAGTAGATTAATGCGGAAGGAAGATAATCTTCAATGTTTATGATGCTGAAGTGTCGATATTTTCCAAAGGAAGCTAAAGCGGGAGAAAGATATGTTCCACCCATTCGCGGAAGGTTCATGTAGTAAGTTCCACTCATAAAGGGCAGCCAAGGTAAGAATTGAAGAAGAGTTGGTGATTCAACCATTCTTAATAAATGCTTAATGAAATTGACCCATTTTGTTGATATAGTAGAATAGAGAATAACAAGTTCGCCAGCATTCCCACCACTTTTCAAAAGACATTCTCTGTGAGCTTTTAGTGAATCTTGGTGTCAAAATTAGTAGAAATGTCGATTGAATGAGTGAGAATAATAATAAGAGAATAAAAGTTTGAGTTTTATATCTGAGAAGTTAAAATTTTTTCTTTAATATACAAATGTTTTGTCGACCAGTTTATAAATTTTACATTAAAACTTGGTATCTCACTAAGTTATGGGATGAAGGCATCCTTGAAAATAGAAATTTTTGATGATTCGATGGTTTTAAATAACTACTGTATTTGAATGAAATTTCGACCATATACTTCGATGCATTATAGTTATCTTTGCCATCAATAAGTGCTGTAGAAAGAAGCTTTATACAGTTCGCGAACAACCTGGCAGGAATAATTCCGATTATCATAGTTAAAGTGTGAATCGATATGATTAAAAATAGAGAGTTTAACGATATTCTTATTTGAGAATAAAAATTTGGACGTGTAGTTCGGTATAGAATGTCGATGCCTTAACAAATTTTATTTAAAGTACTAGAGGTTTAACGACCAACTATACGGTGGAAATAAAATTCGTTACTTATAGTTCGACCGTGAATGTGATGCAGGTTTATGATTATCTCGAGGCAGATGTTTTACTTTTGACCAACCTCGGTAGGGATCACTTTATCAACCCATTATGAATGTCTTATATAGTTCTTTTCCTGTAGTAACCCTAGTTGGCGGGACCATCGCCGCTTCTCTGGGCGAAACTGTCACCCGCCCGTGTTGTAACATCTCAAAAATATTAAACAAGATTATCAAATTCTAATCACAAGATTAGGGTTATAACTTTGTTCTTAAGCCAGAATGCATGTGTGATTGTTATTAATGTATGAATGCTTGCTATGCCATGTTTGATTGTTATATATGTGGAGAAATAGTTTAAAGATCAAAATAATATCATGGTCAAAACCAAAAAAAATCAAAAGAAAATCAATATATGAAGCATATGACCTAATGGTCATTTGTGAGTTAACCACTGGCCACTTTAGGCGTCTCTGTAAATGTTTCCAATAGAAACAATTTACTACTTCTTTATAGACCAGTGAAGTCGAACACAAGTAACTTTTAAACTTACAAAAAACCAATTTAATCCATTTGAGAGACATTTCAAAATTAGATATCAAGTGTGAGTATCTAGATCACCATTTTCCAA
This sequence comes from Avena insularis, assembly GCA_023614405.1. Classification (NCBI taxonomy): domain Eukaryota; kingdom Viridiplantae; phylum Streptophyta; class Magnoliopsida; order Poales; family Poaceae; genus Avena; species Avena insularis. The sequence continues at coordinate 320,343,380 of CM042694.1, read as the reverse complement.
AAACAATCAAACCATCCCACGCTTGAAAAATCTAGCAACCCGGAGACACTCAAGCATGTGACCAACACACCTACCAAGATAATTTGAACTAAAATCTTTAGTTCATGTGGCCATTAATCAAACATAACAGAGCAAAAGTAGAATATACCAACTATTTCTTTGATCAATCAATTTACTCACCAGCTGTACCCAATTCAACCTCAGTTCTACTTGCAGTCACCCAGTACATTATGCAGCTAGCACCCTCACTCGTTGCAATGAGCACAAACCCGTGCACACAGCGTGCCATGCCCGATCGAGCATGGACCACCGAGCCTAGCCGCACCGCCCTCTCTACGACCACGAGGAGGCAGTGACTTCACACTTTACCTTACGTATTACTCGACCAAAAACTGGCAGTGGAGAAAACTGACGTCAGCGCCCGGCTAACCATTTGCCATGACGCCGCCGAGAAGCATGCATTCAGCGTATACCCCTTATGCCTCTCTCCTTGTTAACTACTCGCGCGTCACTAGTAACTTCCATGTGTCATACATACTTCCGTGACCACCGTGCATACAACGAACATTGTGGTACCCGCCACGAGCTCGGGCGTCTCTAACCCGATGCGAACCGCCTGTTCGTTACCACTATGCGCGCCAGCGATATGCCGTTCCTACATGACCTATGCCCTCCGCCATGACTATAGCACCTGTACCAATGTCGGCGACAAAGGCCCCGCGGCAATACCCGCTACTCCTCTTTGCCGATTAACTGTATAAATGGACCTCTCATTGCCAAAAGGCACACCATTCGACTCCCCTCTCACTCCAAGAAACATCCTTGACCATTCGCTTGGGCAAAGCGACACCACCTATGATTTTGCGAACCTGCGCTGCCATGGAAAAAGGGGAGTGGTGATTGGAGCCACCCTAGGATCCTTGTGACCACCATTGAGCTAAATGAGTCATCTGCAGCTGTTTGCCCCATCGTCAGGACCTGGTTGGAGCCACGGTAAGCCCCGACAACCCACGCTTAAGCCGAATTAGGTTTAGAATCCTGCGCTCACTCTTGATGAGCAATGACCAGCTCAGCCCAGTTGATCTGGATCTAATGCTCAGCGTGACTGATTCATGAATCTTGTTTCATAGATCTTGCCCACGTGACATGTGGGATTCGCCTGAGAGCAGCTACAGCGATGCGTTGCTTGGATTGAGCTGACCCATGTGTTCATTCAGCGCTTAGCCTAGAAATTCAAATAGAGATTTTCCATTTAATTATAAATCCTGTTATGTGAGTGATTTAAAATTGAATTCGGAGAGATTTACTTCACCGTGCATGATTCCAATTTTGTTAAAGTTATTAAATCTCTACACTACCATTGGATTCAAACCATTTGAAATTATAGATCACCTATAATTGAAAATAACAAAATGAGACTTTTTAACTTCAAACATTTTCTAAAATCAACCATAAATATATTTTGAGTTGATTCCCGCTCTCAAAAATCACACATTTGCCATGCTCCTGTCCGAATATGAAAAGATGTAGATTTGTCACGGTAATCATGGACTAGGAGATAAAAAGAATGCTATATAGAGGCATTTCTGATCCTTTAATATTATTAAATATAATACTAACTTTGTAATATATGCCAACCTCTTTTAAATCACTTTCCAAATGTTGGAATATGAGTGATGACATGTGTCAACATGATCCCATATTCCTAATTGGAGGATAATAAATCTAATTATTTTTTAATGAGTAGAAATTACATTTTCAAAATAAGATAATAAGAATATGTCCATATTTCATGGGATGATTGAGATGATGCTAGATCTGTCGATGTATGAGCCATTGTGTGCTAAATAGAATTAATTAAGTATTGTTTTGTTGATTATTATTACCTCGTGTTATTTATAGGCAGTACCAGCCAGAATACGAAGGAGAGGTACTACGAAGAAGAAGTGAAGAACTTCCAACAAGCTGCACCAACCAAAGCGGAAGCAACTATACATGCCATCCATGCAAGCTAACCTATGCAATATGCACTAGGCATGCTTAGTTATACAATCTTGATTATATGCAATCTAAGTTTTACTTGCACTCTTTTATTCTTCTTTTCCTTTACCAAAAGTTTCTTAAATAGTTAATATGGGTGTGATTAGTAAAAATAGGATGGATACCATAAAGATCATAGAACTAAGTCTTGAGTAGTTATGTTGATTATCACCCCTCAATAGAGATACTCTCATTAATAGTGGCTAGTGCTAAACTAAACTTGATCACTTTAGATGGGAACACTTGGAAAATGATTATGAAAACCTTGGAATGAGAAGTCGTTCTGTTGAAATGTTTTGCCATGTGTTGTGAAAAACAATGATTTGGAGATGATTCTGAAGAGGAATGTGCCTTGACTTTGATAAAAGCCCGATGGTTGGGTTCGGATCACGATACCATTCCAATTTTATTATACAACCACAATACGAGTTGGGTGGGGCTTAAGCGGAAGTTTATATGTCTTAGTATGGGTTCCTTGGGAAAGAAGTGAAAGGCGAGGCTGCCTTGTGAATATGAATGTCCACCTATGCAGTTCACGGGATGGCGGTTGGCCGTAGCCATGGTATTTGGAGAGCCAAGCTCAAGGGGAGGTGCCTATACTAGGGTGTGTAATTGAAAGGTTAGGATTGATTATCCGCATACAAGTATGATGATTCGGGGTTATATCTTTGGCGGATGTATCGAATTTTGTGGTGAAAGTGTACCACCTCTACAGTGTCAAACTATTGAATAGCCGCGTCGTGCTTATGGACGATTGGAGTGGTACAACCATCTTGTTCCGTTGTCGGATGTTTTCAAAATGACTTTTGACTTGAACTATGATTTGACTTGACCACAATAAGGTTGTGGACATGAAAACTAGGTTTCCACTTGGTAATCTAGAGAACTAAAATAAACTTTACTATTAAGTACTTATGAAATAAAATTGGCTTGTTGCAAACAGACTGAAACTTAGGATTCCTACTAGTATTACCTTACTTGTTAGTGATAGTTGTGAGTACTTAAAAGTACTCATGGCTTGATCCTAGCTATTCCATGGCGAGACTATGAGAGGACTACCGGGAGGATGGACGCGTGAGTCTACGATAACGAGGATCATCTCCATCATCGGCATTGCTGTGCAATGAAGATGGTCTACTCGTTTATTTCCATTTGCTTTTGATGTGTATTAAGACTTGATCATGAGATCAACTATTTCTAAGACTATTATGGTTTTGTAATGGATGATGTACTGTGGTACCAATTACATTAAGTCTCATAAAAATGGTAATCATGGGATTACGATATGCGACATATGAGCATACGGACTTAAAATGTGGGTGTTGACAAGTTGGTATAGAGCCATCCGACCATAGGAACCCTAGTTAGAATGATCTGAAAAACTTAGTTTCAAAACAAAGGAAGTGAGTATGTCTGAAAACCTATTCTCCTCTTATCCTTGAGATTCTTTCAAAGGACCATGTTCCTCAAAATTCTTGCAATCCTACCTAAATTTTGACACACTTGATCACCTCACTAACTTACTCATCCTAATTATAGATGGAAGTTAAGTGCAATAAGTTCTACCGGTTGGGCATAGGAGGAGGCAGTCTTGAGGGACCTAAGCTAGCTAGCGAGCTTCTAGAGGCGCCCGCTTTCCCGAGTTCTTTGGAGCACAGCTCAATGACCATCCTGGAGGAAAACTATAGTGGTTGATCATTGCGGATCTGAGAGGCAAGATGGAGCCATCCACCTCTGAGAAGATACAGTTTAGCTTGAGGAGAACAAGCGGCTAGATGGACTAGCTAGGGCAATGTGGGAGGCACTTTCCTGCGTTTGGCCTGTGAACATCAACTAGATCAATGGCACCCGCTTAGCCCACTATGCAAGCGTGACTCTATGGGATATCCCTTGGCCATGCCAGACATCCGGAGTTGAGGCATCCACGTGGATCACCTTGACTTCATGCTTTACGAGACCCAAAGGAGTTGGACAAGCCGTGCCTATGCCCGAGAATCACGTTGTGCAGCCGAGAGAAACAAACCCTCGCCATCCTTGCTAAGGGGCGCCAGTCACTTCATCGCCAGCGTGACAAGAAGGACCACATCATTGCTGCGTCTTCGCGGTGGCCACCCTCAAAAAACTATCCATGACCCGGAGATCCAGTGGAGGAGAAGGAAGAGGAAGGTGAAGATATGCGTGGGGATATCCACTCTTACCTCGGTGATGATGATGATTATCACGGAGGGCGTTGCCATGGGTTCCACAGACGAGGATGATGCCGACTTCATAGATGATGAAGAAACCTGAGCACTATCATAGGTGTGGTTTGTATCTGATCACGATGTATCGTATCTTGTGAATGGTTCTTAAAACCATCTGCTTAGTAGTTAATGGTGTGTGGTTTGTGCACCATGTTTCTTGGAATGAATGGAAAATGAGTTATGGTTTTCAAACCTTAGCAATACTTTCAGTTTAAAGCTTTTGAACCATACCCATAAACCATAAAATTTCCCTCTTATCTTATGATCTATCTCAATCCTCGGATGAGTCGCGGCAACCTAGGTGGTAGCAGCTCATCCCAGGATAAATGCTTGATTCTCTGAGGATGCTAGTATTAGATCATGGCCGGTAGGGCCAAGCATCAAGCCAATCTAGCAACTCTTCAACAGATCGCCGGATGGCACACAACAAAAGGCCATGAAACCAAGATCACCATGGATTCAACTCGAGAACTTCAAAACACCAATCCTCCTATGTTTAGCAAATCGGAAGAGCCCATAGATGTTGATGATTATTGCAGATCCATGGAGAACAACTAAGTTGCAGAGTAGAGGCTGCGGAAAAATGCTGTTTGCCACCCACTGCTCGGCAGGTTATGCAGATCATGGTGGAATAGCACCCATACAATGAGCGGAGGACAGATGATGACTTGGGAGGAATTCAGCTCAAGTTCAGGTCCCATGTCCTTTAAGTTTTATCAAGGCGATGAGGGATGAATTTAGGGAGCTAGGCGAGGAAGTATATTGTGGTGAATCTGGTGACAAATTTCTATCTCTGGCTGGTATGCCCTTATGAGATTGACGGAGAAGCAAGAAGAAGGAGATTCCTGAATGGTCTAGATGATGAGATCTGACGGTGTTAGTCAACATTCCCTTTGATGACCTAGAAGCTTTAGTGGATTCTGCTATCCGGATGGAAGAAAGTCAACCAAGCCGGTCGAGAACCGTGGCGTCATATGATGCACCAACCTAGACCACCATACCTGAAGTACCACTAACCCGTCTGAGTTTGCACCAAGAAACAATAGACCCCTATGTCGTCCGAACTATCCCAATCATGGTGGAGACCGGGGCTGGAAGGCAACAACAATAACCTCGGCAACCCCAATAACTAAATGCACCGCCAAGGTCCAACAACAACAACAACAACAAAATACTTCCCCAAGGACTAGAAGCAATGATGTGTGGCCCCTATTGGGGGAAGGACAAGTCCATGATAACCTTCTTTGAATGTGGAGTCACGGGTCACTACTCCAATAGGTGTCCCAAGAAGCTTCTGCAGCCACCAATGTCGCACCTCCCGGCAATAAGCGGCGGCGCGTCCAACTTGAAATAGGTTTGCCCGAGGAAACCCTTTTGAGCGTACCGGTGACTATTCCCATGGTCACGGAAGAAGCCGGGAAGTGCCAAATGTCGTGCTTGGGTATGTTTTATGTTAACTTAGTACATGCAAGAGTGTTGTTTGATTACGGAGCATCGCACTTTCGTTTGTTACCGAAGAATTTGCATGCTAGTAAGATTCAACCAATAAATTTGAAGCATGTTATGATAGTTCAAATACAGGTTCAACCACCAAAGCTAGAAAAATTTGCAAGGCCGTTCCTTCGGTTGCATGGGATAGATTTTTATGCCAATCTAATAGTACATAGAACCAAAGGTTTGGAAGTAGTACTAGGAATGGATTGGATGTCAAAACTTCAAGATTAATTGGTGTGGCAAGAAAGCCATAACCATGACCGATAGCACTGGAGTATCGATGAGCATGTATGCGAGATGCTACCCGTCAGATTCAAATGCAACAAGAGTTTAGCCCAATCAACCATTGACCAAATCGAGTTGATGCATGAATACCTGATGTGTTCCAGATAAATTACCCGTTATGCCCAGGATCGGGATATCGATTTTATCATTGAACTAGTTCCTTGAACTGGACCCATAGCTTAGAGACCTGTAGCATCCCAATAGTCAAACAATAGCAATACTACTAGCCAACTCTATATAAATGCTACTTCCTATATATAATTGTTGCATCATAATTATATCACGCTCATGTCATCATGCCACCTTGCATTGAGCATCATATAAAACCCTTTTTGTTTTGGTTCTTCTCTCATATGCATTATTAATTGTATTTGCCTCTTGATATTGTATTTGGTTATTGATATTTTGTTTATTGACCATGTTGAGTTGTGGGCATATCTTTTATTAAACTGAATAACCTTTACTTTTCACCAACTTATACTTACACAATTCCAATTACCCTTGAGCTTGTAAATCTTTTCTTTGGTTTTTTATTCTAGCTCATGTGGGTTGGATGGATCTACTTCTACAAATTCTTTTGGGCTTTTAATTCCACTTTTAAGATGCATAAGAATAATGCCATGTTAATATTATTGTTTCACAAGAATAAACATGGCATTAATTATTGCATGGGCCATCAAACACCACCACATTCAGTCCTTGGGATTTGATATGAATTTTTGAGTGGTGTATATCTCTTGGAGCTTTTCCTTCTCTCTCAAATCTTTCACCTTGTTTGGTTTATTTCTTTACACTAGTGCTCATCAGCTCTTCTCACATGTGTATGCCATGCATGGTCATGAAATCCTTTCCATCTCATCTTTTGTCCTCCTTTGTTTTTATTTGATTTTTTGGGTGGATCATCTCTCATCTCTCTCTCCCTAGCTCTGTCTCTCCCTCCTTTGCTTGATCTTATTTGATCTTGATAAAAGCCACCACCATCCCACCTCTCTAATCCCTCTCTGTCCAAAACCCTAACCTAATCACCTACCCCACTATCACCATCACCACTTACACCCCACCCAACCACTCCATGCGAGCCACCTCTCTAGCTAACCCTAGCTGACCTCTCTCTCGGCCTCTAACCATGCCATCTGAGGGCCACCTAGCCACTTCCACCTAGCACAGCCTTCCCAGGAGCCACTGGTGGCTCTACCTTGGCACCTTCTTGACCCCCTCTGGTCCTAGCTTGACCACACCCACCCCGCACCAACCTTCTTCAGGCCCCTCCCTAGTCTGGCCAGGCTTCCCCCAGAGCCTAGCACTGTTCAGGCCCCCTCTGGTCTAGCCAGGAAGGTACACAGAGCCCTCTCTCTCTCTCTCTCTTTCTCTTACCTGTGAGCTAGCCCCACCCAGCTCTCCTCACCGTAACCCACTGGTAGCCCCGGCCCTGCCCCTGCCCCTAACAGGCGATCACGTGCTCGAGGAAGGTGACAACCAACCCTTTTCACCCAGAACCCCCCACGCATCCCCTCCCTCTCGTTCCTATCTCCCTCTCTCTACTTTGTTGCGTCCCCAAACACCACGGCCTCGTCTTGTCAGCCTGGTCACCCACCTGCGTCACCCTTGCCACCTCCACCCCTGGTCGCAGCCCCACTCTACCTTTCTCTCCACCCCGGCTACGTCGGTCTCCACCCAGTTCCCCCTCTTGCGGCTGGTGGTGAGGCTGTGGGTCGAGGAAAACGAGGCACCCTCCTGCCGCCGCGTACCAGCGAGGAGGAGGAGACCAGATCCACAGAACCATCACGCGCTGGCTTCGAAACCCTAGTTAGCCGTTAAATTGCTACGTCGACGATCGATCGCTCTGTTGCCGAACCACCACCATCAATAGCCCAGTGAGCCACTGCCTTCGAGACCTCCCGTCCTTGTCATTGTGCGTCGTGCGGACCATACCGAACACCCTCTGCAGCGGTGCGCTCGTGCCAGCTGCGCGTGCTCCGGCGTAGTGCATCGCGGGCGGCGTATCCCCAGCCCATCACTCGGCGTATTGGGCGCGTGACAGTATCAGCCTCGGTAGTGCGCCATGAGCGGCGTATCAACCCATCCACCTGGTGTCATGATTGTCCGCTTCTTGGGAGCGGTATCAACCCCACATCCACCTAGTTGTCGCCCAACCCCAACCAGCGCGTGGTTACACGCCTCGCGCGCGGCCAGGTCCCGGATGGAGTTCAGCGTGCGCTCATTGTCAGCTTGCGGAGCTGTCCGAGTTGAGAGAGAAGAACTTCTGATGGCGGTGGTCTTTTGCGATAGCCCTTCTTTTATTTTACGCCTCTACCCGCGATGCCTGAGCCCCACCGTCGGCCTCCTGTCCTTTTTACAAAACAACCCCGTCGAACCTTAGCCTTAACTCGTGATCAGGTACACCCCTCCACATCGGCGTCTTAATCACCCTACATCGTGGGCGTGGCGGCTGGCCTTTGTCCTTTTGTCATTCATGGCATTAACGAGAGCTAGGTAAGCGCAATTGGGAAAAACTTTCTATCATGTTGTCCTAATCAAGCCCGGCCCACTGTCGGCCGGCGGGTTTATGGCCAGCTGGAACGTCGTGGGTTTTATGTGATTTGATTCGGTGGGTTTATGGCATTTGAGTAACAAAGGTTTTACATTTTTACATTTTTATTTAAACTTTTCAAATTTGTTTTAAATTCAAATTCAAATCTGTTTTAAATAACTTTTGAATTATAATTCCAAATTAAACATGTAATATATGTTTTGAAATCAGAAAAATGTGAAATTCAAATTTGCCCTTCAAAATATATTTTGAACACTTTAATTTTCGAGTTGATTAAATTACAATAAAATGCCCTTTTCATTAATTAATTAACTTTGGTTTTATAACTCAAATTGACAAATAATATGTCTAATACAAAAAAATGATCAGCCTTGACGATCCCGTTCTATCTATGCATTCCATGTTCTGAATTGCAGCACATGCATAATATAAATATAAAGTATACAGCAACTTATTTGAGTATAAAATGTGACTAAAACTCCATAAAATGCCTTATTCTTGTATTCCACACCTCACCCATGCCATGCTACTTTATTGCCATGCAAATTGTGCATCATTCATCATGGCATGATTGTTTGCTGTCGCATTTTAATCATATGCTTGTGCACTTTATTTATGTTGGCCCTTGTTTGTTTAGTTCTTCTTGCGAATAGGCTTAGGCGGGGATATATCAAGAAACCGAGCACTACCAGATCCTTCTCTCATTTCATTTGAGCTACCAGACAAGCACTACCACATGCTTGCATACATATAGTACCTATTGCCTCTATCTTATTCTTGCATCATGGGTCGCGATTGCATGTCTGAATCCCAATCTTTGCATAGCCTTTACTTTTAAACCCCACCCAAAGCTTGTTCCTCCATCCCGAGCCATTACTAGGAGTTGTTTGAGCCATGCGGGTCGTGGAACAGCATGTGTAGGGTATGTGAGTGTTTGATGGATAAGTACCTAAACAACTTAACTTTGAGTAGTAATGGGATAACTAATGAAAGCGGCACGGTGAGCAATATCTCACTGTTGGTTTTCATGCTCACTTGTGTCATAGGACCAGTGCAATGATTCTGTTCCTTGAATACCGGCGCTATCCACATCCAGGAGACATGAACCCCTGAGCAGGCTTGATTCATTCTTATTTCTTGGGGCCACAAAGTAGTTTGGGGCTGTACTACTATCTTGTACTTTATGACATGCTTTAGTGCTTTATTTACGATTGTGTGAGAACTGTCTTATTTAGAGATCGTGACACGTTTTATTGTGTGTCGACAAGCCAGTCACACTTCCGGGTTCCAGTCATTCTGACCGTCCACACAAACCTTGAGTCCGTCTGGGAACCGGCCAACAGCCCCGTTGCGGGTAGCTTAATGGGGTGGCCCCTGAAATATTCTGAATCTGTGATCGCTTTGTCGTGAATGCCTCGTTAGGTTTTTGATTTGGTTTCGAGTTGTTCGAGTGTGTGTTGCTATTTGTGCACCTATGGTGAAACTTTCAGCCGTGTCCACGGTTTGGACGACTTGAGCAGTTCTCGATCATAGACAAGTATAACTAAAGTACCGCTTTTAATTTGACTAAGTACCTGATTAGTAAATAGTGCAACACTCATGGAATGGATAATAAAACTGCCAGCGGATGGGGCTGTTAGTCAGCTTCCTCGTTAGTAGCGAGGAGGAGGATGGATCTGTAATATCACCGTTATAAGCTGTTATTATTACTTCACGGACATAGTGGTATCTTTGGTTAAGCGGATGGTTAGCAGTATCTATAGAATTATTAGGTTTATCTTTTTCGCGCAATGGCGTCACCCAGTTGTGTCCCTTTAGAGGCATAAAGACTTGTTGAGTACCCTAGGGTCTCACACGATAAATTGTTTGATTCAGATGGCGGTACACTCACAAGATGGATCTTGGGTGGAGGAGGCAGACGATGTTGTAGCGATCATTGGTGTAGAGATTAGAGCGAGGATCAAGTGAGATACGTGGGCGGGATATGTTTATTTATGGGGCATCTTATGCCGATTTGCTTCTTATCCGTGCTGGATCTTGTTTTCCTTCCGCTTTGATCTTGATGTTTTGATATGAGAGATATCCTAAACTATTATATCTATCTAGGATATTTGGATCTTGCCATATGGCGTTGCAATATTTCTATTTCTTTTAGATGGAATGGCTCGAGGACTGTTGTATGGTGGCTTGCATACATACTCATTTGTGTATATAGTTGATCCCTTGTACTTTGCCGATTCGCCGCTTCGTTCTTGTCCCGATCTTCATCGTTTGGAAATGGTTAGGGCGGCCCGAAAGGTCTGCACTGTGGTGGCATTTGGCCCCAGGTACTATTTTAACATTTAAGCTCATCGAACTTGTAACTAAGGCGTAATTCAGTGGTTACAATTGGTATCGAGCCATCCCAGCCTTTAGGGTCTCGGCCAAATGGTGGTTGTCGATCTAGCAAATATTTTTTGGTAGCTATGTATACTAAGGGAAAAACAAAATCTGAGAGTAGGATTGATTCCACTTTTCTTCTTACCCAACCACCCACCTTTTCTAGTAAGGAAATTAGCGTTTTCAATCCTCTTCTTAAAATTCAAACTAAGTTCACGTGTTCTGGGTTCCGTAATACCATAGGTTGTGTGTGTGTGTGCGTAATTCCTTGTCTATCTGTTGCATCAATTTGTTATCTGTCGCCTTTGGTTATCAAGCTGTTGGTACATTCCATCTTGAGCTTTTGGAAACAGTGATCTATCGACTCCTTGTTAGCGGTGCCATCTTCTTAAGGGTGTTCTTCCTTCCGGCATGCTTTCACGAATGTAGGTTGCTAATCTCTACGATAAGTGATTTTGCATCTATTGGTATTTTAATGCGAAAAATGGAAAAATTTTCTTTATTCATACATGCTTCCACACTCCTTTTTTAGTCGTGTGTGAACATTATCTATCTCCTTTATCATCTCCATGCTAACTCATTCTTTTGTCGGCGCTTAATCCTGAGTTTCATTTCATCTCCTTTTCTCTTGGGCTAATTACATAACATATGTCGATCAATCTTGGTGATTGTAATTTGGTTCTCGGCATAGCTATATGACACTTATCATGAGTGGAATATGGAAAATGCAATCACACTATCCTCCAAATGGTAGCGATTATCTCCTGTGATTTTGAGTACACCATGATCATATCTATGCATATTCAAGCATCTTTGGCAATCCAGGAGTTTCTCAAAGCACTACGATGATACACCATCATCCATCATCTTTGCACATCTTTTGAACTCCATATACGCAAAATTCTCGACGTGAGAATTGCATCTTTTAAATCTCTGGTAGCTTTGCTTATGGTATGATCTATCATCTTTTCTTTATCCAAGATCTCTTTATCTTTGTATAGGTGATCAATGCGACAATGTGAACGGTGACATCTCTTTTCTTCAGAAGGACCGAGATAACCTATTCTTCGGTGCATCTTCTACAACACGAACCGTGCTTTAATATTGATCTTTCTAAGGCGTTGTGTTGAGCATTTGTTCGTTTCTCCGCCTCTTGAACTTGATATTACAGGAATATCTGTTAATCCATGGTGGTATATGTTGATAATATGCTTGCCTATTCGATATCAATGGAAGAACATGGAAGATCATCATTTCCCTTTCTCTCAAGCTTTGTTAACAACTGTTAGTGCAAAGTCTCAAAGTGAAATTGACTTTTGAAGTCACCTATCTCGACCACGTCATACGCTAAATACATTGCTTCAATTCTGGAATTAGCAAGTCCATTGTTAATTCATCCTCCATCTTCAACCAATCCGGAGTTGTTCCTTGTTGGCAAGTTATCATCGTCGTTAGCTAAAGATTTTCCTCAAGGCGCTAAATCTCTCTCAATCATTTCAAGAGAACATGGAGTTCTTTCACCTCAGTCTCGTCAAGTGATCTTTTGAAACCCTCTCGTTCTATCATCTATGCTCAATCCACAGGAGGCCATGAAGACCTTCGAGATCTTGTATTCATACATTCAAGTTGGTGCTATCTTTTGTGGTATTGAATCTTGCGATTCTTATCCGTAATCTTCCTTCATATCTTTTACGGTGGCTTGGTACTTGGACATGGCACTTTAAAACATCATCATCTTTATCTATCTATGAATCCGTGAATAGTTTGCATCTGTCCTTGTTTTTCTAAAGTTCCATGAGTTATTGTCTATACCTTGATCTGTTTGGTAGTTGGGTTGCATGGTTTTCTTATTCATGTGCGGAGTAATGCTTTGAGTGCGGGATGGAGTAGCTACCATACCACTACTCTTATCATTCGCTCTTGTACATTGAATTGGTGAATTAATGTGATTTCACTCATTCCCACGGAAGTTAGAAGTGGCCTTTATCCCTCGATACTTTTACTTCCGTCCTTGTTTCAGTGCTCTCTCAGTAATCAATAATCTCTTGTTGGTGGTATCTATTCTAGAGGGCAAATCATCAGTATCCGGAGGGAACAAACACAAACTCTTTTCTATCCTAGTCATTCTACGATGCTCGACATCCCCAAACAGATGAAAGGAAACTATCTCTCTTTGTTTCATCAATTCTTTTTCGTGGTAAAGCCAATTATGGTTGATGCCATCTGCATGCAACACGCCAAATCCTATTCGCGTTAGCATCAAGGCTAAAAGCAATAAGTATCTCTACAATAAACTCCAGATCCTCCATATTCTTTTGCTTGAGTTCCACCATGATCTAGCTTCATCCGTCTCTGGAAGTTATCGCACCTCAATTGCGTGATCCTTTGGTTCTTACGGTGCAAGAAGAATCTAATCCGATGATGTCTAACTAAATCTTTCTGTTGATATCAAGGGACTCTATTGTTTTGAAGGCAATATTGTTTCCGTGCTTCATTTCTCAAATCCGAGAGAAGATACGATGCTATTGTCCATAGTGGTTCAAAACCTCTCCAACCTAGCTCTTTTCTTCCGGTGAGACAAGATTCATCCTCTCTAGTATCGGTAAATCTTTAATCTTAACGGTGTGTCTTTCTTATCCATGATACATAATCTTGTCCTTTCTTTCTCAAGTGGTTCTATTTTCTCTTATCATGTTTCTTGAAAACCGGAGCTATGTTCATCCTATCCTTCTTGTCTCCGACAATCCTTCAACTCTTCTAACCCGTTGTTTCTCAAGCAAAGCGCCAGCAAGACTAACAAGTCTGTAAGTTTTGCAAGGTGTAAAAGTCGCACCATTCGGTTGTTCATCAACAGGAATGTGAAGGTCTGTACCGTTCAGAACAACAGCCTCTCCTTGTGTTGTTGTTTTTTTCCTTTTCCTAGGAATCTGGTGAGAGATTCTTGTTTAGTGGGGAAGTTGTAGCATCCCAATTGTCTAACAATTGCAATGCTACTAACCTAGTCTATATAAATGCTACTTCCTATATATAATTGTTGCATCATAATTATATCATGCTCATGTCATCATACCTTGCATTGAGCATCATATAAAACCCTTTTTGTTTTGGTTCTTCTCTCATATGCATTATTAATTGTATTTGCCTCTTGATATTGTATTTGGTTATTGATATATTGTTTTAATTCCCAAGTTGAGTTGGGGCATATCTTTTATTCAACTCATCACCTTTCCTTGTCACCACCTTATACTTCCACCATTCCAATAACCATGAGCTTAAATCTTTTCTGCTGGATTTTGATTCTAGCTCATATGGGTTGGATGAGATCTACTTCTACAAATTCTTTTGCTTGGCTTTTTAAAATTCACTTTTGGGAATGCATAAAATAATGCCATGTTAATATTATTGTTTTCACAAGAATAAACATGGCATTAATTATTGCATGGGCCATCTAAACACCACCACATTCTAGTCCTTTAACGATTTGATATGAATTTTTGAGTGGTGTATATCTCTTGGACTTTTCCTTCTCTCTGGAAATCTTTCACCTTGTTTGGTTTTATTTCTTTATGCCTAGTGCTCATCAAGCTCTTCTCACATGTGTGCTGCCATGCATGGTCATGTGAAATCCTTTCTCCATCTCCATCTTTTGTCCTCCTTTGTTTTATTTGGGATTTTTTGGGTGGATCATCTCTCATCTCTCTCTCTAGCTCTCTCTCTCCCTCCTTTTGGCAGTCTTATTTGAGTCTTGCTAAAGCCACCACCACATCACCTCTCTCTAAGTCCCTCCTCTCATCAGTCCAAGCATCCTGCACCCCACTGTCACCATCTGCTTACCACCCACACCCAGCCACTCCATGTTAAGGCCACCCCTCTCCTATTCAACCTGGCTGGGCCTGACCTCTCGGCCTGGGCTAACCCCAACCACATGCTTTCATGCACGGGCCCCACCTGGACACCCCTACTTCCTGGCCGAGCCACCCCTCCTGCCACCTAGCACCAACCCTAACTTTGAGCCCCCCTCTAGTCCCTAGCAGGCCTTGGGCCTCCCTCTCCTCTCTCCTCTCTCTTTCTCTTTTCTGTGAGCTAGCCCCACGCCCAGGAGCTCTCTCCTCACAGTCCCGCTTTGGTAGCCCTTTTTGCCCCACACTTGCCCGGCTCAGCCGATCACGCGTGCTCGGCGGAAGGTGACAACGACCACCTTTTCCACCCAGACCCCCGCCATCTCCTCCCTCTCGTTCTATCTGCTCCCCTCTCTGCTGTTCGTCCCCAGGCCACCCCTGGCCTCGGCCTTGCAACCACCTCCCCTCCTCTGCCTTTCTCTCCACCAGCCGACTCTTAGGCCAGACCCAGCTACCAGTCGGCCTCCTGTCCTTTTTACAAAAAACTTGAAATGCAGACCTTAGCCTTAACCCGGTTGGTGCCCCCTCCTTGACCCGCGTCTTAGTCACCCTACATCATGTGGGCACGTGGCAGCCCCTGCTTTCATTGCAGAGGCCAAATGCAAAGCTGTGATGGGAAAAAACTTTCTGTCTTGTATGTTGTCCCGATCGACAAGCAGCCCACCACCAGCGGCCAGTAGGTGCATGGCGGCTGAGTAACAAAAAGGTTTTTTCTGTTTTCTGTTTTTAATTAAACCTTTTCAAAGTGTTTTAAATTCAAATTCAAATCTGTTTTTCATATCTTTTAAAATATAATTCCAAATTCAACATATGATATATGTTTTTGAATCAGAAAAATGTGAGGAATTCGAATATGCTATTCAAAATAATGTTTGAGCACTTTAAAATTTCGAGATGATTAAAATTACAATAAAATGCCTTTTTTCTTAATTAATTAATAACTTTGGTTTTATAACTCCAAATTTGACAAATAATATGTCTAAATCGATCAGCGACATTTGAGCCCGTTCTATCTATGCATTCCATGTTCTGAATTGCAGCATGCATCATATAAATATAAAGGTTACAGCAACTTATTTGAGGATAAAAGGTGTCTAAAACTCCATAAAATGCTTTATTCTTGTATTCCACACCTCACCCATGCCATGCCACATTGTTGCCATGCAAATTGTGCATCATTCATCATGGCATGATTGTTTGCTTGTCGCATTTTAATTCATATGCTTGTGCACTCTATTTATGTTGGCCCTTGTTTGTTTGGTTCTTCTTGAATAGACAAAGGTGGGATATATCAAGAAACCAGAGCACTACCTAGATCCATCCTCGCTTCAACTGAGCTGCAAGCGTTACTACCACATGCTTGCATACATATAGTACCTATTGCCTCTATCTTATTCTTGCATCATTGAGTCGTGATTGCATTAAACTGAATCCCAAGTACTGCATAGCCTTTACATTTAAACCCCACCGAAGCTTGTTCCTCCATCCCGTGAGCCATTACTACAGGAGTTGATTGAGCCATGCGGTCAGAACAAACATGTGTAGGGTATGTGAGTGTCTGATGGATAACGAGGTACCTAAACAACTTAACCAGTAGTAATGGGATAACTAATGACATGGCACGGTGGGCAATATCTGCTATTTGGTTCTTCATGCTCACTTGTGTCCGAGGGACCCAGTACTTGATTCTGTTCCTTGACTATTCGCACTATCCACATCCGGAGGCCTTATGAACCCCCGAGCTGAGCTTGATTCATTCTTATTTCTTGGGGCCACAAAGTAGTTTGGGGCTTTATTACTATCCTCATTTATGCCATGCTTTATCGCTTTATTTAAGATTGTGTGGAGCACCAGACTGCTTAGGACCGTGACACGTCATCAGACGACAAGCCCACATTTTCGGGTTCGACCGTTTACATCTGTCCACACAAACCCCTGGTCCGTTTGAGCCGGCAACTTCGCTATGTAGCTTAGTGGGGTGGCCCCGAAATATTTATGAACTGTGATCGCTTTGTCGTGAATGCCTCGTTGGGTTTTGATTTGGTTTTTCCGAGGTTGATCGAGTGTGTGTTGTTATTTGTGCACCCTCGCAGGTAAATCTTCTGAAAGCCATGTCATGGTTATGGACGACTTGGAGC
The DNA here is from genome assembly GCA_023614405.1 of Avena insularis. Lineage (NCBI taxonomy): Eukaryota > Viridiplantae > Streptophyta > Magnoliopsida > Poales > Poaceae > Avena > Avena insularis. The sequence goes on along the minus strand of CM042694.1, from coordinate 320,326,351 downwards.
ACAGTTTCTCGATCATAGACAAGTATAACTAAAGTACCGCTTTTAATTTGACTAAATACCTGATTAGTAAATAGTGCAACACTCATGGAATGGATAATAAAACTGCCAACGGATGGGGGTTGTTCGTCCGCTTCCTCGTTGGTAAGCGAGGAGGAGGATGGATCTGTTAATATTATTGTTATAACTATTGTTATTAATTCACGCACATCCGCCTATCTTTTGTTAGGCGGATGGTTAGCAAGTATCCTAGAATTGTTAGGTATTATCTTTTGTCGCAATTGCGTCACCCGTTGTGTCCCCTTTAGAGGTATAAAGACTTGTGAGTACCCTAGGGTCTCACCACGATAAATTGTGTGATTCGTATGAATGTATACTCGCAAGATGGATACCGGTGGAGGAGATGGACGATGTTGGCAACGATCACTCGTGTAGAGATTCCGGAACGGGATCCGTGAGATCTGTAGGTGGGATGTGTTTATTTATGGGGCATCTTATGCCGATTTGCTTCTTATCTGTACTGATCTTGTTTTCCGCTCACCGATACTGATGTTTGATGTACGAGGAGATATCCTAAACTATTATATCTATCTAGGATATTTGGATCTTGCCGTATGGCGTTGCAATATTTCTATTTCTTCTAGATGGAATGGCTCTGAGGACTGTTGTATGTGGCTTGCATACATACTCATTTGTGTATGTAGTTGATCCCTTCGCTTGCCGATTACGCCGCTCGTTCTTGTCCCGATGTTTTGGAAATGGTTAGGACGGCCGAAAGGTCTACCTGTGAGTGGCATTTGGCCCCACCGTACTATTTTAACCATTTCCGCTCATCTAGGCTTGTAACTAAGAGCGTAATTCACCGAGGTAGTTACATGGATCCACCAGTGTCATTGCATGTGTGTTATTTTTACTAACAAAAACCAGAGTCATTGAAATGTGTGTTCTCTTCAGAGACCATACATGGATCCACCAGTGTCATTGCATGTGTGTTCTCTTGAAAATACACCTATGGATCCACTAGTGTCATTGCATGTGTGATCTTTTTACTAACAACAACCAGAGTCATTGCATGTGTTTTTTTTTCACATACCTCATATGGATCCCCCAGTGTCATTGCATGTGTGTTCTTTTCACAATCCACCTATGGATCCACCAGTGTCATTACATGTGTGCTCTTTTTACTAACAATAACCAGAGTCATTGCATGTGTGTTCTACTTAGACACCACACATGGATCCACCAGTGTCATTGCATGTGTGTTCTTTTTACTAACAAAAACCAGAGTCATTGAAATGTGTGTTCTCTTCAGAGACCACACATGGATCCACCAGTGTCATTGCATGTGTGTTCTTTTGACAATCCACCTATGGATCCACCAGTGTCATTGCATGTGTGATCTTTTTTACTAACAACAACCAGAGTCATTGCATGTGTTTTTTTTTCACATACCACATATGGATCCACCAGTGTCATTGCATGTGTTTTCTTTTCACAATCCACCTATGGATCCACCGGTGTCATTGCATGTGTGATCTTTTTACTAACAACAACCAGAGTCATTGCATGTGTGTTCTTTTCACATACCACATATGGATCCACCAGTGCCATTGCATGTGTGTTTTTTCACAATCCACCTATGGATCCACCAGTGTTATTGCATCTGTGTTCTTTTTACTAACAACAACCAGAGTCATTGCATGTGTGTTCTCTTTAGAGACCACACATGGATCCACCAGTGTCATTGCATGTGTGTTCTTTTTACTAACAAAAACCAGAGTCATTGAAATGTGTGTTCTCTTTAGAGACCATACATGGATCCACCAGTGTCATTGCATGTGTGTTCTTTTGACAATCCATCTATGGATCCACTAGTGTCATTGCATGTGTGATCTTTTTACTAACAACACCCAGAGTCATTTCATGTGTGTTTTTTCACATACCACGTACGGATCCACCAGTGTCATTGCATGTGTGTTCTTTTCACAATCCACCTATGGATCCACCAGTGTCATTACATGTGTGCTCTTTTTACTAACAACAACCAGAGTCATTGCATGTGTGTTCTATTTAGACACCACACATGGATCCACCAGTGTCATTGCATGTGTGTTCTTTTTACTAACAAAAACCAGAGTCATTGAAATGTGTGTTCTCTTTAGAGATCACACATGGATCCACCAGTGTCATTGCATGTGTGTTCTTTTGACAAACCACCTATGGATCCACCAGTGTCATTGCATGTGTGATCTTTTTACTAACAACAACCAGAGTCATTGCATGTGTTTTTTTTTCACATACCACATATGGATCCACCATTGTCATTGCATGTGTTTTGTTTTCACAATCCACCTTTGGATCCACCAGTGTCATTGCATGTGTGATCTTTTTACTAACAACAACCAGAGTCATTGCATGTGTGTTCTTTTCACATACCACATATGGATCCACCAGTGTCATTGCATGTGTGTGTTTTCACAATCCACCTATGGATCCACCAGTGTTATTGCATGTGTGTTCTTTTTACTAACAACAACCAGAGTCATTGCATGTGTGTTTTCTTTAGAGACCACACATAGATCCACCAGTGTCATTGTATGTGTGTTCTTTTTACTAACAAAAACCAGAGTCATTGAAATGTGTGTTCTCTTTAGAGACTAGACATGGATCCACCAGTGTCATTGCATGTGCGTTCTTTTGACAATCCACCTATGGATCCACTAGTGTCATTGCATGTGTGATCTTTTTACTAACAACACCCAGAGTCATTGCATGTGTGTTTTTTTCACATACCACGTATGGATCCACCAGTGTCATTGCATGTGTGTTCTTTTCACAATCCACCTATGGATCCTCCAGTGTCATTACATGTGTGCACTTTTTACTAACAACAACCAGAGTCATTGCATGTTTGTTCTCTTTAGAGACCACACATGGATCCACCAGTGTCATTCCATGTGTGTTCTTTTTACTAACAACAACCAATCATTGAAATGTGTGTTCTCTTCAGAGTCCATACATGGATCCACCAGTGTCATTGTATGTGTGTTCTTTTTACTAACAACAACTGGAGTCATTTCATGTGTGTTCTTTTCACATACCACATATACATCCACCAGTGTCATTGCATGTGTGTTCTTTTCACAATCCACCTATGGATCCACCAGTGTCATTGCATGTGTGCTCTTTTTACTAACAACAACCAGAGTCATTGCACATGTGTTCCCTTCAGAGACCACACATGGATCCACGAGTGTCATTGCATGTGTATTCTTTTTACTAACAACAACCAGAGTTATTAAAATGTGTGTTCTCTTCAGAGACCACACATGGAGCCACCAGTGTCATTGCATGTGTGTTCTTTTTACTAACAAAAACCAGTCATTGAAATGTGTGTTCTCTTTAGAGACCACACATGGATCCACCAGTGTCATTGCATGTGTGTTCTTTGGACAATCCACCTATGGATCCACCAGTGTCATTGCATGTGTGATCTTTTTACTAACAACAACCAGAGTCATTGCATGTTTTTTTTTTCACATACCACATATGGATCCACCAGTTTCATTGCATGTGTGTTCTTTTCACAATCCACATATGGATCCACCAGTGTCATTACACGTGTGCTCTTTTTACTAACAACAACCAGAGTCATTGCATGTGTGTTCTATTTAGACACCACACATGGATCCACCAGAGTCATTGCATGTGTGTTCTTTTCACAATCCACCTATGGATCCACCAGTGTCATTACATGTGTGCTCTTTTTACTAACAACAACCAGAGTCATTGCATGTGTGTTCTATTTAGACACCACACATGGATCCACCAGTGTCATTGCATGTGTGTTCTTTTTACTAACAAAAACCATAGTCATTGAAATGTGTGTTCTCTTCAGAGACCACACATGGATCCACCAGTGTCATTGCATGGGTGTTCTTTTTACTAACAACAACTGGAGTCATTTCATGTGTGTTCTTTTCACATACCAAATATGGATCCACCAGTGTCATTGCATGTGTGCTCTTTTCAAAATCCACCTATGGATCCACTAGTGTCATTGCATGTGTGTTCTTTTTACTAACAACAACTAGAGTCATTGCATGTGTTCTTTTTACTAACAACAATTAGAGTCATTTCATGACTATTCTTTTCACATACCACATATGGATCCACTAGTGTCATTGAAATGTGTGTTCTTTTCACAATCCACCTATGGATCCACCAGTGTCATTGCATGTGTGCTCTTTTTACTAACAACAACCAGAGTCATTGCACATGTGTTCCCTTCAGAGACCACACATGGATCCACCAGTGTCATTGCATGTGTGTTATTTTTACTAACAAAACCGGAGTCATTGAAATGTGTGTTCTCTTTAGAGACCACACATTGATCCACCAGTGGAATTGCATGTGTGTTCTTTTGACAATCCACCTATGGATCCACCAGTGTCATTGCATGTGTGATCTTTTTACTAACAACAACCAGAGTCATTGCATGTGTTTTTTTTTCACATACCACATATGGATCCACTAGTGTCATTGCATGTGTGTTCTTTTCACAATCCACATATGGATCCACCAGTGTCATTACATGTGTGCTCTTTTTACTAACAACAACCAGAGTCATTGCATGTGTGTTCTATTGAGACACCACACATGGATCCACCAGTGTCATTGCATGTGTGTTCTTTTCACAATCCACCTATGGATCCACCAGTGTCATTAAATGTGTGCCCTTTTTACTAACAACAACCAGAGTCATTGCATGTGTGTTCTCTTTAGAGACCACACATGGATCCACCAGTGTCATTGCATGTGTGTTGTTTTTACTAACAACAACCAGTCATTGAAATGTGTGTTCTCTTCAGAGTCCACACATGGATCCACCAGTGTCATTGCATGTGTGTTCTTTTTACTAACAACAACTGGAGTCATTTCATGTGTGTTCATTTCACATACCAAATATGGATCCACCAGTGTCATTGCATGTGTGCTCCTTTCATAATCCACCTATGGATCCACCAGTCTAATTGCATGTGCGTTCTTTTTACTAACAACAACTGGAGTCATTTCATGTGTGTTCTTTTCACATACCACATATACATCGACCAGTGTCATTGCATGTGTGTTCTTTTCACAATCCACCTATGGATCCACCAGTGGCATTGCATGTGTGTTTTTTCACAATCCACCTATGGATCCACCAGTGTTATTGCATCTGTGTTCTTTTTACTAACAACAACCAGAGTCATTGCATGTGTGTTCTCTTTAGAGACCACACATGGATCCACCAGTGTCATTGCATGTGTGTTCTTTTTACTAACAAAAACCAGAGTCATTGAAATGTGTGTTCTCTTTAGAGACCATACATGGATCCACCAGTGTCATTGCATGTGTGTTCTTTTGACAATCCATCTATGGATCCACTAGTGTCATTGCATGTGTGATCTTTTTACTAACAACACCCAGAGTCATTGCATGTGTGTTTTTTTCACATACCACGTACGGATCCACCAGTGTCATTGCATGTGTGTTCTTTTCACAATCCACCTATGGATCCACCAGTGTCATTACATGTGTGCTCTTTTTACTAACAACAACCAGAGTCATTGCATGTGTGTTCTATTTAGACACCACACATGGATCCACTAGTGTCATTGCATGTGTGTTCTTTTTACTAACAAAAACTAGAGTCATTGAAATGTGTGTTCTCTTCAGAGACCACACATGGATCCACCAGTGTCATTGCATGTGTGTTCTTTTGACAATCCACCTATGGATCCACCAGTGTCATTGCATGTGTGATCTTTTTACTAACAACAACCAGAGTCATTGCATGTGTTTTTTTTCACATACCACATATGGATCCACCAGTGTCATTGCATGTGTTTTGTTTTCACAATCCACCTATGGATCCACCAGTGTCATTGCATGTGTGATCTTTTTACTAACAACAACCAGAGTCATTGCATGTGTGTTCTTTTCACATACCACATATGGATCCACCAGTGTCATCGCATGTGTGTTTTTCACAATCCACCTATGGATCCACCAGTGTTATTGCATGTGTGTTCTTTTTACTAACAACAACCAGAGTCATTGCGTGTGTGTTCTCTTTAGAGACCACATGGATCCTGATGTCATTGCATGTGTGTTCTTTTTACTAACAAAAACCAGAGTCATTGAAATGTGTGTTCTCTTTAGAGACTAGACATGGATCCACCAGTGTCATTGCATGTGCGTTCTTTTGACAATCCACCTATGGATCCACTAGTGTCATTGCATGTGTGATCTTTTTACTAACAACACCCAGAGTCATTGCATGTGTGTTTTTTTCACATACCACGTATGGATCCACCAGTGTCATTCCATGTGTGTTCTTTTCACAATCCACCTATGGATCCTCCAGTGTCATTACATGTGTGCTCTTTTTACTAACGACAACCAGAGTCATTGCATGTTTGTTCTCTTTAGAGACCACACATGGATCCACCAGTGTCATTCCATGTGTGTTCTTTTTACTAACAACAACCAGTCATTGAAATGTGTGTTCTCTTCAGAGTCCATACATGGATCCACCAGTGTCATTTCATGTGTGTTCTTTTTACTAACAACAACTGGAGTCATTTCATGTGTGTTCTTTTCACATACCACATATACATCCACCAGTGTCATTGCATGTGTGTTCTTTTCACAATCCACCTATGGATCCACCAGTGTCATTGCATGTGTGCTCTTTTTACTAACAACAACCAGAGTCATTACACATGTGTTCCCTTCAGAGACCACACATGGATCCACGAGTGTCATTGCATGTGTGTTCTTTTTACTAACAACAACCAGAGTCATTGAAATGTGTGTTCTCTTTAGAGACCACACATGGATCCACCAGTGTCATTGCATGTGTGTTCTTTTGACAATCCACCTATGGATCCACCAGTGTCATTGCATGTGTGATCTTTTTACTAACAACAACCAGAGTCATTGCATGTGTTTTTTTTCACATACCACATATGGATCCACCAGTTTCATTGCATGTGTGTTCTTTTCACAATGCACATATGGATCCACCAGTGTCATTACATGTGTGCTCTTTTTACTAACAACAACCAGAGTCATTGCATGTGTGTTCTATTTAGACACCACACATTGATCCACCAGTGTCATTCCATGTGTGTTCTTTTCACAATCCACCTATGGATCCACCAGTGTCATTACATGTGTGCTCTTTTTACTAACAACAACCAGAGTCATTGCATGTGTGTTCTCTTCAGAGACCACACATGGATCCACCAGTGTCATTGCATGTGTGTTGTTTTTACTAACAACAACCAGTCATTGAAATGTGTGTTCTCTTCAGAGTCCACACATGGATCCACCAGTGTCATTGCATGTGTGTTCTTTTTACTAACAACAACTGGAGTCATTTCATGTGTGTTCTTTTCACATACCAAATATGGATCCACCAGTGTCATTGCATGTGTGCTCTTTTCATAATCCACCTATGGATCCACCAGTGTCATTGCATGTGTGTTATTTTTACTAACAACAACTAGAGTCATTGCATGTGTGTTCTTTTTACTAACAACAACTGGAGTCATTTCATGTGTGTTCTTTTCACATACCACATATACATCCACCAGTGTCGTTGCATGTGTGTTCTTTTCACAATCCACCTATGGATCCACCAGTGTCATTGCATGTGTGCTCTTTTTACTAACAACAACCAGAGTCATTGCACATGTGTTCCCTTCAGAGACCACACATGGATCCACCAGTGTCATTGCATGTGTGTTATTTTTACTAACAAAAACCAGAGTCATTGAAATGTGTGTTCTCTTTAGAGACCACACATTGATCCACCAGTGTCATTGCATGTGTGTTCTTTTGACAATCCACCTATGGATCCACCAGTGTCATTGCATGTGTGATCTTTTTACTAACAACAACCAGAGTCATTGCATGTGTTTTTTTTTCACATACCACATATGGATCCACCAGTGTCATTGCATGTGTTTTGTTTTCACAATCCACCTATGGATCCACCAGTGTCATTGCATGTGTGATCTTTTTACTAACAACAACCAGAGTCATTGCATGTGTGTTCTTTTCACATACCACATATGGATCCACCAGTGTCATCGCATGTGTGTTTTTCACAATCCACCTATGGATCCACCAGTGTTATTGCATGTGTGTTCTTTTTACTAACAACAACCAGAGTCATTGCGTGTGTGTTCTCTTTAGAGACCACACATGGATCCACCAGTGTCATTGCATGTGTGTTCTTTTTACTAACAAAAACCAGAGTCATTGAAATGTGTGTTCTCTTTAGAGACTAGACATGGATCCACCAGTGTCATTGCATGTGCGTTCTTTTGACAATCCACCTATGGATCCACTAGTGTCATTGCATGTGTGATCTTTTTACTAACAACACCCAGAGTCATTGCATGTGTGTTTTTTTCACATACCACGTATGGATCCACCAGTGTCATTCCATGTGTGTTCTTTTCACAATCCACCTATGGATCCTCCAGTGTCATTACATGTGTGCTCTTTTTACTAACGACAACCAGAGTCATTGCATGTTTGTTCTCTTTAGAGACCACACATGGATCCACCAGTGTCATTCCATGTGTGTTCTTTTTACTAACAACAACCAGTCATTGAAATGTGTGTTCTCTTCAGAGTCCATACAAGGATCCACCAGTGTCATTTCATGTGTGTTCTTTTTACTAACAACAACTGGAGTCATTTCATGTGTGTTCTTTTCACATACCACATATACATCCACCAGTGTCATTGCATGTGTGTTCTTTTCACAATCCACCTATGGATCCACCAGTGTAATTGCATGTGTGCTCTTTTTACTAACAACAACCAGAGTCATTGCACATGTGTTCCCTTCAGAGACCACACATGGATCCACGAGTGTCATTGCATGTGTGTTCTTTTTACTAACAACAACCAGAGTTATTGAAATGTGTGTTCTCTTCAGAGACCACACATGGATCCACCAGTGTCATTGCATGTGTGTTCTTTTTACTAACAACAACCAGAGTCATTGAAATGTGTGTTCTCTTTAGAGACCACACATGGATCCACCAGTGTCATTGCATGTGTGTTCTTTTGACAATCCACCTATGGATCCACCAGTGTCATTGCATGTGTGATCTTTTTACTAACAACAACCAGAGTCATTGCATGTGTTTTTTTTCACATACCACATATGGATCCACCAGTTTCATTGCATGTGTGTTCTTTTCACAATGCACATATGGATCCACCAGTGTCATTACATGTGTGCTCTTTTTACTAACAACAACCAGAGTCATTGCATGTGTGTTCTATTTAGACACCACACATTGATCCACCAGTGTCATTCCATGTGTGTTCTTTTCACAATCCACCTATGGATCCACCAGTGTCATTACATGTGTGCTCTTTTTACTAACAACAACCGTGAGTCATTGCATGTGTGTTCTCTTTAGAGACCACACATGGATCCACTGATGTCATTGCATGTGTGTTGTTTTTACTAACAACAACCAGTCATTGAAATGTGTGTTCTCTTCAGAGTCCACACATGGATCCACCAGTGTCATTGCATGTGTGTTCTTTTTACTAACAACAACTGGAGTCATTTCATGTGTGTTCTTTTCACATACCAAATATGGATCCACCAGTGTCATTGCATGTGTGCTCTTTTCATAATCCACCTATGGATCCACCAGTGTCATTGCATGTGTGTTATTTTTACTAACAACAACTAGAGTCATTGCATGTGTGTTCTTTTTACTAACAACAACTGGAGTCATTTCATGTGTGTTCTTTTCACATACCACATATACATCCACCAGTGTCGTTGCATGTGTGTTCTTTTCACAATCCACCTATGGATCCACCAGTGTCATTGCATGTGTGCTCTTTTTACTAACAACAACCAGAGTCATTGCACATGTGTTCCCTTCAGAGACCACACATGGATCCACCAGTGTCATTGCATGTGTGTTATTTTTACTAACAAAAACCAGAGTCATTGAAATGTGTGTTCTCTTTAGAGACCACACATTGATCCTGATGGCATTGCATGTGTGTTCTTTTGACAATCCACCTATGGATCCACCAGTGTCATTGCATGTGTGATCTTTTTACTAACAACAACCAGAGTCATTGCATGTGTTTTTTTTTCACATACCACATATGGATCCACTAGTGTCATTGCATGTGTGTTCTTTTCACAATCCACCTATGGATCCACCAGTGTCATTACATGCGTGCTCTTTTTACTAATAACAACCAGAGTCATTGCATGTGTGTTCTATTGAGACACCACACATGGATCCACCAGTGTCATTGCATGTGTGTTCTTTTCACAATCCACCTATGGATCCACCAGTGTCATTAAATGTGTGCCCTTTTTACTAACAACAACCAGAGTCATTGCATGTGTGTTCTCTTTAGAGACCACACATGGATCCACCAGTGTCATTGCATGTGTGTTGTTTTTACTAACAACAACCAGTCATTGAAATGTGTGTTCTCTTCAGAGTCCACACATGGATCCACCAGTGTCATTGCATGTGTGTTCTTTTTACTAACAACAACTGGAGTCATTTCATGTGTCTTCTTTTGACATACCAAATATGGATCCACCAGTGTCATTGCATGTGTGCTCCTTTCATAATCCACCTATGGATCCACCAGTGTCATTGCATGTGCGTTCTTTTTACTAACAACAACTGGAGTCATTTCATGTGTGTTCTTTTCACATACCACATATACATCCACCAGTGTCATTGCATGTGTGTTCTTTTCACAATCCACCTATGGATCCACCAGTGTCATTGCATGTGTGCTCTTTTTACTAACAACAACCAGAGTCATTGCAAATGTTCCTTGCAGAGACCACACATGGATCCACAGTGCCATTGCATGTGTGTTCTTTTACTAACAACAACCAGAGTTATTGAAATGTGTGTTCTCTTGAGACCACATGGATCGACCAGTGTCATTGCATGTGTGTTCTTTTTACTAACAAAAACCAGAGTCATTGAAATGTGTGTTCTCTTTAGAGACCACACATGGATCCACCAGTGTCATTGCATGTGTGTTCTTTTGACAATCCACCTATGGATCCACTAGTGTCATTGCATGTGTGATCTTTTTACTAACAACAACCAGAGTCATTGCATGTGTTTTTTTTCACGTACCACATATGGATCCACCAGTTTCATTACATGTGTGTTCTTTTCACAATCCACATATGGATCCACCAGTGTCATTACATGTGTGCTCTTTTTACTAACAACAACCAGAGTCATTGCATGTGTGTTCTACTTAGACACCACACATGGATACACCAGTGTCATTGCATGTGTGTTCTTTTCACAATCCACCTATGGATCCACCAGTGTCATTACATGTGTGCTCTTTTTACTAACAACAACTAGAGTCATTGCATGTGTGTTCTCTTCAGAGACAACACATGGATCCACCAGTGTCATTGCATGTGTGTTCTTTTTACTAACAACAACCAGTCATTGAAATATGTGTTCTCTTTAGAGTCCACACATGGATCCACCAGTGTCATTGCATGTGTGTTCTTTTTACTAACAACAACTGGAGTCATTTCATGTGTGTTCTTTTCACATACCAAATATGGATCCACCAGTGTCATTGCGTGTGTGCTCTTTTCATAATCCACATATGGATCTACCAGTGTCATTGCATGTGTGTTATTTTTACTAACAACAACTAGAGTCATTGCATGTGTGTTCTTTTTACTAACAACAACTGGAGTCATTTCATGTGTGTTCTTTTCACATACCACATATACATCCACCAGTGTCATTGCATGTGTGTTCTTTTCACAATCCACCTATGGATCCACCAGTGTCATTGCATGTGTGCTCTTTTTACTAACAACAACCAGAGTCATTGCACATGTGTTCCCTTCAAAGACCACACATGGATCCACCAGTGTCATTGCATGTGTGTTCTTTTGACAATCCACCTATGGATCCACCAGTGTCATTGCATGTGTGATCTTTTTACTAACAACAACCAGAGTCATTGCATGTGTTTTTTTTCACATACCACATATGGATCCACCAGTGTCATTGCATGTGTTTTGTTTTCACAATCCACCTATGGATCGAAGAGTGTCATTGCATGTGTGATCTTTTTACTAACAACAACCAGAGTCATTGCATGTGTGTTCTTTTCACATACCACATATGGATCCACCAGTGTCATTGCATGTGTGTTTTTTCACAATCCACCTATGGATCCACCAGTGTTATTGCACGTGTGTTCTTTTTACTAACAACAACCAGAGTCATTGCATGTGTGTTCTCTTTAGAGACCACACATGGATCCACCAGTGTCATTGCATGTGTGTTCTTTTTACTAACAAACAGAGTCATTGAAATGTGTGTTCTCTTTAGAGACTAGACATGGATCCACCAGTGTCATTGCATGTGTTCTTTTGACAATCCACCTATGGATCCACTAGTGTCATTGCATGTGTGATCTTTTACTAACAACAAAGAGTCATTGCATGTGTGTTTTTCACATACCGCGTCCACGGTCCACTTTTCTGTTAACACAATCCACCTATACAATCACGGTGTCATTGCATGTGTGTTCTTTTTACTAACAACCTTAGGTCATTGCACATGTGTTCCCTTCAGAAACCACACATGGATCCACCAGTGTCATTGCATGTGTGTTATTTTTACTAACAAAAACCAGAGTCATTGAAATGTGTGTTCTCTTTAGAGACCACACATTGATCCACCAGTGGCATTGCATGTGTGTTCTTTTGACAATCCACCTATGGATCCACCAGTGTCATTGCATGTGTGATCTTTTTACTAACAACAACCAGAGTCATTGCATGTGTTTTTTTTTACATACCACATATGGATCCACTAGTGTCATTGCATGTGTGTTCTTTTCACAATCCACATATGGATCCACCAGTGTCATTACATGTGTGCTCTTTTTACTAACAACAACCAGAGTCATTGCATGTGTGTTCTATTGACACACCACACATGGATCCACCAGTGTCATTGCATGTGTGTTCTTTTCACAATCCACCTATGGATCCACCAGTGTCATTAAATGTGTGCCCTTTTTACTAACAACAACCAGAGTCATTGCATGTGTGTTCTCTTTAGAGACCACACATGGATCCACCAGTGTCATTGCATGTGTGTTGTTTTTACTAACAACAACCAGTCATTGAAATGTGTGTTATCTTCAGAGTCCACACATGGATCCACCAGTGTCATTGCATGTGTGTTCTTTTTACTAACAACAACTGGAGTCATTTCATGTGTGTTCTGTTCACATACCAAATATGGATCCACCAGTGTCATTGCATGTGTGCTCCTTTCATAATCCACCTATGGATCCACCAGTGTCATTGCATGTGCGTTCTTTTTACTAACAACAACTGGAGTCATTTCATGTGTGTTCTTTTCACATACCACATATACATCCACCAGTGTCATTGCATGTGTGTTCTTTTCACAATCCACCTATGGATCCACCAGTGTCATTGCATGTGTGCTCTTTTTACTAACAACAACCAGAGTCATTGCACATGTGTTCCCTTCAGAGACCACACATGGATCCACGAGTGCCATTGCATGTGTGTTCTTTTTACTAACAACAACCAGAGTTATTGAAATGTGTGTTCTCTTCAGAGACCACACATGGATCGTCCAGTGTCATTGCATGTGTGTTCTTTTTACTAACAAAAACCAGAGTCATTGAAATGTGTGTTCTCTTTAGAGACCACACATGGATCCACTAGTGTCATTGCATGTGTGTTCTTTTGACAATCCACCTATGGATCCACTAGTGTCATTGCATGTGTGATCTTTTTACTAACAACAACCAGAGTCATTGCATGTGTTTTTTTTTCACCTACCACATATGGATCCACCAGTTTCATTACATGTGTGTTCTTTTCACAATCCACATATGGATCCACCAGTGTCATTACATGTGTGCTCTTTTTACTAACAACAACCAGAGTCATTGCATGTGTGTTCTACTTAGACACCACACATGGATACACCAGTGTCATTGCATGTGTGTTCTTTTCACAATCCATCTATGGATCCACCAGTGTCATTACATGTATGCTCTTTTTACTAACAACAACTAGAGTCATTGCATGTGTGTTCTCTTCAGAGACCACACATGGATCCACCAGTGTCATTGCATGTGTGTTCTTTTTACTAACAACAACTAGTCATTGAAATATGTGTTCTCTTTAGAGTCCACACATGGATCCACCAGTGTCATTGCATGTGTGTTCTTTTTACTAACAACAACTGGAGTCATTTCATGTGTGTTCTTTTCACATACCAAATATGGATCCACCAGTGTCATTGCGTGTGTGCTCTTTTCATAATCCACATATGGATCTACCAGTGTCATTGCATGTGTGTTATTTTTACTAACAACAACTAGAGTCATTGCATGTGTGTTCTTTTTACTAACAACAACTGGAGTCATTTCATGTGTGTTCTTTTCACATACCACATATACATCCACCAGTGTCATTGCATGTGTGTTCTTTTCACAATCCACCTATGGATCCACCAGTGTCATAGCATGTGTGCTCTTTTTACTAACAACAACCAGAGTCATTGCACATGTGTTTCCTTCAAAGACCACACATGGATCCACCAGTGTCATTGCATGTGTGTTCTTTTGACAATCCACCTATGGATCCACCAGTGTCATTGCATGTGTGATCTTTTTACTAACAACAACCAGAGTCATTGCATGTGTTTTTTTTCACATACCACATATGGATCCACCAGTTTCATTGCATGTGTGTTCTTTTCACAATGCACATATGGATCCACCAGTGTCATTACATGTGTGCTCTTTTTACTAACAACAACCAGAGTCATTGCATGTGTGTTCTATTTAGACACCACACATTGATCCACCAGTGTCATTCCATGTGTGTTCTTTTCACAATCCACCTATGGATCCACCAGTGTCATTAAATGTGTGCCCTTTTTACTAACAACAACCAGAGTCATTGCATGTGTGTTCTCTTTAGAGACCACACATGGATCCTGATGTCATTGCATGTGTGTTGTTTTTACTAACAACAACCAGTCATTGAAATGTGTGTTCTCTTCAGAGTCCACACATGGATCCACCAGTGTCATTGCATGTGTGTTCTTTTTATTAACAACAAATGGAGTCATTTCATGTGTGTTCTTTTCACATACCAAATATGGATCCACCAGTGTCATTGCATGTGTGCTCCTTTCATAATCCACCTATGGATCCACCAGTGTCATTGCATGTGTGTTCTTTTTACTAACAACAACTGGAGTCATTTCATGTGTGTTCTTTTCACATACCACATATACATCCACCAGTTTCATTGCATGTGTGTTCTTTTCACAATCCACCTATGGATCCACCAGTGTCATTGCATGTGTGCTCTTTTTACTAACAACAACCAGAGTCATTGCACATGTGTTCCCTTCAGAGACCACACATGGATCCACGAGTGCCATTGCATGTGTGTTCTTTTTACTAACAACAACCAGAGTTATTGAAATGTGTGTTCTCTTTAGAGACCACACATGGATCGACCAGTGTCATTGCATGTGTGTTCTTTTTACTAACAAAAACCAGAGTCATTGAAATGTGTGTTCTCTTTAGAGACCACACATGGATCCACCTGTGTCATTGCATGTGTGTTCTTTTGACAATCCACCTATGGATCCACTAGTGTCATTGCATGTGTGATCTTTTTACTAACAACAACCAGAGTCATTGCATGTGTTTTTTTTTCACGTACCACATATGGATCCACCAGTTTCATTACATGTGTGTTCTTTTCACAATCCACATATGGATCCACCAGTGTCATTACATGTGTGCTCTTTTTACTAACAACAACCAGAGTCATTGCATGTGTGTTCTACTTAGACACCACACATGGATACACCAGTGTCATTGCATGTGTGTTCTTTTCACAATCCACCTATGGATCCACCAGTGTCATTACATGTGTGCTCTTTTTACTAACAACAACTAGAGTCATTGCATGTGTGTTCTCTTCAGAGACCACACATGGATCCACCAGTGTCATTGCATGTGTGTTCTTTTTACTAACAACAACCAATCATTGAAATATGTGTTCTCTTTAGAGTCCACACATGGATCCACCAGTGTCATTGCATGTGTGTTCTTTTTACTAAGAACAACTGGAGTCATTTCATGTGTGTTCTTTTCACATACCAAATATGGATCCACCAATGTCATTGCCTGTGTGCTCTTTTCATAATCCACATATGGATCCACCAGTGTCATTGCATGTGTGTTATTTTTACTAACAACAACTAGAGTCATTGCATGTGTGTTCTTTTTACTAACAACAACTGGAGTCATTTCATGTGTGTTCTTTTCACATACCACATATACATCCACCAGTGTCATTGCATGTCTGTTCTTTTCACAATCCACCTATGGATCCACCAGTGTCATAGCATGTTGCTCTTTTTACTAACAACAACAAGAGTCATTGCACATGTGTTCCCTTCAGAGACCACACATGGATCCACCAGTGTCATTGCATGTGTGTTCTTTTTACTAACAACAACCAGAGTTATTGAAATGTGTGTTCTCTTCAGAGACCACACATGGATCCACCAGTGTCATTGCATGTGTGTTCTTTTTACTAACAACAACCAGAGTCATTGAAATGTGTGTTCTCTTTAGAGACCACACATGGATCCACCAGTGTCATTGCATGTGTGTTCTTTTGACAATCCACCTATGGATCCACCAGTGTCATTGCATGTGTGATCTTTTTACTAACAACAACCAGAGTCATTGCATGTGTTTTTTTTCACATACCACATATGGATCCACCAGTTTCATTGCATGTGTGTTCTTTTCACAATCCACATATGGATCCACCAGTGTCATTACATGTGTGCTCTTTTTACTAACAACAACCAGAGTCATTGCATGTGTGTTCTACTTAGACACCACACATGGATCCACCAGTGTCATTGCATGTGTGTTCTTTTCACAATCCACCTATGGATCCACCAGTGTCATTACATGTGTGCTCTTTTTACTAACAACAACCAGAGTCATTGCATGTGTGTTCTCTTCAGAGACCACACATGGATCCACCAGTGTCATTGCATGTGTGTTGTTTTCACTAACAACAACCAGTCATTGAAATGTGTGTTCTCTTTAGAGTCCACACATGGATCCACCAGTGTCATTGCATGTGTGTTCTTTTTACTAACAACAACTGGAGTCATTTCATGTGTGTTCTTTTCACATACCAAATATGGATCCACCAGTGTCATTGCATGTGTGCTCTTTTCATAATCCACCTATGGATCCACCAGTGGCATTGCATGTGTGTTATTTTTACTAACAACAACTAGAGTCATTGCATGTGTGTTCTTTTTACTAACAACAACCAGAGTTATTGAAATGTGTGTTATCTTTAGAGACCACACATGGATCCACCAGTGTCATTGCATGTGTGTTCTTTTTACTAACAAAAACCAGAGTCATTGAAATGTGTGTTCTCTTTAGAGACCACACATAGATCCACCAGTGTCATTGCATGTGTGTTCTTTTGACAATCCACCTATGGATCCACCAGTGTCATTGCATGTCTGATCTTTTTACTAACAACAACCAGAGTCATTGCATGTGTGTTTTTTCACATACCACATATGGATCCACCAGTGTCATTGCATGTGTGTTCTTTTCACAATCCACATATGGATCCACCAGTGTCATTACATGTGTGCTCTTTTTACTAACAACAACCAGAGTCATTGCATGTGTGTTCTATTGAGACACCACACATTGATCCACTAGTGTCATTGCATGTGTGTTCTTTTTACTAACAACAACTGGAGTCATTTCATGTGTGTTCTTTTCACATACCAAATATGGATCCACCAGTGTCATTGCATGTGTGCTCTTTTCATAATCCACCTATGGATCCACCAGTGTCATTGCCTGTGTGTTATTTTTACTAACAACAACTAGAGTCATTGCATGTGTGTTCTTTTTACTAACAACAACATGAGTCATTTGATGTGTGTTCTTTTCACATACCACATATACATCCACTAGTGTCATTGCATGTGTGTTCTTTTCACAATCCACCTATGGATCCACCAGTGTCATTGCATGTGTGCTCTTTTTACTAACAACAACCAGAGTCATTGCATGTGTGTTCCCTTCAGAGACCACACATGGATCCACCAGTGTCATTGTATGTGTGTTCTTTTTACTAACAACAACCAGAGTTATTGAAATGTGTGTTCTCTTCAGAGACCACACATGGATCCACCAGTGTCATTGCATGTGTGTTCTATTTACTAACAACAACCAGAGTCATTGAAATGTGTGTTCTCTTTAGAGACCACACATGGATCCACCAGTGTCATTGCATGTGTGTTCTTTTGACAATCCACCTATGGATCCACTAGTGTCATTGCATGTGTGATCTTTTTGCTAACAACAACCAGAGTCATTGCATGTGTTTTTTTTCACGTACCACATATGGATCCACCAGTTTCATTGCATGTGTGTTCTTTTCACAATCCACATAGGGATCCACCAGTGTCATTACATGTGTGCTCTTTTTACTAACAACAACCAGAGTCATTGCATGTGTGTTCTATTGAGACACCACACATTGATCCACTAGTGTCATTGCATGTGTGTTCTTTTTACTAACAACAACTGGAGTCATTTCATGTGTGTTCTTTTCACATACCAAATATGGACCCACCAGTGTCATTGCATGTGTGCTCTTTTCATAATCAACCTATGGATCCACCAGTGTCATTGCCTGTGTGTTATTTTTACTAACAACAACTAGAGTCATTGCATGTGTGTTCTTTTTACTAACAACAACATGAGTCATTTGATGTGTGTTCTTTTCACATACCACATATACATCCACCAGTGTCATTGCATGTGTGTTCTTTTCACAATCCACCTATGGATCCACCAGTGTCATTGCATGTGTCCTCTTTTTACTAACAACAACCAGAGTCATTGCACATGTGTTCCCTTCAGAGACCACACATGGATCCACCAGTGTCATTGTATGTGTGTTCTTTTTACTAACAACAACCAGAGTTATTGAAATGTGTGTTCTCTTCAGAGACCACACATGGATCCACCAGTGTCATTGCATGTGTGTTCTTTTTACTAACAACAACCAGAGTCATTGAAATGTGTGTTCTCTTTAGAGACCACACATGGATCCACCAGTGTCATTGCATGTGTGTTCTTTTGACAATCCACCTATGGATCCACTAGTGTCATTGCATGTGTGATCTTTTTACTAACAACAACCAGAGTCATTGCATGTGTTTTTTTTCACGTACCACATATGGATCCACCAGTTTCATTGCATGTGTGTTCTTTTCACAATCCACATATGGATCCACCAGTGTCATTACATGTGTGCTCTTTTTACTAACAACAACCAGAGTCATTGCATGTGTGTTCTACTTAGACACCACACATGGATCCACCAGTGTCATTGCATGTGTGTTCTTTTCACAATCCACCTATGGATCCACCAGTGTCATTACATGTGTGATCTTTTTACTAACAACAACCAGAGTCATTGCATGTGTGTTCTCTTCAGAGACCACACATGGATCCACCAGTGTCACTGCATGTGTGTTGTTTTTACTAACAACAACCAGTCATTGAAAAGTGTGTTCTCTTTAGAGTCCACACATTGATCCTGATGTCATTGCATGTGTGTTCTTTTACTAACAACAACTGAGTCATTTCATGTGTGTTCTTTTCACATACCAAATATGGATCCACCAGTGTCATTGCATGTGTGCTCTTTTCATAATCCACCTATGGATCCACCAGTGTCATTGCCTGTGTGTTATTTTTACTAACAACAACTAGAGTCATTGCATGTGTGTTCTTTTTACTAACAACAACATGAGTCATTTGATGTGTGTTCTTTTCACATACCACATATACATCCACTAGTGTCATTGCATGTGTGTTCTTTTCACAATCCACCTATGGATCCACCAGTGTCATTACATGTGTGCTCTTTTTACTAACAACAACCAGAGTCATTGCATGTGTGTTCTACTTAGACACCACACATGGATCCACCAGTGTCATTGCATGTGTGTTCTTTTCACAATCCACCTATGGATCCACCAGTGTCATTACATGTGTGCTCTTTTTACTAACAACAACCAGAGTCATTGCATGTGTGTTCTCTTCAGAGACCACACATGGATCCACCAGTGTCATTGCATGTGTGTTGTTTTTACTAACAACAACCAGTCATTGAAATGTGTGTTCTCTTTAGAGTCCACACATGGATCCACCAGTGTCATTGCATGTGTGTTCTTTTTACTAACAACAACTGGAGTCATTTCATGTGTGTTCTTTTCACATACCAAATATGGATCCACCAGTGTCATTGCATGTGTGCTCTTTTCATAATCCACCTATGGATCCACCAGTGTCATTGCCTGTGTGTTATTTTTACTAACAACAACTAGAGTCATTGCATGTGTGTTCTTTTTACTAACAACAACAGGAGTCATTTGATGTGTGTTCTTTTCACATACCACATATACATCCACCAGTGTCATTGCATGTGTGTTCTTTTCACAATCCACCTATGGATCCACCAGTGTCATTGCATGTGTGCTCTTTTTACTAACAACAACCAGAGTCATTGCACATGTGTTCCCTTCAGAGACCACACATGGATCCACCAGTGTCATTGCATGTGTGTTCTTTTTACTAACAACAACCAGAGTTATTGAAATGTGTGTTCTCTTCAGAGACCACACATGGATCCACCAGTGTCATTGCATGTGTGTTCTTTTTACTAACAACAACCAGAGTCATTGAAATGTGTGTTCTCTTTAGAGACCACACATGGATCCACCAGTGTCATTGCATGTGTGTTCTTTTGACAATCCACCTATGGATCCACTAGTGTCATTGCATGTGTGATCTTTTTACTAACAACAACCAGAGTCATTGCATGTGTTTTTTTTCACGTACCACATATGGATCCACCAGTTTCATTGCATGTGTGTTCTTTTCACAATCCACATATGGATCCACCAGTGTCATTACATGTGTGCTCTTTTTACTAACAACAACCAGAGTCATTGCATGTGTGTTCTCTTCAGAGACCACACATGGATCCACCAGTGTCATTGCATGTGTGTTCTTTTCACAATCCACCTATGGATCCACCAGTGTCATTACATGTGTGCTCTTTTTACTAACAACAACCAGAGTCATTGCATGTGTGTTCTCTTCAGAGACCACACATGGATCCACCAGTGTCATTGCATGTGTGTTGTTTTTACTAACAACAACCAGTCATTGAAATGTGTGTTCTCTTTAGAGTCCACACATGGATCCACCAGTGTCATTGCATGTGTGTTCTTTTTACTAACAACAACTGGAGTCATTTCATGTGTGTTCTTTTCACATACCAAATATGGATCCACCAGTGTCATTGCATGTGTGCTCTTTTCATAATCCACCTATGGATCCACCAGTGTCATTGCATGTGTGTTATTTTTACTAACAACAACTAGAGTCATTGCATGTGTGTTCTTTTTACTAACAACAACAGGAGTCATTTGATGTGTGTTCTTTTCACATACCACATATACATCCACCAGTGTCATTGCATGTGTGTTCTTTTCACAATCCACCTATGGATCCACCAGTGTCATTGCATGTGTGCTCTTTTTACTAACAACAACCAGAGTCATTGCACATGTGTTCCCTTCAGAGACCACCTATGGATCCACTAGTGTCATTGCATGTGTGTTCTTTTTACTAACAACAACCAGAGTTATTGAAATGTGTGTTCTCTTCAGAGACCACACATGGATCCACCAGTGTCATTGCATGTGTGTTCTTTTTACTAACAACAACCAGAGTCATTGAAATGTGTGTTCTCTTTAGAGACCACACATGGATCCACCAGTGTCATTGCATTTGTGTTCTTTTGACAATCCACCTATGGATCCACTAGTGTCATTGCATGTGTGATCTTTTTACTAACAACAACCAGAGTCATTGCATGTGTTTTTTTTCACGTACCACATATGGATCCACCAGTTTCATTGCATGTGTGTTCTTTTCACAATCCACATATGGATCCACCAGTGTCATTACATGTGTGCTCTTTTTACTAACAACAACCAGAGTCATTGCATGTGTGTTCTACTTAGACACCACACATGGATCCACCAGTGTCATTGCATGTGTGTTCTTTTCACAATCCACCTATGGATCCACCAGTGTCATTACATGTGTGCTCTTTTTACTAACAACAACCAGAGTCATTGCATGTGTGTTCTCTTCAGAGACCACACATGGATCCACCAGTGTCATTGCATGTGTGTTGTTTTTACTAACAACAACCAGTCATTGAAATGTGTGTTCTCTTTAGAGTCCACACATGGATCCACCAGTGTCATTGCATGTGTGTTCTTTTTACTAACAACAACTGGAGTCATTTCATGTGTGTTCTTTTCACATACCAAATATGGATCCACCAGTGTCATTGCATGTGTGCTCTTTTCATAATCCACCTATGGATCCACCAGTGTCATTGCCTGTGTGTTATTTTTACTAACAACAACTAGAGTCATTGCATGTGTGTTCTTTTTACTAACAACAACCAGAGTTATTGAAATGTGTGTTCTCTTTAGAGACCACACATGGATCCACCAGTGTCATTGCATGTGTGTTCTTTTTACTAACAAAAACCAGAGTCATTGAAATGTGTGTTCTCTTTAGAGACCACACATTGATCCACCAGTGTCATTGCATGTGTGTTATTTTGACAATCCACCTATGGATCCACCAGTGTCATTGCATGTGTGATCTTTTTACTAACAACAACCAGAGTCATTGCATGTGTGTTTTTTCACATACCACATATGGATCCACCAGTGTCATTGCATGTGTGTTCTTTTCACAATCCACATATGGATCCACCAGTGTCATTACATGTGTGCTCTTTTTACTAACAACAACCAGAGTCATTGCATGTGTGTTCTATTGAGACACCACACATGGATCCACTAGTGTCATTGCATGTGTGTTCTTTTCACAATCCACCTATGGATCCACCAGTGTCATTAAATGTGTGCCCTTTTTACTAACAACAACCAGAGTCATTGCATGTGTGTTCTCTTCAGAGACCACACATGGATCCACTAGTGTCATTGTATGTGTGTTGTTTTTACTAACAACAACCAGTCATTGAAATGTGTGTTCTCTTCAGAATCCACACATGGATCCACCAGTGTCATTGCATGTGTGTTCTTTTTACTAACAACAACTGGAGTCATTTCATGTGTGTTCTTTTCACATACCAAATATGGATCCACCAGTGTCATTGCATGTGTGCTCTTTTCATAATCCACCTATGGATCCACCAGTGTCATTGCATGTGTGTTCTTTTTACTAACAACAACTGGAGTCATTTCATGTGTGTTCTTTTCACATACCACATATACATCCACTAGTGTCATTGCATGTGTGTTCTTTTCACAATCCACCTATGGATCCACCAGTGTCATTGCATGTGTGCTCTTTTTACTAACAACAACTAGAGTCATTGCACATGCGTTCCCTTCAGAGACCACACATGGATCCACTAGTGTCATTGCATGTGTGTTCTTTTTACTAACAACAACCAGAGTTATTGAAATGTGTGTTCTCCTAAGAGACCACACATGGATCCACCTGATGTCATTGCATGTGTGTTCTTTTACTAACAACAACCAGAGTCATTGAAATGTGTGTTCTCTTTAGAGACCACATGGATCCTGATGTCATTGCATGTGTGTTCTCTTGACAATCCACCTATGGATCCACCAGTGTCATTGCATGTGTGATCTTTTTACTAACAACAACCAGAGTCATTGCATGTGTTTTTTTCACATACCACATATGGATCCACCAGTTTCATTGCATGTGTGTTCTTTTCACAATCCACATATGGATCCACCAGTGTCATTACATGTGTGCTCTTTTTACTAACAACAACCAGAGTCATTGCATGTGTGTTCTACTTAGACACCACACATGGATCCACCAGTGTCATTGCATGTGTGTTCTTTTAACTAACCACCTGTGGATCCACCAGTGTCATTAACTGTGTGCTCTATTTACTAACAACATCCCGAGTCATTGCATGTGTGTTCTCTTGAGACCACACATGGATCCACCAGTGTCATTGCATATGTGTTGTTTTTACGAACAACAACCAGTCATTGAAATGTGTGTTCTCTTCAGAGTCCATACATGGATCCACCAGTGTCATTGCATGTGTGTTCTTTTTACTAACAAATACTAGTGTCATTTCATGTGTGTTCTTTTCGCATACCAAATATGGAACCACCAGGGTCATTGCATGTGTGCTCTTTTCATAATGCACCTATGGATCCACCAGTGTCATTGCATGTGTGTTATTTTTACTAACAACAACTAGAGTCATTGCATGTGTGTTCTTTTTACTAACAACAACCAGAGTTATTGAAATGTGTGTTCTCTTTAGAGACCACACGTGGATCCACCAGTATCATTGCATGTGTGTTCTTTTTACTAACAAAAACCAGAGTCATTGAAATGTGTGTTCTCTTCAGAGACCACACATGGATCCACCAGTGTCATTGCATGTGTGTTATTTTGACAATCCACCTATGGATCCACCAGTGTCATTGCATGTGTGATCTTTTTACTAACAACAACCAGAGTCATTGCATGTGTGTTTTTTCACATACCACATATGGATCCACCAGTGTCATTGCATGTGTGTTCTTTTCACAATCCACATATGGATCCACCAGTGTCATTACATGTGTGCTCTTTTTACTAACAACAACCAGAGTCATTGCATGTGTGTTCTATTGAGACACCACACATGGATCCACTAGTGTCATTGCATCTGTGTTCTTTTCACAATCCACCTATGGATCCACCAGTGTCATTAAATGTGTGCCCTTTTTACTAACAACAACCAAAGTCATTGCATGTGTGTTCTCTTCAGAGACCACACATGGATCCACTAGTGTCATTGTATGTGTGTTGTTTTTACTAACAACAACCAGTCATTGAAATGTGTGTTCTCTTCAGAATCCACACATGGATCCACCAGTGTCATTGCATGTGTGTTCTTTTTACTAACAACAACTGGAGTCATTTCATGTGTGTTCTTTTCACATACCAAATATGGATCCACCAGTGTCATTGCATGTGTGCTCTTTTCATAATCCACCTATGGATCCACCAGTGTCATTGCATGTGTGTTCTTTTTACTAACAACAACTGGAGTCATTTCATGTGTGTTCTTTTCACATACCACATATACATCCACCAGTGTCATTGCATGTGTGTTCTTTTCACAATCCACCTATGGATCCACCAGTGTCATTGCATGTGTGCTCTTTTTACTAACAACAACCAGAGTCATTGCACATGTGTTCCCTTCAGAGACCACACATGGATCCACCAGTGTCATTGCATGTGTGTTCTTTTTACTAACAACAACCAGAGTTATTGAAATGTGTGTTCTCTTCAGAGACCACACATGGATCCACCAGTGTCATTGCATGTGTGTTCTTTTTACTAACAAAAACCAGAGTCATTGAAATGTGTGTTCTCTTTAGAGACCACACATGGATCCACCAGTGTCATTGCATGTGTGTTCTTTTGACAATCCACCTATGGATCCACCAGTGTCATTGCATGTGTGATCTTTTTACTAACAACAACCAGAGTCATTGCATGTGTTTTTTTTCACGTACCACATATGGATCCACCAGTTTCATTGCATGTGTGTTCTTTTCACAATCCACATATGGATCCACCAGTGTCATTACATGTGTGCTCTTTTTACTAACAACAACCAGAGTCATTGCATGTGTGTTCTGTTCAGAGACCACACATAGATCCACCAGTGACATTGCATGTGTGTTCTTTTCACAATCCACCTATGGATCCACCAGTGTCATTACATGTGTGCTCTTTTTACTAACAACAACCAGAGTCATTGCATGTGTGTTCTCTTCAGAGACCACACATGGATCCACCAGTGTCATTGCATATGTGTTGTTTTTACGAACAACAACCAGTCATTGAAATGTGTGTTCTCTTTAGAGTCCACACATGGATCCACCAGTGTCATTGCATGTGTGTTCTTTTTACTAACAACAACTAGAGTCATTTCATGTGTGTTCTTTTCACATACCAAATATGGATCCACCAGTGTCATTACATGTGTGCTCTCTTTACTAACAACAACCAGAGTCATTGCATGTGTGTTGTACTTAGACACCACACATGGATCCACCAGTGTCATTGCATGTGTGTTCTTTTTACTAACAAAAACCAGAGTCATTGAAATGTGTGTTCTCTTCAGAGCACATGGATCCACCAGTGTCATTGCATGTGTGCTCTTTTCATAATCCACCTATGGATCCACCAGTGTCATTGCATGTGTGTTATTTTGACTAACAACAACTAGAGTCATTGCATGTGTGTTCTTTTTACTAACAACAACTGGAGTCATTTCATGTGTGTTCTTTTCACATACCACATACACATCCACCAGTGTCATTGCATGTGTGTTCTTTTCACAATCCACCTATGGATCCACCAGTGTCATTGCATGTGTGCTCTTTTTACTAACAACAACCAGAGTCATTGCACATGTGTTCCCTTCAGAGACCACACATGGATCCACGAGTGTCATTGCATGTGTGTTCTTTTTACTAACAACAACCAGAGTTATTGAAATGTGTGTTCTCTTCAGAGACCACACATGGATCCACCAGTGTCATTGCATGTGTGTTATTTTTACTAACAACAACCAGAGTCATTGAAATGTGTGTTCTCTTTAGAGACCACACATGGATCCACCAGTGTCATTGCATGTGTGTTCTTTTGACAATCCACCTATGGATCCACTAGTGTCATTGCATGTGTGATCTTTTTACTAACAGCAACCAGAGTCATTGGATGTGTTTTTTTTCACGTACCACATATGGATCCACCAGTTTCATTGCATGTGTGTTCTTTTCACAATCCACATATGGATCCACCTGTGTCATTACATGTGTGCTCTTTTTACTAACAACAACCAGAGTCATTGCATGTGTGTTCTACTTAGACACCACACATGGATCCACCAGTGTCATTGCATGTGTGTTCTTTTCACAATCCACCTATGGATCCACCAGTGTCATTACATGTGTGCTATTTTTACTAACAACAACCAGAGTCATTGCATGTGTGTTCTCTTCAGAGACCACACATGGATCCACCAGTGTCATTGCATGTGTGTTGTTTTTACTAACAACAACCAGTCATTGAAATTTGTGTTCTCTTTAGAGTCCACACATGGATCCACCAGTGTCATTGCATGTGTGTTCTTTTTACTAACAACAACTGGAGTCATTTCATGTGTGTTCTTTTCACATACCAAATATGGATCCACCAGTGTCATTGCATGTGTGCTCTTTTCATAATCCACCTATGGATCCACCAGTGTCATTGCATGTGTGTTATTTTTACTAACGACAACTAGAGTCATTGCATGTGTGTTCTTTTTACTACCAACAACTGGAGTCATTTCATGTGTGTTCTTTTCACATACCACATATACATCCACCAGTGTCATTGAATGTGTGTTCTTTTCACAATCCACCTATGGATCCACCAGTGTCATTGCATGTGTGCTCTTTTTACTAACAACAACCAGAGTCATTGCACATGTGTTCCCTTCAGAGACCACACATGGATCCACGAGTGTCATTGCATGTGTGTTCTTTTTACTAACAACAACCAGAGTTATTGAAATGTGTGTTCTCTTCAGAGACCACACATGGATCCACCAGTGTCATTGCATGTGTGTTCTTTTTACTAACAAAAACCAGAGTCATTGAAATGTGTGTTCTCTTTAGAGACCACAGATGGATCCACCAGTGTCATTGCATGTGTGTTCTTTTGACAATCCACCTATGGATCCACCAGTGTCATTACATGTGTGCTCTTTTTACTAACAACAACCAGAGTCATTGCATGTGTGTTTTATTTAGACACCACACATGGATCCACCAATGTCATTGCATGTGTGTTCTTTTCACAATCCACCTATGGATCCACCAGTGTCATTACATGTGTGCTCTTTTTACTAACAACAACCAGAGTCATTGCATGTGTGTTCTCTTCAGAGACCACACATGGATCCACCAGTGTCATTGCATGTGTGTTGTTTTTACTAACAACAACCAGTCATTGAAATGTGTGTTCTCTTTAGAGTCCACACATGGATCCTCCAGTGTCATTGCATGTGTGTTCTTTTTACTAACAACAACTGGAGTCATTTCATGTGTGTTCTTTTCACATACCAAATATGGATCCACCAGTGTCATTGCATGTGTGCTCTTTTCATAATCCATCTATGGATCCAACAGTGTCATTGCATGTGTGTTCTTTTTACTAACAACAACTGGAGTCATTTCATGTGTGTTCTTTTCACATACCACATACACATCCACCAGTGTCATTGCATGTGTGTTCTTTTCACAATCCACCTATGGATCCACCAGTGTGATTGCATGTGTGCTCTTTTTACTCACAACAACCAGAGTCATTGCACATGTGTTCCCTTCAGAGACCACACATGGATCCACGCGTGTCATTGCATGTGTGTTCTTTTTACTAACAACAACTAGAGTTATTGAAATGTGTGTTCTCTTCAGAGACCACACATGGATCCACCAGTGTCATTGCATTTGTGTTCTTTTTACTAACAAAAACCAGAGTGATTGAAATGTGTGTTCTCTTTAGAGACCACACATGGATCCACCAGTATCATTGCATGTGTGTTCTTTTGACAATCCACCTATGGATCCACTAGTGTCATTGCATGTGTGATCTTTTTACTAACAACAACCAGAGTCATTGCATGTGTTTTTTTCACGTACCACATATGGATCCACCAGTTTCATTGCATGTGTGTTCTTTTCACAATCCACATATGGATCCACCAGTGTCATTACATGTGTGCTCTTTTTACTAACAACAACCAGAGTCATTGCATGTGTTTTCTATTTAGACACCACACATGGATCCACCAGTGTCATTGCATGTGTGTTCTTTTCACAATCCACCTATGGATCCACCAGTGTCATTACATGTGTGCTCTTTTTACTAACAACAACCAGAGTCATTGCATGTGTGTTCTCTTCAGAGACCACACATGGATCCACCAGTGTCATTGCATATGTGTTGTTTTTACGAACAACAACCAGTCATTGAAATGTGTGTTCTCTTTAGAGTCCACACATGGATCCACCAGTGTCATTGCATGTGTGTTCTTTTTACTAACAACAACTAGAGTCATTTCATGTGTGTTCTTTTCACATACCAAATATGGATCCACCAGTGTCATTACATGTGTGCTCTCTTTACTAACAACAACCAGAGTCATTGCATGTGTGTTGTACTTAGACACCACACATGGATCCACCAGTGTCATTGCATGTGTGTTCTTTTTACTAACAAAAACCAGAGTCATTGAAATGTGTGTTCTCTTCAGAGCACATGGATCCACCAGTGTCATTGCATGTGTGCTCTTTTCATAATCCACCTATGGATCCACCAGTGTCATTGCATGTGTGTTATTTTGACTAACAACAACTAGAGTCATTGCATGTGTGTTCTTTTTACTAACAACAACTGGAGTCATTTCATGTGTGTTCTTTTCACATACCACATACACATCCACCAGTGTCATTGCATGTGTGTTCTTTTCACAATCCACATATGGATCCACCAGTGTCATTGCATGTGTGCTCTTTTACTAACAACAACCAGAGTCATTGCATGTGTTCCCTTCAGAGACCACATGGATCCACGAGTTTCATTGCATGTGTGTTCTTTTTACTAACAACAACCAGAGTTATTGAAATGTGTGTTCTCTTCAGAGACCACACATGGATCCACCAGTGTCATTGCATGTGTGTTCTTTTTACTAACAACAACCAGAGTCATTGAAATGTGTGTTCTCTTTAGAGACCACACATGGATCCACCAGTGTCATTGCATGTGTGTTCTTTTGACAATCCACCTATGGATCCACCAGTGTCATTACATGTGTGATCTTTTTACTAACAAAGAACGAGTCATTGGATGTGTTTTTTTTCACGTACCACATATGGATCCACCTGTTTCATTGCATGTGTGTTCTTTTCAGAATCCACATATGGATCCACCAGTGTCATTACATGTGTGCTCTTTTTACTAACAACAACCAGAGTCATTGCATGTGTGTTCTACTTAGACACCACACATGGATCCACCAGTGTCATTGCATGTGTGTTCTTTTCACAATCCACCTATGGATCCACCAGTGTCATTACATGTGTGCTATTTTTACTAACAACAACCAGAGGCATTGCATGTGTGTTATCTTAAGAGACCACACATGGATCCACCAGTGTCATTGCATGTGTGTTGTTTTTACTAACAACAACCAGTCATTGAAATGTGTGTTCTCTTTAGAGTCCACACATGGATCCACCAGTGTCATTGCATGTGTGTTCTTTTTACTAACAACAACTGGAGTCATTTCATGTGTGTTCTTTTCACATACCAAATATGGATCCACCAGTGTCATTGCATGTGTGCTCTTTTCATAATCCACCTATGGATCCACCAGTGTCATTGCATGTGTGTTATTTTTACTAACAACAACTAGAGTCATTGCATGTGTGTTCTTTTTACTACCAACAACTGGAGTCATTTCATGTGTGTTCTTTTCACATACCACATATACATCCACCAGTGTCATTGAATGTGTGTTCTTTTCACAATCCACCTATGGATCCACCAGTGTCATTGCATGTGTGCTCTTTTTACTAACAACAACCAGAGTCATTGCACATGTGTTCCCTTCAGAGACCACACATGGATCCACGAGTGTCATTGCATGTGTGTTCTTTTTACTAACAACAACCAGAGTTATTGAAATGTGTGTTCTCTTCAGAGACCACACATGGATCCACCAGTGTCATTGCATGTGTGTTCTTTTTACTAACAAAAACCAGAGTCATTGAAATGTGTGTTCTCTTTAGAGACCACAGATGGATCCACCAGTGTCATTGCATGTGTGTTCTTTTGACAATCCACCTATGGATCCACCAGTGTCATTACATGTGTGCTCTTTTTACTAACAACAAGAGTCATTGCATGTGTTTTATTTAGACACCACATGGATCCACCAATGTCATTGCATGTGTGTTCTTTTCACAATCCACCTATGGATCCACCAGTGTCATTACATGTGTGCTCTTTTTACTAACAACAACCAGAGTCATTGCATTTGTGTTCTCTTCAGAGACAACACAAGGATCCTGATGTCACTGCATGTGTGTTGTTTTTACTAACAAAAACCAGTCATTGAAATTTGTGTTCTCTTTAGAGTCCACACATGGATCCACCAGTGTCATTGCATGTGTGTTCTTTTTACTAACAACAACTGGAGTCATTTCATGTGTGTTCTTTTCACATACCAAATATGGATCCACCAGTGTCATTGCATGTGTGCTCTTTTCATAATCCATCTATGGATCCAACAGTGTCATTGCATGTGTGTTCTTTTTACTAACAACAACTGGAGTCATTTCATGTGTGTTCTTTTCACATACCACATACACATCCACCAGTGTCATTGCATGTGTGTTCTTTTCACAATCCACCTATGGATCCACCAGTGTGATTGCATGTGTGCTCTTTTTACTCACAACAACCAGAGTCATTGCACATGTGTTCCCTTCAGAGACCACACATGGATCCACAGTGTCATTGCATGTGTGTTCTTTTACTAACAACAACTAGAGTTATTGAAATGTGTGTTCTCTTGAGAGACCACACATGGATCCTGATGTCATTGCATTTGTGTTCTTTTTACTAACAAAAACCAGAGTGATTGAAATGTGTGTTCTCTTTAGAGACCACACATGGATCCACCAGTATCATTGCATGTGTGTTCTTTTGACAATCCACCTATGGATCCACTAGTGTCATTGCATGTGTGATCTTTTTACTAACAACAACCAGAGTCATTGCATGTGTTTTTTTCACGTACCACATATGGATCCACCAGTTTCATTGCATGTGTGTTCTTTTCACAATCCACATATGGATCCACCAGTGTCATTACATGTGTGCTCTTTTTACTAACAACAACCAGAGTCATTGCATGTGTTTTCTATTTAGACACCACACATGGATCCACCAGTGTCATTGCATGTGTGTTCTTTTCACAATCCACCTGTGGATCCACCAGTGTCATTACATGTGTGCTCTTTTTACTAACAACAACCAGAGTCATTGCATGTGTGTTCTCTTCAGAGACCACACATGGATCCACCAGTGTCATTGCATGTGTGTTGTTTTTACTAACAACAACCAGTCATTGAAATGTGTGTTCTCTTTAGAGTCCACACATGGATCCACCAGTGTCATTGCATGTGTGTTCTTTTTGCTAACAACAACTGGAGTCATTTCATGTGTGTTCTTTTCACATACCAAATATGGATCCACTAGTGTCATTGCATGTGTGCTCTTTTCATAATCCACCTATGGATCCACCAGTGTCATTGCATGTGTGTTATTTTTACTAACAACAACTAGAGTCATTGCATGTGTGTTCTTTTTACTAACAACAACTGGAGTCATTTCATGTGTGTTCTTTTCACATACCGCATATACATCCACCACTGTCATTGCATGTGTGTTCTTTTCACAATCCACCTATGGATCCACCAGTGTCATTGCATGTGTGCTCTTTTTACTAACAACAACCAGAGTCATTGCACATGTGTTCCCTTCAGAGACCACACATGGATCCACGAGTGTCATTGCATGTGTGTTCTTTTTACTAACAACAACCAGAGTTATTGAAATGTCTGTTCTCTTCAGAGACCACACATGGATCCACCAGTGTTATTGCATGTGTGTTCTTTTTACTAACAAAAACCAGAGTCATTGAAATGTGTGTTCTCTTTAGAGACCACACATGGATCCACCAGTGTCATTGCATGTGTTTTCTTTTCACAATCCACCTATGGATCCACAAGTGTCATTGCATGTGTGATCTTTTTACTAACAACAACCAGAGTCATTCCATGTGTGTTCTTTTCACATACCACATATGGATCCACCCGTGTCATTGCATGTGTGTTTTTTCACAATCCACCTATGGATCCACTAGTGTTATTGCATCTGTGTTCTTTTTACTAACAACAACCAGAGTCATTGCATGTGTGTTCTCTTTAGAGACCACACATGGATCCACCAGTGTCATTGCATGTGTGTTCTTTTTACTAACAAAAACCAGAGTCATTGAAATGTGTGTTCTCTTCAGAGACCATACATGGATCCACCAGTGTCATTGCATGTGTGTTCTTTTGACAATCCACCTATGGATCCACTAGTGTCATTGCATGTGTGATCTTTTTACTAACAACACCCAGAGTCATTGCATGTGTTTTTTTTTCACATACCACGTATGGATCCACCAGTGTCATTGCATGTGTGTTCTTTTCACAATCCACCTATGGATCCACCAGTGTCATTACATGTGTGCTCTTTTTACTAACAACAACCAGAGTCATTGCATGTGTGTTCTATTTAGACACAACACATGGATCCACCAGTGTCATTGCATGTGTGTTCTTTTTACTAACAAAAACCAGAGTCATTGAAATGTGTGTTCTCTTCAGAGCACATGGATCCACCAGTGTCATTGCATGTGTGTTCTTTTGACAATCCACCTATGGATCCACCAGTGTCATTGCATGTGTGATCTTTTTACTAACAAAACCAGAGTCATTGAAATGTGTGTTCTCTTCAGAGACCAGACATGGATCCACTAGTGTCATTGCATGTGTGTTCTTTTGACAATCCACCTATGGATCCACCAGTGTCATTGCATGTGTGATCTTTTTACTAACAACAACCAGAGTCATTGCATGTGTTTTTTTTCACATACCTCATATGGATCCCCCAGTGTCATTGCATGTGTGTTCTTTTCATAATCCACCTATGGATCCACCAGTGTCATTACATGTGTGCTCTTTTTACTAACAACAACCAGAGCCATTGCATGTGTGTTCTACTTAGATACCACACATGGATCCACCAGTGTCATTGCATGTGTGTTCTTTTCACAATCCACCTATGGATCCACCAGTGTCATTACATGTGTGCTCTTTTTACTAACAACAACCAGAGTCATTGCATGTGTGTTCTATTTAGACACCACACATGGATCCACCAGTGTCATTGCATGTGTGTTCTTTTTTCTAACAAAAACCAGAGTCATTGAAATGTGTGTTCTCTTCAGAGACGACACATGGATCCACCAGTGTCATTGCATGTGTGTTCTTTTGACAATCCACCTATGGATCCACCAGTGTCATTGCATGTGTGATCTTTTTACTAACAACAACCAGAGTCATTGCATGTGTTTTTTTTAACATACCACATATGGATCCACCAGTGTCATTGCATGTGTTTTATTTTCACAATCCACCTATGGATCCACAAGTGTCATTGCATGTGTGATCTTTTTACTAACAACAACCAGAGTCATTGCATGTGCGTTATTTTCACAATCCACCTATGGATCCACCCGTGTCATTGCATGTGTTTTTTTTCATAATCCACCTATGGATCCACTAGTGTTATTGCATCTGTGTTCTTTTTACTAACAACAACCAGAGTCATTGCATGTGTGTTCTCTTTAGAGACCACACATGGATCCACCAGTGTCATTGCATGTGTGTTCTTTTTACTAACAAAAACCAGAGTCATTGAAATGTGTGTTCTCTTCAGAGACCATACATGGATCCACCAGTGTCATTGCATGTGTGTTCTTTTGACAATCCACCTATGGATCCACTAGTGTCATTGCATGTGTGATCTTTTTACTAACAACACCCAGAGTCATTGCATGTGTGTTTTTTTCACATACCATATGGATCCACAGTGTCATTGCATGTGTGTTCTTTTCCCAATCCACCTATGGATCCACCAGTGTCATCACATGTGTGCTCCTTTTACTAACAACAACCAGAGTCATTGCATGTGTGTTCTATTTAGACACAACACATGGATCCACTAGTGTCATTGCATGTGTGTTCTTTTTACTAACAAAAACCAGAGTCATTGAAATGTGTGTTCTCTTCAGAGCACATGGATCCACCAGTGTCATTGCATGTGTGTTCTTTTGACAATCCACCTATGGATCCACCAGTGTCATTGCATGTGTGATCTTTTTACTAACAACAACCAGAGTCATTGCATGTGTTTTTTTTCACATAAAACATATGGATCCACCAGTGTCATTGCATGTGTTTTCTTTTCACGATCCACCTATGGATCCACCAATGTCATTGCATGTGTGATCTTTTTACTAACAACAACCAGAGTCATCGCATGTGTGTTCTTTTCACATACCACATATGGATCCACCCGTGTCATTGCATGTGTGTTTTTTCACAATCCACCTATGGATCCACCAGTGTTATTGCATGTGTGATCTTTTTACTAACAACAACCAGAGTCATTGCATGTGTGTTCTCTTTAGAGACCACACATGGATCCACCAGTGTCATTGCATGTGTGTTCTTTTTACTAACAAAAACCAGAGTCATTGAAATGTGTGTTCTCTTCAAAGACCATACATGGATCCACCAGTGTCATTGCATGTGTGTTCTTTTGACAATCCACCTATGGATCCACTAGTGTCATTGCATGTGTGATCTTTTTACTAACAACACCTAGAGTCATTGCATGTGTGTTTTTTTCACATACCACGTATGGATCCACCAGTGTCATTGCATGTGTGTTATTTTTACTAACAACAACTAGAGTCATTGCATGTGTGTTCTT
Source organism: Avena insularis (assembly GCA_023614405.1). Taxonomy (NCBI): domain Eukaryota; kingdom Viridiplantae; phylum Streptophyta; class Magnoliopsida; order Poales; family Poaceae; genus Avena; species Avena insularis. The sequence goes on along the minus strand of CM042694.1, from coordinate 320,290,297 downwards.
TTCACATACCACATATACATCCACCAGTGTCATTGCATGTGTGTTCTTTTCACAATCCACCTATGGATCCACCAGTGTCATTGCATGTGTGATCTTTTTACTAACAACAACCAGAGTCATTGCATGTGTTTTCTTTTCACATACCACATATGGATCCACCAGTGTCATTGCATTTGTGTTTTTTCACAATCCACCTATGGATCCACCAGTGTTATTGCATGTGTGTTCTTTTTACTAACAACAACCAGAGTCATTGCATGTGTGTTCTCTTTAGAGACCACACATGGATCCCTGATGTCATTGCATGTGTGTTCTTTTACTAACAAAAACGAGTCATTGAAATGTGTGTTCTCTTGAGAGACCACATGGATCCACCAGTGTCATTGCATGTGTGTTCTTTTGACAATCCACCTATGGATCCACCAGTGTCATTGCATGTGTGATCTTTTTACTAACAACAACCAGAGTCATTGCATGTGTTTTTTTTTCACATACCACGTATGGATCCACCAGTGTCATTGCATGTTTGTTGTTTTCACAATCCACCTATGGATCCTACAGTGTCATTACATGTGTGCTCTTTTTACTAACAACAGCCAGAGTCATTGCATGTGTGTTCTATTTAGACACCACACATGGATCCACTAGTGTCATTGCATGTGTGTTCTTTTTACTAACGAAAACTAGAGTCATTGAAATGTGTGTTCTCTTCAGAGACCACACATGGATCCACCAGTGTCATTGCATGTGTGTTCTTTTGACAATCCACCTATGGATCCACCAGTGTCATTGCATGTGTGATCTTTTTACTAACAACAACCAGAGTCATTGCATGTGTTTTTTTTAACATACCACATATGGATCCACCAGTGTCATTGCATGTGTTTTATTTTCACAATCCACCTATGGATCCACAAGTGTCATTGCATGTGTGATCTTTTTACTAACAACAACCAGAGTCATTCCATGTGTGTTCTTTTCACATACCACATATGGATCCACCCGTGTCATTGCATGTGTGTTTTTTCATAATCCACCTATGGATCCACTAGTGTTATTGCATCTGTGTTCTTTTTACTAACAACAACCAGAGTCATTGCATGTGTGTTCTCTTTAGAGACCACACATGGATCCTGATGTCATTGCATGTGTGTTCTTTTTACTAACAAAACCAGAGTCATTGAAATGTGTGTTCTCTTCAGAGACCATACATGGATCCACCAGTGTCATTGCATGTGTGTTCTTTTGACAATCCACCTATGGATCCACTAGTGTCATTGCATGTGTGATCTTTTTACTAACAACACCCAGAGTCATTGCATGTGTGTTTTTTTCACATACCACGTATGGATCCACCAGTGTCATTGCATGTGTGTTCTTTTCACAATCCACCTATGGATCCACCAGTGTCATTACATGTGTGCTCTTTTTACTAACAACAACCAGAGTCATTGCATGTGTGTTCTATTTAGACACAACACATGGATCCACTAGTGTCATTGCATGTGTGTTCTTTTTACTAACAAAAACCTGAGTCATTGAAATGTGTGTTCTCTTCAGAGCACATGGATCCACCAGTGTCATTGCATGTGTGTTCTTTTGACAATCCACCTATGGATCCACCAGTGTCATTGCATGTGTGATCTTTTTACTAACAACAACCAGAGTCATTGCATGTGTTTTTTTTTCACATAAAACATATGGATCCACCAGTGTCATTGCATGTGTTTTCTTTTCACGATCCACCTATGGATCCACCAATGTCATTGCATGTGTGATCTTTTTACTAACAACAACCAGAGTCATCATGTGTGTTCTTTTCACATACCACATATGGATCCACAGTGTCATTGCATGTGTGTTTTCACAATCCACCTATGGATCCACAGTGTCATTGCATGTGTGTTCTTTTTACTAACAACAACCTGAGTCATTGCATGTGTGTTCTCTTTAGAGACCACACATGGATCCTGATGTCATTGCATGTGTGTTCTTTTTACTAACAAAACCAGAGTCATTGAAATGTGTGTTCTCTTCAAAGACCATACATGGATCCACTAGTGTCATTGCATGTGTGTTCTTTTCACAATCCACCTATGGATCCACTAGTGTCATTGCATGTGTGATCTTTTAACTAACAACACCCAGAGTCATTGCATGTGTGTTTTTTCACATACCACATATGGATCCACCAGTGTCATTGCATGTGTGTTCTTTTTAATAACAACAACAAGACTCATATAATGTGTAGTCTTATCAGAAACCACATATAGAACCACCAGTGTCATTGCATGTGTGTTCTTTTCACAATCCACCTATGGATCCACAGTGTCATTGCATGTGATCTTTTTACTAACAACAACAGAGTCATTGCATGTGTTTTCTTTTCACATACCACATATGGATCCACAGTGTCATTGCATTTGTGTTTTTCACAATCCACCTATGGATCCACAGTGTCATTGCATGTGTGTTCTTTTTACTAACAACAACGAGTCATTGCATGTGTGTTCTCTTCAGAGACCACACATGGATCCACCAGTGTCATTGCATGTGTGTTATTTTTTCTAACAAAAACCAGAGTCATTGAAATGTGTGTTATCTTCAGAGATCAGACATGGATCCACCAGTGTCATTGCATGTGTGTTCTCTTGACAATCCACCTATGGATCCACCAGTGTCATTGCATGTGTGATCTTTTTACTAACAACAACCAGAGTCATTGCATGTGTTTTTTTTTCACATACCTCATATGGATTCCCCAGTGTCATTGCATGTGTGTTCTTTTCACAATCCACCTATGGATCCACCAGTGACATTGCATGTGTGCTCTTTTACTAACAACAACGAGTCATTGCATGTGTTCTCTTTAGACACCACACATGGATCCACAGTGTCATTGCATGTGTGTTCTTTTTCTAACAAAAACGAGTCATTGAAATGTGTGTTCTCTTGAGAGACACATGGATCCACCAGTGTCATTGCATGTGTGTTCTTTTGACAATCCACCTATGGATCCACAGTGTCATTGCATGTGTGATCTTTTTACTAACAACAACCAGAGTCATTGCATGTGTTTTTTTTAACATACCACATATGGATCCACCAGTGTCATTGCATGTGTTTTATTTTCACAATCCACCTATGGATCCACAAGTGTCATTGCATGTGTGATCTTTTTACTAACAACAACCAGAGTCATTGCATGTGTGTTCTTTTCACATACCACACATGGATCCACAGTGTCATTGCATGTGTGTTTTCATAATCCACCTATGGATCCACTAGTGTCATTGCATGTGTTCTTTTTACTAACAACAACCAGAGTCATTGCATGTGTGTTCTCTTTAGAGACCACACATGGATCCTGATGTCATTGCATGTGTGTTCTTTTTACTAACAAAAACCAGAGTCATTGAAATGTGTGTTCTCTTCAGAGACCATACATGGATCCACCAGTGTCATTGCATGTGTGTTCTTTTGACAATCCACCTATGGATCCACTAGTGTCATTGCATGTGTGATCTTTTTACTAACAACACCCAGAGTCATTGCATGTGTGTTTTTTTCACATACCACGTATGGATCCACCAGTGTCATTGCATGTGTGTTCCTTTCACAATCCACCTATGGATCCACCAGTGTCATTACATGTGTGCTCTTTTTACTAACAACAACCAGAGTCATTGCATGTGTGTTCTATTTAGACACAACACATGGATCCACCAGTGTCATTGCATGTGTGTTCTTTTTACTAACAAAAACCTGAGTCATTGAAATGTGTGTTCTCTTCAGAGCACATGGATCCACCAGTGTCATTGCATGTGTGTTCTTTTGACAATCCACCTATGGATCCACCAGTGTCATTGCATGTGTGATCTTTTTACTAACAACAACCAGAGTCATTGCATGTGTTTTTTTTTCACATAAAACATATGGATCCACCAGTGTCATTGCATGTGTTTTCTTTTCACGATCCACCTATGGATCCACCAATGTCATTGCATGTGTGATCTTTTTACTAACAACAACCAGAGTCATCGCATGTGTGTTCTTTTCACATACCACATATGGATCCACCCGTGTCATTGCATGTGTGTTTTTTCACAATCCACCTATGGATCCACCAGTGTTATTGCATGTGTGCTCTTTTACTAACAACAACGAGTCATTGCATGTGTGTTCTCTTTAGAGACCACACATGGATCCTGATGTCATTGCATGTGTGTTCTTTTTACTAACAAAAACCAGAGTCATTGAAATGTGTGTTCTCTTCAAAGACCATACATGGATCCACCAGTGTCATTGCATGTGTGTTCTTTTGACAATCCACCTATGGATCCACTAGTGTCATTGCATGTGTGATCTTTTTACTAACAACACCTAGAGTCATTGCATGTGTGTTTTTTTCACATACCACGTATGGATCCACCAGTGTCATTGCATGTGTGTTATTTTTACTAACAACAACTAGAGTCATTGCATGTGTGTTCTTTTCACATACCACATATACATCCACCAGTGTCATTGCATGTGTGTTCTTTTGACAATCCACCAGTGTCATTGCATGTGTGATCTTTTTACTAACAACAACGATAGTCATTGCATGTGTTTTCTTTTCACATACCACATATGGATCCACCAGTGTCATTGCATGTGTGTTTTTTCACAATCCACCTATGGATCCACCAGTGTTATTGCATGTGTGTTCTTTTTACTAACAACAACCAGAGTCATTGCATGTGTGTTCTCTTTAGAGACCACACATGGATCCACCAGTGTCATTGCATGTGTGTTCTTTTTACTAACAAAACCAGAGTCATTGAAATGTGTGTTCTCTTCAGAGACCAGACATGGATCCACTAGTGTCATTGCATGTGTGTTCTTTTGACAATCCACCTATGGATCCACCAGTGTCATTGCATGTGTGATCTCTTTACTAACAACAACCAGAGTCATTGCATGTGCGTTTATTCACATACCTCATATGGATCCCCAGTGTCATTGCATGTGTGTTCTTTTCACAATCCACCTATGGATCCACCAGTGTCATTACATGTGTGCTCTTTTTACTAACAACAACCAGAGTCATTGCATGTGTGTTCTATTTAGACACCACACATGGATCCACCAGTGTCATTGCATGTGTGTTCTTTTTACTAACAAAAACCAGAGTCATTGAAATGTGTGTTCTCTTCAGAGACCACACATGGATCCACCAGTGTCATTGCATGTGTGTTCTTTTGACAATCCACCTATGGATCCACCAGTGTCATTGCATGTGTGATCTTTTTACTAACAACAACCAGAGTCATTGCATGTGTTTTTTTTTCACATACCACATATGGATCCACCAGTGTCATTGCATGTGTTTTCTTTTCACAATCCACCTATGGATCCACCAGTGTCATTGCATGTGTGATCTTTTTACTAACAACAACCAGAGTCATTGCATGTGTGTTCTTTTCACATACCACATATGGATCCACCAGTGTCATTGCATGTGTGTTTTTTCACAATCCACCTATGGATCCACTAGTGTCATTGCATGTGTGTTCTTTTTACTAACAACAACCAGAGTCATTGCATGTGTGTTCTCTTCAGAGACCACACATGGATCCACCAGTGTCATTGCATTGTGTTATTTTTACTAACAAAAACCAGAGTCATTGAAATGTGTTTTCTCTTCAGAGACCAGACATGGATCCACTAGTGTCATTGCATGTGTGTTCTTTTGACAATCCACCTATGGATCCACTAGTGTCATTGCATGTGTGATCTTTTTACTAACAATAACCAGAGTCATTGCATGTGTTTTTTTTCACATACCACATATGGATCCACCAGTGTCATTGCATGTGTGTTCTTTTCACAATCCACCTATGGATCCACCAGTGTCATTACATGTGTGCTCTTTTTACTAACAACAACCAGAGTCATTGCATGTGTGTTCTATTTAGACACCACACATGGATCCACCAGTGTCATTGCATGTGTGTTCTTTTTACTAACAAAAACCAGAGTCATTGAAATGTGTGTTCTCTTTAGAGACCAGACATGGATCCTGATGTCATTGCATGTGTGTTCTTTTGACAATCCACCTATGGATCCACCCGTGTCATTGCATGTGTGATCTTTTTACTAACAACACCCAGAGTCATTGCATGTGTTTTTTTTCACATAAAACATATGGATCCACCAGTGTCATTGCATGTGTTTTCTTTTCACAATCCACCTATGGATCCACCAATGTCATTGCATGTGTGATCTTTTTACTAACAACAACCAGAGTCATTGCATGTGTGTTCTTTTCACAAACCACATATCTATACACCCGTGTCATTGCATGTGAGTTTTTTCACAATCCACCTATGGATCCACAGTGTCATTGCATGTGTTCTTTTTACTAACAACAACGAGTCATTGCATGTGTGTTCTCTTTAGAGACCACATGGATCCTGATGTCATTGCATGTGTGTTCTTTTTACTAACAAAAACCAGAGTCATTGAAATGTGTGTTCTCTTCAAAGACCATACATGGATCCACCAGTGTCATTGCATGTGTGTTCTTTTGACAATCCACCTATGGATCCACTAGTGTCATTGCATGTGTGATCTTTTTACTAACAACACCTAGAGTCATTGCATGTGTGTTTTTTTCACATACCACGTATGGATCCACCAGTGTCATTGCATGTGTGTTATTTTTACTAACAACTAGAGTCATTGCATGTGTGTTCTTTTCACATACCACATATACATCCACCAGTGTCATTGCATGTGTGTTCTTTTCACAATCCACCTATGGATCCACCAGTGTCATTGCATGTGTGATCTTTTTACTAACAACAACCAGAGTCATTGCATGTGTTTTCTTTTCACATACCACATATGGATCCACCAGTGTCATTGCATGTGTGTTTTTTCACAATCCACCTATGGATCCACCAGTGTTATTGCATGTGTGTTCTTTTTACTAACAACAACCAGAGTCATTGCATGTGTGTTCTCTTTAGAGACCACACATGGATCCTGATGTCATTGCATGTGTGTTCTTTTTACTAACAAAAACCAGAGTCATTGAAATGTGTGTTCTCTTCAGAGACCAGACATGGATCCACCAGTGTCATTGCATGTGTGTTCTTTTGACAATCCACCTATGGATCCACCAGTGTCATTGCATGTGTGATCTTTTTACTAACAACAACTAGAGTCATTGCATGTGTTTTTTTTTCACATACCTCATATGGATCCCCCAGTGTCATTGCATGTGTGTTCTTTTCACAATCCACCTATGGATCCACCAGTGTCATTACATGTGTGCTCTTTTTACTAACAACAACCAGAGTCATTGCATGTGTGTTCTATTTAGACACCACACATGGATCCACCAGTGTCATTGCATGTGTGTTCTTTTTTCTAACAAAAACCAGAGTCATTGAAATGTGTGTTTTCTTCAGAGACCACACATGGATCCACCAGTGTCATTGCATGTGTGTTCTTTTGACAATCCACCTATGGATCCACTAGTGTCATTGCATGTGTGATCTTTTTACTAACAACACCCAGAGTCATTGCATGTGTGTTTTTTTCACATACCACGTATGGATCCACCAGTGTCATTGCATGTGTGTTCTTTTCACAATCCACCTATGGATCCACCAGTGTCATTACATGTGTGCTCTTTTTACTAACAACAACCAGAGTCATTGCATGTGTGTTCTATTTAGACACAACACATGGATCCACCAGTGTCATTGCATGTGTGTTCTTTTTACTAACAAAAACCAGAGTCATTGAAATGTGTGTTCTCTTCAGAGCACATGGATCCACCAGTGTCATTGCATGTGTGTTCTTTTGACAATCCACCTATGGATCCACCAGTGTCATTGCATGTGTGATCTTTTTACTAACAACAACCAGAGTCATTGCATGTGTTTTTTTTCACATAAAACATATGGATCCACCAGTGTCATTGCATGTGTTTTCTTTTCACAATCCACCTATGGATCCACCAATGTCATTGCATGTGTGATCTTTTTACTAACAACAACCAGAGTCATTGCATGTGTGTTCTTTTCACATACCACATATGGATCCACCCGTGTCATTGCATGTGTGTTTTTTCACAATCCACCTATGGATCCACCAGTGTTATTGCATCTCTGTTCTTTTTACTAACAACAACCAGAGTCATTGCATGTGTGTTCTCTTTAGAGACCACACATGGATCCACCAGTGTCATTGCATGTGTGTTCTTTTTACTAACAAAAACCAGAGTCATTGAAATGTGTGTTCTCTTTAGAGACCATACATGGATCCACCAGTGTCATTGCATGTGTGTTCTTTTGACAATCCACCTATGGATCCACTAGTGTCATTGCATGTGTGATCTTTTTACTAACAACACCCAGAGTCATTGCATGTGTGTTTTTTCACATACCACATATGGATCCACAGTGTCATTGCATGTGTGTTATTTTACTAACAACAACTAGAGTCATTGCATGTGTGTTCTTTTCACATACCACATATACATCCACCAGTGTCATTGCATGTGTGTTCTTTTCACAATCCACCTATGGATCCACCAGTGTCATTGCATGTGTGATCTTTTTACTAACAACAACCAGAGTCATTGCATGTGTGTTTTTTCACATACCTCATATGGATCCCCCAGTGTCATTGCATGTGTGTTCTTTTCATAATCCACCTATGGATCCACCAGTGTCATTACATGTGTGCTCTTTTTACTAACAACAACCAGAGCCATTGCATGTGTGTTCTATTTAGACACCACACATGGATCCACCAGTGTCATTGCATGTGTGTTCTTTTTACTAACAAAAACCAGAGTCATTGAAATGTGTGTTCTCTTCAGAGCACATGGATCCTGATGTCATTGCATGTGTGTTCTTTTGACAATCCACCTATGGATCCACCAGTGTCATTGCATGTGTGATCTTTTTACTAACAACAACCAGAGTCATTGCATGTGTTTTTTTTTCACATACCACATATGGATCCACCAGTGTCATTGCATGTGTTTTCTTTTCACAATCCACCTATGGATCCACCAGTGTCATTGCATGTGTGATCTTTTTACTAACAACAACCAGAGTCATTGCATGTGTGTTCTTTTCACATACCACATATGGATCCACCAGTGTCATTGCATGTGTGTGTTTTCACAAACCACCTATGGATCCACCAGTGTTCTTGCATGTGTGTTCTTTTACTAACAACAACCAGAGTCATTGCATGTGTGTTCTCTTTAGAGACCACATGGATCCTGATGTCATTGCATGTGTGTTCTTTTTACTAACAAAAACCAGAGTCATTGAAATGTGTGTTCTCTTCAGAGACCAGACATGGATCCACCAGTGTCATTGCATGTGTGTTCTTTTGACAATCCACCTATGGAGCCACTAGTGTCATTGCATGTGTGATCTTTTTACTAACGACACCCAGAGTCATTGCATGTGTTTTTTTTTCACATACCACGTATGGATCCACCAATGTCATTGCATGTGTGTTCTTTTCACAATCCACCTATGGATCCACCAGTGTCATTACATGTGTGCTCTTTTTACTAACAACAACCAGAGTCATTGCATGTGTGTTCTATTTAGACACCACACATGGATCCACCAGTGTCATTGCATGTGTGTTCTTTTTACTAACAAAAACCAGAGTCATTGAAATGTGTGTTCTCTTCAGAGACCACACATGGATCCACCAGTGTCATTGCATGTGTGTTCTTTTGACAATCCACCTATGGATCCACCAGTGTCATTGCATGTGTGATCTTTTTACTAACAACAACAGAGTCATTGCATGTGTGTTTTTTTCACATAAAACATAAAGATCCACTAGTGTCATTGCATGTGTGTTTTTTCACAATCCACCTATGGATCCACCAGTGTCATTGCATGTGTGATCTTTTTACTAACAACAACTAGAGTCATTGCATGTGTTTTTTTTTCACATACCACATATGGATCCACCAGTGTCATTGCATGTGTGTTCTTTTCACAATCCACCTATGGATCCACCAGTGTCATTGCATGTGTGTTCTTTTTACTAACAACAACCAGAGTCATTGCATGTGTGTTCTCTTTAGAGACCACACATGGATCCACTAGTGTTATTGCATGTGTGTTCTTTTTACTAACAAAAACCAGAGTCATTGAAATGTGTGTTCTCTTTAGAGACCAGACATGGATCCACCAGTGTCATTGATGTGTGTTCTTTTGACAATCCACCTATGGATCCACTAGTGTCATTGCATGTGATCTTTTACTAACAACACCCAGAGTCATTGCATGTGTGTTTTTTCACATACCACATATGGATCCACAGTGTCATTGCATGTGTGTTCTTTTACTAACAACAACTAGAGTCATTGCATGTGTGTTCTTTTCACATACCACATATACATCCACTAGTGTCATTGCATGTGTGTTCTTTTCACAATCCACCTATGGATCCACCAGTGTCATTGCATGTGTGATCTTTTTACTAACAACAACCAGAGTCATTGCATGTGTGTTCTTTTCACATACCACATCTGGATCCACCAGTGTCATTGCATGTGTGTTTTTTCACAATCCACCTATGGATCCACCAGTGTCATTGCATGTGTGTTCTTTTTACTAACAACAACCAGAGTCATTGCATGTGTGTTCTCTTTAGAGACCACACATGGATCCTGATGTCATTGCATGTGTGTTCTTTTTACTAACAAAACTAGAGTCATTGAAATGTGTGTTCTCTTGAGACCACACATGGATCCACCAGTGTCATTGCATGTGTGTTCTCTTGACAATCCACCTATGGATCCACCAGTGTCATTGCATGTGTGATCTTCTTACTAACAACAACTAGAGTCATTGCATGTGTGTTTTTTTCACATACCTTATATGGATCCCCCAGTGTCATTGCATGTGTGTTCTTTTCACAATCCACCTATGGATCCACCAGTGTCATTACATGTGTGCTCTTTTTACTAACAATAACCAGAGTCATTGCATGTGTGTTCTATTTAGACACCACACATGGATCCACCAGTGTCATTGCATGTGTGTTCTTTTTACTAACAAAAACCAGAGTCATTGAAATGTGTTCTCTTGAGAGACCACACATGGATCCCTGATGTCATTGCATGTGTGTTCGTTTCACAATCCACCTATGGATCCACCAGTGTCATTGCATGTGTGCTCTTTTTACTAACAACAACCAGAGTCATTGCATGTGTGTTTTTTCACATACCACATATGGATCCACCAGTGTCATTGCATGTGTGTTCTTTTCACAATCCACCTATGGATCCACCAGTGTCATTACATGTGTGCTCTTTTTACTAACAACAACCAGAGTCATTGCATGTGTGTTCTATTTAGACACAACACATGGATCCACCAGTGTCATTACATGTGTGTTCTTTCACAATCCACCTATGGATCCACCAGTGTTATTGCATCTGTGTTCTTTTTACTAACAACAACCAGAGTCATTGCATGTGTGTTCTCTTTAGAGACCACACATGGATCCTGATGTCATTGCATGTGTGTTCTTTTTACTAACAAAAACCAGAGTCATTGAAATGTGTGTTCTCTTCAGAGACCATACATGGATCCACCAGTGTCATTGCATGTGTGTTCTTTTGACAATCCACCTATGGATCCACTAGTGTCATTGCATGTGTGATCTTTTTACTAACAACAACTAGAGTCATTGCATGTGTTTTTTTGTCACATACCACATATGGATCCACCAGTGTCATGGCATGTGTGTTCTTTTCACAATCCACCTATGGATCCACCAGTGTCATTACATGTGTGCTCTTTTTACTAACAACAACCAGAGTCATTGCATGTGTGTTCTATTTAGACACAACACATGGATCCACCAGTGTCATTGCATGTGTGTTCTTTTTACTAACAAAAACCAGAGTCATTGAAATGTGTGTTCTCTTCAGAGACCACACATGGATCCACCAGTGTCATTGCATGTGTGTTCTTTTGACAATCCACCTATGGATCCACCAGTGTCATTGCATGTGTGATCTTTTTACTAACAACAACCAGAGTCATTGCATGTGTGTTTTTTTCACATAAAACATATGGATCCACTAGTGTCATTGCATGTGTTTTCTTTTCACAATCCACCTATGGATCCACCAGTGTCATTGCATGTGTGATCTTTTTACTAACAACAACCAGAGTCATTGCATGTGTGTTCTTTTCACATACCACATATGGATCCACCAGTGTCATTGCATGTGTGTTCTTTTCACAATCCACCTATGGATCCACCAGTGTCATTGCATGTGTGTTCTTTTTACTAACAACAACAGGCTTCATTTAATGTGTGTTCTCTTCAGAGACCACACATGGATCCTGATGTCATTGCATGTGTGTTCTTTTTACTAACAAAACCAGAGTCATTGAAATGTGTGTTCTCTTCAGAGACCACACATGGATCCACCAGTGTCATTGCATGTGTGTTCTTTTGACAATCCACCTATGGATCCACCAGTGTCATTGCATGTGTGATCTTTTTACTAACAACAACTAGAGTCATTGCATGTGTGTTTTTTTCACATACCTCGTATGGATCCCCTCGTGTCATTGCCTGTGTGTTCTTTTCATAATCCACCTATGGATCCACCAGTGTCATTACATGTGTGCTCTTTTTACTAACAACAACCAGAGCCATTGCATGTGTGTTCTATTTAGACACCACACATGGATCCACCAGTGTCATTGCATGTGTGTTCTTTTTTCTAACAAAAACCAGAGTCATTGAAATGTGTGTTCTCTTCAGAGACCACACATGGATCCACCAGTGTCATTGCATGTGTGTTTTTTGACAATCCACCTATGGATCCACTAGTGTCATTGCATGTGTGATCTTTTTACTAACAACACCCAGAGTCATTGCATGTGTGTTTTTTTCACATACCACGTATGGATCCACCAGTGTCATTGCATGTGTGTTCTTTTCACAATCCACCTATGGATCCACCAGTGTCATTACATGTGTGCTCTTTTTACTAACAACAACCAGAGTCATTGCATGTGTGTTCTTTTCACATACCACATATGGATCCACCAGTGACATTGCATGTGTGTTTTTTCACAATCCACCTATGGATCCACGAGTGTCATTGCATGTGTGTTCTTGTTACTAACAACAACCAGAGTTATTGAAATGTGTGTTCTCTTTAGAGACCACATGTGGATCCACCAGTGTCATTGCATGTGTGTTCTTTTTACTAACAAAAACCAGAGTCATTGAAATGTGTGTTCTCTTCAGAGATCACACATGGATCCACCAGTGTCATTGCATGTGTGTTCTTTTGACAATCCACCTATGGATCCACCAGTGTCATTGCATGTGTGATCTTTTTATTAACAACAACCAGAGTCATTGCATGTGTTTTTTCACATACCATATGGATCCACAGTGTCATTGCATGTATGTTCTTTTCACAATCCACCTATGGATCCACCAGTGTCATTACATGTGTGCTCTTTTTACTAACAACAACCGAGTCATTGCATGTGTGTTCTATTTAGACACAACACATGGATCCACCATGTCATTGCATGTGTGTTCTTTTTACTAACAAAAACAGAGTCATTGAAATGTGTGTTCTTTTGAGACCACATGGATCCACCAGTGTCATTGCATGTGTGTTCTTTTGACAATCAACATATGGATCCACCAGTGTCGTTGCATGTGTGATCTTTTTACTAACAAAAACCAGAGTAATTGAATGTGTTTTTTTTTCACATAAAACATATGGATCCACTAGTGTCATTGCATGTGTTTTCTTTTCACAATCCACCTATGGATCCACAAATGTCATTGCATGTGTGATCTTTTTACTAACAACAAACAGAGTCATTGAATGTGTGTTATTTTCACATACCACCTATGGATCCACAGTGTCATTGCATGTGTGTTTTTCACAATCCACCTATGGATCCACCAGTGTCATTGCATGTGTGTTCTTTTACTAACAACAACCAGAGTCATTGCATGTGTGTTCTCTTTAGAGACCACACATGGATCCTGATGTCATTTCATGTGTGTTCTTTTTAATAACAAAAACCAGAGTCATTGAAATGTGTGTTCTCTTCAGAGACCATACATGGATCCACCAGTGTCATTGCATGTGTGTTATTTTGACAATCCACCTATGGATCCACTAGTGTCATTGCATGTGTGATCTTTTTACTAACAACACCCAGAGTCATTGCATATGTGTTTTTTTCACATACCACGTATGGATCCACCAGTGTCATTGCATGTGTGTTATTTTTACTAACAACAACTAGAGTCATTGCATGTGTGTTCTTTTCACATACCACATATACATCCACCAGTGTCATTGCATGTGTGTTCTTTTCACAATCCACCTATGGATCCACCAGTGTCATTGCATGTGTGATCTTTTTACTAACAACAACCAGAGTCATTGCATGTGTGTTCTTTTCACATACCACATATGGATCCACCAGTGTCATTGCATGTGTGTTTTTTCACAATCCACCTATGGATCCACCAGTGTTATTGCATGTTTGTTCTTTTTACTAACAACAACCAGAGTCATTGCATGTGTGTTCTCTTTAGAGACCACACATGGATCCTGATGTCATTGCATGTGTGTTCTTTTTACTAACAAAACCAGAGTCATTGAAATGTGTGTTCTCTTCAGAGACCAGACATGGATCCACCAGTGTCATTGCATGTGTGTTCTTTTGACAATCCACCTATGGATCCACCAGTGTCATTGCATGTGTGATCTTTTTACTAACAACAACTAGAGTCATTGCATGTGTGTTTTTTTCACATACCTCGTATGGATCCCCTCGTGTCATTGCCTGTGTGTTCTTTTCATAATCCACCTATGGATCCACCAGTGTCATTACATGTGTGCTCTTTTTACTAACAACAACCAGAGTCATTGCATGTGTGTTCTATTTAGACACCACACATGGATCCACCAGTGTCATTGCATGTGTGTTCTTTTTACTAACAAAAACCAGAGTCATTGAAATGTGTGTTCTCTTCAGAGACCACACATGGATCCTGATGTCATTGCATGTGTGTTCTTTTGACAATCCACCTATGGATCCACCAGTGTCATTGCATGTGTGATCTTTTTACTAACAACAACCAGAGTCATTGCATGTGTGTTTTTTCACATACCACATATGGATCCACCAGTGTCATTGCATGTGTGTTCTTTTCACAATCCACCTATGGATCCACCAGTGTCATTACATGTGTGCTCTTTTTACTAACAACAACCAGAGTCATTGCATGTGTGTTCTATTTAGACACAACACATGGATCCACCAGTGTCATTGCATGTGTGTTCTTTTTACTAACAACAACCAGTCATTGAAATGTGTGTTCTCTTTAGAGACCACACATGGATCCACCAGTGTCATTGCATGTGTGTTCTTTTAACAATCCACCTATGGATCCACCAGTGTCATTGCATGTGTGATCTTTTTACTAACAACAACCAGAGTCATTGCATGTGTGTTTTTTTCACATAAAACATATGGATCTACCAGTGTCATTGCATGTGATTTCTTTTCACAATCCACCTATGGATCCACCAATGTCATTCCATGTGTGATCTTTTTACTAACAACAACCAGAGTCATTGCATGTGTGTTCTTTTCACATACCACATATGGATCCACCAGTGTCATTGCATGTGTGTTCTTTTCACAATCCACCTATGGATCCACCAGTGTCATTGCATGTGTGTTCTTTTTACTAACAATAACCAGAGTCATTGCATGTGTGTTCTCTTTAGAGACCACACATGGATCCACCAGTGTCATTGCATGTGTGTTCTTTTTACTAACAAAAACCAGAGTCATTGAAATGTGTGTTCTCTTTAGAGACCAGACATGGATCCACCATTGTCATTGATGTGTGTTCTTTTGACAATCCACCTATGGATCCACTAGTGTCATTGCATGTGTGATCTTTTTACTAACAATAACCAGAGTCATTGCATGTGTTTTTTTTCACATACCACATATGGAACCACGAGTGTCATTGCATGTGTGTTATTTTTACTAACAACTAGAGTCATTGCATGTGTGTTCTTTTCACATACCACATATACATCCACCAGTGTCATTGCATGTGTGTTCTTTTCACAATCCACCTATGGATCCACCAGTGTCATTGCATGTGTGATCTTTTTACTAACAACAACCAGAGTCATTGCATGTGTGTTCTTCTCACATACCACATATGGATCCACCAGTGTCATTGCATGTGTGTTTTTTCACAATCCACCTATGGATCCACCAGTGTTATTGCATGTGTGTTCTTTTTACTAACTACAACCAGAGTCATTGCATGTGTGTTCTCTTTAGAGACCACACATGGATCCACCAGTGTCATTGCATGTGTGTTCTTTTTACTAACAAAAACCAGAGTCATTGAAATGTGTGTTCTCTTCAGAGACCAGACATGGATCCACCAGTGTCATTGCATGTGTGTTCTTTTGACAATCCACCTATGGATCCACCAGTGTCATTGCATGTGTGATCTTTTTACTAACAACAACTAGAGTCATTGCATGTGTTTTTTTTTCACATACCTCGTATGGATCCCCTAGTGTCATTGCCTTTGTGTTCTTTTCATAATCCACCTATGGATCCACCAGTGTCATTACATGTGTGCTCTTTTTACTAACAACAACCAGAGCCATTGCATGTGTGTTCTATTTAGACACCACACATGGATCCACCAGTGTCATTGCATGTGTGTTCTTTTTTCTAACAAAAACCAGAGTCATTGAAATGTGTGTTCTCTTCAGAGACCACACATGGATCCTGATGTCATTGCATGTGTGTTCTTTTGACAATCCACCTATGGATCCACTAGTGTCATTGCATGTGTGATATATTTACTAACAACAGCTAGAGACATTGCATGTGTGTAGTTTTCACATACCACGTATGGATCCACCAGTGTCATTGCATGTGTGTTATTTTCACAATCCACCTATGGATCCACCAGTGTCATTACATGTGTGCTCTTTTTACTAACAACAACCAGAGTCATTGCATGTGTGTTCTATTTACACACAACACATGGATCCACCAGTGTCATTGCATGTGTGTTCTTTTTACTAACAAAAACCAGAGTCATTGAAATGTGTGTTCTCTTCAGAGCACATGGATCCACCAGTGTCATTGCATGTGTGTTCTTTTAACAATCCACCTATGGATCCACCAGTGTCATTGCATGTGTGATCTTTTTACTAACAACAACCAGAGTCATTGCATGTGTGTTTTTTTCACATAAAACATATGGATCCACCAGTGTCATTGCATGTGTGTTCTTTTAACAATCCACCTATGGATCCACCAGTGTCATTGCATGTGTGATCTTTTTACTAACAACAACCAGAGTCATTGCATGTGTGTTTTTTTCACATAAAACATATGGATCCACCAATGTCATTGCATGTGTGATCATTTTACTAACAACAACCAGAGTCATTGCATGTGTGTTCTTTTCACATACCATATATGGATCCACCCGTGTCATTGCATGTGTGTTTTTTCACAATCCACCTATGGATCCACCAGTGTCATTGCATGTGTGTTCTTTTTACTAACAACAACCAGAGTCATTGCATGTGTGTTCTCTTTAGAGACCACACATGGATCCACCAGTGTCATTGCATGTGTGTTCTTTTTACTAACAAAAACCAGAGTCATTGAAATGTGTGTTCTCTTCAGAGACCATACATGGATCCACCAGTGTCATTGCATGTGTGTTCTTTTGACAATCCACCTATGGATCCACTAGTGTCATTGCATGTATGATCTTTTTACAAACAACACCCAGAGTCATTGCATGTGTTTTTTTTTCACATACCACGTATGGATCCACCAGTGTCATTGCATGTGTGTTATTTTTACTAACAACAACTAGAGTCATTGCATGTGTGTTCTTTTAACATACCACATATAAAACCACCAGTGTCATTGCATGTGTGTTCTTTTCACAATCCACCTATGGATCCACCAGTGTCATTGCATGTGTGATCTTTTTACTAACAACAACAGGAGTCATTGCATGTGTGTTCTGTTCACATACCACATATGGATCCACCAGTGTCATTGCATGTGTGTTTTTTCACAATCCACCTATGGATCCACCAGTGTTATTGCATGTGTGTTCTTTTTACTAACTACAACCAGAGTCATTGCATGTGTGTTCTCTTTAGAGACCACACATGAATCCACCAGTGTCATTGCATGTGTGTTCTTTTTACTAACAAAAACCAGAGTCATTGAAATGTGTGTTCTCTTCAGAGACCACATATGGATCCACCAGTGTCATTGCATGTGTGTTCTTTTGACAATCCACCTATGGATCCACCAGTGTCATTGCATGTGTGATCTTTTTACTAACAACAACTAGAGTCATTGCATGTGTTTTTTTTTCACATACCTCATATGGATCCCCCAGTGTCATTGCATGTGTGTTCTTTTCATAATCCACCTATGGATCCACCAGTGTCATTACATGTGTGCTCTTTTTACTAACAACAACCAGAGCCATTGCATGTGTGTTCTATTTAGACACCACACATGGATCCACCAGTGTCATTGCATGTGTGTTCTTTTTTCTAACAAAAACCAGAGTCATTGAAATGTGTGTTCTCATCAGAGACCACACATGGATCCTGATGTCATTGATGTGTGTTCTTTTGACAATCCACCTATGGATCCACTAGTGTCATTGCATGTGTGATCTTTTTACTAACAACAACCAGAGTCATTGCATGTGTTTTTTTTCACATACCACATATGGATCCACCAGTGTCATTGCATGTGTTTTCTTTTCACAATCCACCTATGGATCCACCAGTGTCATTGCATGTGTGATCTTTTTACTAACAACAACCAGAGTCATTCCATGTGTGTTCTTTTCACATACCACATATGGATCCACAAGTGTCATTGCATGTGTGTGTTTTCACAATCCACCTATGGATCCACCAGTGTTATTGCATCTGTGTTCTTTTTACTAACAACAACCAGAGTCATTGAAATGTGTGTTCTCTTCAGAGACCACACATGGATCCACCAGTGTCATTGCATGTGTGTTCTTTTGACAATCCACCTATGGATCCACTAGTGTCATTGCATGTGTGATCTTTTTACTAACAACACCCAGAGTCATTGCATGTGTTTTTTTTCACATACCACGTATGGATCCACCAGTGTCATTGCATGTGTGTTCTTTTCACAATCCACCTATGGATCCACCAGTGTCATTACATGTGTGCTCTTTTTACTAACAACAACGAGTCATTGCATGTGTGTTCTATTTAGACACAACACATGGATCCTGATGTCATTGCATGTGTGTTCTTTTTACTAACAAAAACAAGAGTCATTGAAATGTGTGTTCTCTTCAGAGCACATGGATCCACCAGTGTCATTGCATGTGTGTTCTTTTAACAATCCACCTATGGATCCACCAGTGTCATTGCATGTGTGATCTTTTTACTAACAACACCCAGAGTCATAGCATGTGTTTTTTCACATAAAACATATGGATCCACTAGTGTCATTGCATGTGTTTCTTTTCACAATCCACCTATGGATCCACCAATGTCATTGCATGTGTGATCTTTTTACTAACAACAACCAGAGTCATTGCATGTGTGTTCTTTTCACATACCACATATGGATCCACCCGTGTCATTGCATGTGTGTTTTTTCACAATCCACCTATGGATCCACCAGTGTTATTGCATGTGTGTTCTTTTTACTATAAATAACAAGAGTGATTGCATGTGTGTTCTCTTTAGAGACCACACTTGGATCCACCAGTGTCATTGCATGTGTGTTCTTTTACTAACAAAAACAGTCATTGAAATGTGTGTTCTCTTGAGAGACCATACATGGATCCAGTGTCATTGCATGTGTGTTCTTTTGACAATCCACCTATGGATCCACTAGTGTCATTGCATGTGTGATCTTTTTACTAACAACACCCAGAGTCATTGCATGTGTTTTTTTTTCACATACCACGTATGGATCCACCAGTGTCATTGCATGTGTGTTATTTTTACTAACAACAACTAGAGTCATTGCATGTGTGTTCTTTTCACATACCACATATACATCCACCAGTGTCATTGCATGTGTGTTCTTTTCACAATCCACCTATGGATGCACCAGTGTCATTGCATGTGTGATCTTTTTACTAACAACAACCAGAGTCATTGCATGTGTGTTCTTCTCACATACCACATATGGATCCACCAGTGTCATTGCATGTGTGTTTTTTCACAATCCACCTATGGATCCACCAGTGTTATTGCATGTGTGTTCTTTTTACTAACTACAACCAGAGTCATTGCATGTGTGTTCTCTTTAGAGACCACACATGGATCCACCAGTGTCATTGCATGTGTGTTCTTTTTACTAACAAAAACCAGAGTCATTGAAATGTGTGTTCTCTTCAGAGACCAGACATGGATCCACCAGTGTCATTGCATGTGTGTTCTTTTGACAATCCACCTATGGATCCACAAGTGTCATTGCATGTGTGATCTTTTTACTAACAACAACCAGAGTCATTGCATGTGTGTTTTTTCACATACC
Source organism: Avena insularis (assembly GCA_023614405.1). NCBI lineage: Eukaryota > Viridiplantae > Streptophyta > Magnoliopsida > Poales > Poaceae > Avena > Avena insularis. Next base: position 320,269,616 of record CM042694.1, on the reverse strand, counting down.
TCGTATGGATCCCCCAGTGTCATTGCATGTGTGGTCTTTTCATAATCCACCTATGGATCCACCAGTGTCATTACATGTGTGCTCTTTTTACTGACAACAACCAGAGCCATTGCATGTGTGTTCTATTTAGACACCACACATGGATCCACCAGTGTCATTGCATGTGTGTTCTTTTTTCTAAAAAAAACCAGAGTCATTGAAATGTGTGTTCTCTTGGAGACCACACATGGATCCTGATGTCATTGCATGTGTGTTCTTTTGACAATCCACCTATGGTTCCACTAGTGTCATTGCATGTGTGATCTTTTTACTAACAACAACCAGAGTCATTGCATGTGTTTTTTTTCACATACCACATATGGATCCACCAGTGTCATTGCATGTGTTTTCTTTTCACAATCCACCTATGGATCCACCAGTGTCATTGCATGTGTGATCTTTTTACTAACAACAACCAGAGTCATTCCATGTGTGTTCTTTTCACATACCACATATGGATCCACCCGTGTCATTGCATGTGTGTTTTTTACAATCCACATATGGATCCACCAGTGTTATTGCATCTGTGTTCTTTTTAATAACAACAACCAGAGTCATTGAAATGTGTGTTCTCTTCAGAGACCACACATGGATCCACCAGTGTCATTGCATGTGTGGTCTTTTGACAATCCACCTATGGATCCACTAGTGTCATTGCATGTGTGATCTTTTTACTAACAACACCCAGAGTCATTGCATGTGTGTTTTTTTCACATACCACATATGGATCCACCAGTGTCATTGCATGTGTGTTCTTTTCACAATCCACCTATGGATCCACCAGTGTCATTACATGTGTGCTCTTTTTACTAACAACAACCAGAGTCATTGCATGTGTGTTCTATTTAGACACAACACATGGATCCACCAGTGTCATTGCATGTGTGTTCTTTTTACTAACAAAAACCAGAGTCATTGAAATGTGTGTTCTCTTCAGAGCACATGGATCCACCAGTGTCATTGCATGTGTGTTCTTTTAACAATCCACCTATGGATCCACCAGTGTCATTGCATGTGTGATCTTTTTACTAATAACAACCAGAGTCATTGCATGTGTGTTTTTTTCACATAAAACATATGGATCCACCCGTGTCATTGCATGTGTGTTTTTTCACAATCCACCTATGGATCCACCAGTGTTATTGCATCTCTGTTCTTTTTACTAACAATAACCAGAGTCATGGCATGTGTGTTCTCTTTAGAGACCACACATGGATCCACCAGTGTCATTGCATGTGTGTTCTTTTTACTAACAAAAACCAGAGTCATTGAAATGTGTGTTCTCTTCAGAGACCATACATGGATCCACCAGTGTCATTGCATGTGTGTTCTTTTGACAATCCACCTATGGATCCACTAGTGTCATTGCATGTGTGATCTTTTTACTAACAACACCCAGAGTCATTGCATGTGTTTTTTTTTCACATACCACGTATGGATCCACCAGTGTCATTGCATGTGTGTTATTTTTACTAACAACAACTAGAGTCATTGCATGTGTGTTCTTTTCACATACCACATATACATCCACCAGTGTCATTGCATGTGTGTTCTTTTCACAATCCACCTATGGATGCACCAGTGTCATTGCATGTGTGATCTTTTTACTAACAACAACCAGAGTCATTGCATGTGTGTTCTTCTCACATACCACATATGGAGCCACCCGGGTCATTGGATGGGTGTTTTGTCACAATCCACCTATGGATCCACCAGTGTCATTGCATGTGTGTTCTTTTTACTAACAACAACCAGAGCCATTGCATGTGTGTTCTCTTTAGAGAACCAACATGGATCCACCAGTGTCATTGCATGTGTGTTCTTTTTACTAACAAAAACCAGAGTCATTGAAATGTGTGTTCTCTTCAGAGACCAGACATGGATCCACCAGTGTCATTGCATGTGTGTTCTTTTGACAATCCACCTATGGATCCACAAGTGTCATTGCATGTGTGATCTTTTTACTAACAACAACCAGAGTCATTGCATGTGTGTTTTTTCACATACCTCGTATGGATCCCCCAGTGTCATTGCATGTGTGTTCTTTTCATAATCCACCTATGGATCCACCAGTGTCATTACATGTGTGCTCTTTTTACTAACAACAACCAGAGCCATTGCATGTGTGTTCTATTTAGACACCACACATGGATCCACCAGTGTCATTGCATGTGTGTTCTTTTTTCTAAAAAAAACCAGAGTCATTGAAATGTGTGTTCTCTTCAGAGACCACACATGGATCCACCAGTGTCATTGCATGTGTGTTCTTTTGACAATCCACCTATGGTTCCACTAGTGTCATTGCATGTGTGATCTTTTTACTAACAACAACCAGAGTCATTGCATGTGTTTTTTTTCACATACCACATATGGATCCACCAGTGTCATTGCATGTGTTTTCTTTTCACAATCCACCTATGGATCCACCAGTGTCATTGCATGTGTGATCTTTTTACTAACAACAACCAGAGTCATTCCATGTGTGTTCTTTTCACATACCACATATGGATCCACCCGTGTCATTGCATGTGTGTTTTTTCACAATCCACATATGGATCCACCAGTGTTATTGCATCTGTGTTCTTTTTACTAACAACAACCAGAGTCATTGAAATGTGTGTTCTCTTCAGAGACCACACATGGATCCACCAGTGTCATTGCATGTGTGTTCTTTTGACAATCCACCTATGGATCCACTAGTGTCATTGCATGTGTGATCTTTTTACTAACAACACCCAGAGTCATTGCATGTGTGTTTTTTTCACATACCACGTATGGATCCACCAGTGTCATTGCATGTGTGTTCTTTTCACAATCCACCTATGGATCCACCAGTGTCATTACATGTGTGCTCTTTTTACTAACAACAACCAGAGTCATTGCATGTGTGTTCTATTTAGACACAACACATGGATCCACCAGTGTCATTGCATGTGTGTTCTTTTTACTAACAAAAACCAGAGTCATTGAAATGTGTGTTCTCTTCAGAGCACATGGATCCACCAGTGTCATTGCATGTGTGTTCTTTTAACAATCCACCTATGGATCCACCAGTGTCATTGCATGTGTGATCTTTTTACTAATAACAACCAGAGTCATTGCATGTGTGTTTTTTCACATAAAACATATGGATCCACCAGTGTCATTGCATGTGTTTTCTTTTCACAATCCACCTATGGATCCACCAATGTCATTGCATGTGTGATCTTTTTACTAACAACAACCAGAGTCATTGCATGTGTGTTCTTTTCACATACCACATATGGATCCACCCGTGTCATTGCATGTGTGTTTTTTCACAATCCACCTATGGATCCACCAGTGTCATTGCATGTGTGTTCTTTTTACTAACAACAACCAGAGTCATTGCATGTGTGTTCTCTTTAGATACCACACATGGATCCACCAGTGTCATTGCATGTGTGTTCTTTTTACTAACAAAAACCAGAGTCATTGAAATGTGTGTTCTCTTCAGAGACCATACATGGATCCACCAGTGTCATTGCATGTGTGTTCTTTTGACAATCCACCTATGGATCCACTAGTGTCATTGCATGTGTGATCTTTTTACTAACAACACCCAGAGTCATTGCATGTGTTTTTTTCACATACCACGTATGGATCCACCAGTGTCATTGCATGTGTGTTATTTTTACTAACAACAACTAGAGTCATTGCATGTGTGTTCTTTTCACATATACATCCACCAGTGTCATTGCATGTGTGTTATTTTCACAATCCACCTATGGATGCACCAGTGTCATTGCATGTGTGATCTTTTTACTAACAACAACCAGAGTCATTGCATGTGTGTTCTTCTCACATACCACATATGGATCCACCAGTGTCATTGCATGTGTGTTTTTTCACAATCCACATATGGATCCACCAGTGTTATTGCATGTGTGTTCTTTTTACTAACAACATCCAGAGTCATTGCATGTGTGTTCTCTTTAGAGACCACACATGGATCCACCAGTGTCATTGCATGTGTGTTCTTTTTACTAACAAAAACTAGAGTCATTGAAATGTGTGTTCTCTTCAGAGACCAGACATGGATCCACCAGTGTCATTGCATGTGTGTTCTTTTGACAATCCACCAGTGTCATTGCATGTGTGATCTTTTTACTAACAACAACCAGAGTCATTGCATGTGTGTTTTTTCACATACCTTGTATGGATCCCCCAGTGTCATTGCATGTGTGTTCTTTTCATAATCCACCTATGGATCCACCAGTGTCATTACATGTGTGCTCTTTTTACTAACAACAACCAGAGCCATTGCATGTGTGTTCTATTTAGACACCACACATGGATCCACCAGTGTCATTGCATGTGTGTTCTTTTTTCTAACAAAAACCAGAGTCATTGAAATGTGTGTTCTCTTCAGAGACCACACATGGATCCACCAGTGTCATTGCATGTGTGTTCTTTTGACAATCCACCTATGGTTCCACTAGTGTCATTGCATGTGTGATCTTTTTACTAACAACAACTAGAGTCATTGCATGTGTGTTTTTTTCACATACCACATATGGTCCACCAGGGTCATTGCATGTGTTTTCTTTTCACAATCCACCTATGGATCCACCAGTGTCATTGCATGTGTGATCTTTTTACTAACAACAACCAGAGTCATTCCATGTGTGTTCTTTTCACATACCACATATGGATCCACCCGTGTCATTGCATGTGTGTTTTTTCACAATCCACCTATGGATCCACCAGTGTTATTGCATCTGTGTTCTTTTTACTAACAACAACCAGAGTCATTGAAATGTGTGTTCTCTTCAGAGACCACACATGGATCCACCAGTGTCATTGCATGTGTGTTCTTTTGACAATCCACCTATGGATCCACTAGTGTCATTGCATGTGTGATCTTTTTACTAACAACACCCAGAGTCATTGCATGTGTGTTTTTTTCACATACCACGTATGGATCCACCAGTGTCATTGCATGTGTGTTCTTTTCACAATCCACCTATGGATCCACCAGTGTCATTACATGTGTGCTATTTTTACTAACAACAACCAGAGTCATTGCATGTGTGTTCTATTTAGACACAACACATGGATCCACCAGTGTCATTGCATGTGTGTTCTTTTTACTAACAAAAACCAGAGTCATTGAAAAGTGTGTTCTCTTCAGAGCACATGGATCCATCAGTGTCATTGCATGTGTGTTCTTTTAACAATCCACCTATGGATCCACCAGTGTCATTGCATATGTGATCTTTTTACTAACAACAACCAGAGTCATTGCATGTGTGTTTTTTTCACATAAAACATATGGATCCACCAGTGTCATTGCATGTGTTTCCTTTTCACAATCCACCTATGGATCCACCAATGTCATTGCATGTGTGATCTTTTTACTAACAACAACCAGAGTCATTGCATGTGTGTTCTTTTCACATACCACATATGGATCCACCCGTGTCATTGCATGTGTGTTTTTTCACAATCCACCTATGGATCCACCAGTGTTATTGCATCTCTGTTCTTTTTACTAACAACAACCAGAGTCATGGCATGTGTGTTCTCTTTAGAGACCACACATGGATCCACCAGTGTCATTGCATGTGTGTTCTTTTTACTAACAAAAACCAGAGTCATTGAAATGTGTGTTCTCTTAAGAGACCATACATGGATCCACCAGTGTCATTGCATGTGTGTTCTTTTGACAATCCACCTATGGATCCACTAGTGTCATTGCATGTGTGATCTTTTTACTAACAACACCCAGAGTCATTGCATGTGTGTTTTTTTCACATACCACGTATGGATCCACCAGTGTCATTGCATGTGTGTTATTTTTACTAACAACAACTAGAGTCATTGCATGTGTGTTCTTTTCACATACCACATATACATCCACCAGTGTCATTGCATGTGTGTTCTTTTCACAATCCACCTATGGATCCACCAGTGTCATTGCATGTGTGATCTTTTTACTAACAACAACCAGAGTCATTGCATGTGTGTTCTTTTCACATACCACATATGGATCCACCAGTGTCATTGCATGTGTGGTTTTTCACAATCCACCTATGGATCCACCAGTGTTATTGCATGTGTGTTCTTTTTACTAACAACAACCAGAGTCATTGCATGTGTGTTCTCTTTAGAGACCACACATGGATCCTGATGTCATTGCATGTGTGTTCTTTTTACTAACAAAAACCAGAGTCATTGAAATGTGTGTTCTCTTCAGAGACCAGACATGGATCCACCAGTGTCATTGCATGTGTGTTCTTTTGACAATCCAACTATGGATCCACCAGTGTCATTGCATGTGTGATCTTTTTACTAACAACAACCAGAGTCATTGCATGTGTGTTTTTTCATATACCTCGTATGGATCCCCCAGTGTCATTGCATGTGTGTTCTTTTCATAATCCACCTATGGATCCACCAGTGTCATTACATGTGTGCTCTTTTTACTAACAACAACCAGAGCCATTGCATGTGTGTTCTCGTTAGACACCACCTATGGATCCACCAGTGTCATTGCATGTGTGTTCTTATTTCTAACAAAAACCAGAGTCATTGAAATGTGTGTTCTCTTCAGAGACCACACATGGATCCACCAGTGTCATTGCATGTGTGTTCTTTTGACAATCCACCTATGGATCCACCAGTGTCATTGCATGTGTGATCTTTTTTACTAACAACAACCAGAGTCATTGCATGTGTTTTTTTCAGAGACCACATATGGATCCACCAGTGTCATTGCATGTGTGTTCTTTTGACAATCCACCTATGGATCCACCAGTGTCATTGCATGTGTGATCTTTTTACTAACAACAACCAGAGTCATTCCATGTGTGTTCTTTTCACATACCACATATGGATCCACCCGTGTCATTGCATGTGTGTTTTTTCACAATCCACCTATGGATCCACCAGTGTTATTGCATCTGTGTTCTTTTTACTAACAACAACCAGAGTCATTGCATGTGTGTTCTCTTTAGAGACCACACATGGATCCACCAGTGTTATTGCATGTGTGTTCTTTTTACTAACAAAAACTAGAGTCATTGAAATGTGTGTTCTCTTCAGAGACCATACATGGATCCACCAGTGTCATTGCATGTGTGTTCTTTTGACAATCCACCTATGGATCCACTAGTGTCATTGCATGTGTGATCTTTTTACTAACAACACCCAGAGTCATTGCATGTGTTTTTTTTTCACATACCACGTATGGATCCACCAGTGTCATTGCATGTGTGTTATTTTCACAATCCACCTATGGATCCACCAGTGTCATTACATGTGTGCTCTTTTTACTAACAACAACCAGAGTCATTGCATGTGTGTTCTATTTAGACACAACACATGGATCCACCAGTGTCATTGCATGTGTGTTCTTTTTACTAACAAAAACCAGAGTCATTGAAATGTGTGTTCTCTTCAGAGCACATGGATCCACCAGTGTCATTGCATGTGTGTTCTTTTGACAATCCACCTATGGATCCACCAGTGTCATTGCATGTGTGAGCTTTTTACTAACAACAACCAGAGTCATTGCATGTGTTTTCTTTTCACATAAAACATATGGATCCACCAGTGTCATTGCATGTGTTTTCTTTTCACAATCCACCTATGGATCCACCAATGTCATTGCATGTGTGATCTTTTTACTAACAACAACCAGAGTCATTGCATGTGTGTTCTTTTCACATACCACATATGGATCCACCAGTGTCATTGCATGTGTGTTTTTTCACAATCCACCTATGTATCCACCAGTGTTATTGCATGTGTGTTCTTTTTACTAACAACAACCAGAGTCATTGCATGTGTGTTCTCTTTAGATACAACACATGGATCCTGATGTCATTGCATGTGTGTTCTTTTGACAATCCACCTATGGATCCACTAGTGTCATTGCATGTGTGATCTTTTTTTTAACAACACCCAGAGTCATTGCATGTCTTTTTTTTCACATACCACGTATGGATCCACCAGTGTCATTGCATGTGTGTTCTTTTCACAAACCACCTATGGATCCACCAGTGTCATTGCATGTGTGATCTTTTTACTAACAACACCCAGAGTCATTGCATGTGTGTTTTTTTCACATACCACGTATGGATCCACCAGTGTCATTGCATGTGTGTTCTTTTCACAATCCACCTATGGATCCACCAGTGTCATTACATGTGTGCTATTTTTACTAACAACAACCAGAGTCATTGCATGTGTGTTCTATTTAGACACAACACATGGATCCACCAGTGTCATTGCATGTGTGTTCTTTTTACTAACAAAAACCAGAGTCATTGAAAAGTGTGTTCTCTTCAGAGCACATGGATCCATCAGTGTCATTGCATGTGTGTTCTTTTAACAATCCACCTATGGATCCACCAGTGTCATTGCATATGTGATCTTTTTACTAACAACAACCAGAGTCATTGCATGTGTGTTTTTTTCACATAAAACATATGGATCCACCAGTGTCATTGCATGTGTTTCCTTTTCACAATCCACCTATGGATCCACCAATGTCATTGCATGTGTGATCTTTTTACTAACAACAAACAGAGTCATTGCATGTGTGTTCTTTTCACATACCACATATGGATCCACCCGTGTCATTGCATGTGTGTTTTTTCAAATCCACCTATGGATCCACCAGTGTTATTGCATCTGTGCTTTTTAATAACAACAAGCAGAGTCATGGCATGTGTGTTCTCTTTAGAGACCACACATGGATCCACCAGTGTCATTGCATGTGTGTTCTTTTTACTAACAAAAACCAGAGTCATTGAAATGTGTGTTCTCTTAAGAGACCATACATGGATCCACCAGTGTCATTGCATGTGTGTTCTTTTGACAATCCACCTATGGATCCACTAGTTTCATTGCATGTGTGATCTTTTTACTAACAACACCCAGAGTCATTGCATGTGTGTTTTTTTCACATACCACGTATGGATCCACCAGTGTCATTGCATGTGTGTTATTTTTACTAACAACAACTAGAGTCATTGCATGTGTTCTGTTCACATACCAAAAATACATCCACCAGTGTCATTGCATGTGTGTTCTTTTCACAATCCACCTATGGATCCACCAGTGTCATTGCATGTGTGATCTTTTACTAACAACAACCAGTCATTGCATGTGTGTTCTTTTCACATACCACATATGGATCCACCAGTGTCATTGCATGTGTGGTTTTTCACAATCCACCTATGGATCCACCAGTGTTATTGCATGTGTGTTCTTTTTACTAACAACAACCAGAGTCATTGCATGTGTGTTCTCTTTAGAGACCACACATGGATCCTGATGTCATTGCATGTGTGTTCTTTTTACTAACAAAAACCAGAGTCATTGAAATGTGTGTTCTCTTCAGAGACCAGACATGGATCCACCAGTGTCATTGCATGTGTGTTCTTTTGACAATCCAACTATGGATCCACCAGTGTCATTGCATGTGTGATCTTTTTACTAACAACAACCAGAGTCATTGCATGTGTGTTTTTTCATATACCTCGTATGGATCCCCCAGTGTCATTGCATGTGTGTTCTTTTCATAATCCACCTATGGATCCACCAGTGTCATTACATGTGTGCTCTTTTTACTAACAACAACCAGAGCCATTGCATGTGTGTTCTATTTAGACACCACACATGGATCCACCAGTGTCATTGCATGTGTGTTCTTATTTCTAACAAAAACCAGAGTCATTGAAATGTGTGTTCTCTTCAGAGACCACACATGGATCCACCAGTGTCATTGCATGTGTGTTCTTTTGACAATCCACCTATGGATCCACCAGTGTCATTGCATGTGTGATCTTTTTACTAACAACAACCAGAGTCATTGCATGTTTTTTTTTTCAAATACCACATATGGATCCACCAGTGTCATTGCATGTGTTTTCTTTTCACAATCCACCTATGGATCCACCAGTGTCATTGCATGTGTGATCTTTTTACTAACAACAACCAGAGTCATTCCATGTGTGTTCTTTTCACATACCACATATGGATCCACCCGTGTCATTGCATGTGTGTTTTTTCACAATCCACCTATGGATCCACCAGTGTTATTGCATCTGTGTTCTTTTTACTAACAACAACCAGAGTCATTGCATGTGTGTTCTCTTTAGAGACCACACATGGATCCTGATGTTATTGCATGTGTGTTCTTTTTACTAACAAAACTAGAGTCATTGAAATGTGTGTTCTCTTCAGAGACCATACATGGATCCACCAGTGTCATTGCATGTGTGTTCTTTTGACAATCCACCTATGGATCCACTAGTGTCATTGCATGTGTGATCTTTTTACTAACAACACCCAGAGTCATTGCATGTGTTTTTTTTTCACATACCACGTATGGATCCACCAGTGTCATTGCATATGTGTTATTTTCACAATCCACCTATGGATCCACCAGTGTCATTACATGTGTGCTCTTTTTACTAACAACAACCAGAGTCATTGCATGTGTGTTCTATTTAGACACAACACATGGATCCACCAGTGTCATTGCATGTGTGTTCTTTTTACTAACAAAAACCAGAGTCATTGAAATGTGTGTTCTCTTCAGAGCACATGGATCCACCAGTGTCATTGCATGTGTGTTCTTTTGACAATCCACCTATGGATCCACCAGTGTCATTGCATGTGTGATCTTTTTACTAACAACAACCAGAGTCATTGCATGTGTTTTCTTTTCACATAAAACATATGGATCCACTAGTGTCATTGCATGTGTTTTCTTTTCACAATCCACCTATGGATCCACCAATGTCATTGCATGTGTGATCTTTTTACTAACAACAACCAGAGTCATTGCATGTGTGTTCTTTTCACATACCACATATGGATCCACCAGTGTCATTGCATGTGTGTTTTTTCACAATCCACCTATGTATCCACCAGTGTTATTGCATGTGTGTTCTTTTTACTAACAACAACCAGAGTCATTGCATGTGTGTTCTCTTTAGATACCACACATGGATCCACCAGTGTCATTGCATGTGTGTTCTTTTGACAATCCACCTATGGATCCACTAGTGTCATTGCATGTGTGATCTTTTTTTTAACAACACCCAGAGTCATTGCATGTCTTTTTTTTCACATACCACGTATGGATCCACCAGTGTCATTGCATGTGTGTTCTTTTCACAAACCACCTATGGATCCACCAGTGTCATTGCATGTGTGATCTTTTTACTAACAACACCCAGAGTCATTGCATGTGTGTTTTTTTCACATACCACGTATGGATCCACCAGTGTCATTGCATGTGTGTTCTTTTCACAATCCACCTATGGATCCACCAGTGTCATTACATGTGTGCTATTTTTACTAACAACAACCAGAGTCATTGCATGTGTGTTCTATTTAGACACAACACATGGATCCACTAGTGTCATTGCATGTGTGTTCTTTTTACTAACAAAAACCAGAGTCATTGAAATGTGTGTTCTCTTCAGAGCACATGGATCCACCAGTGTCATTGCATGTGTGTTCTTTTAACAATCCACCTATGGATCCACCAGTGTCATTGCATGTGTGATCTTTTTACTAACAACAACCAGAGTCATTGCATGTGTGTTTTTTTCACATAAAACATATGGATCCACCAGTGTCATTGCATGTGTTTTCTTTTCACAATCCACCTATGGATCCACCAATGTCATTGCATGTGTGATCTTTTTACTAACAACAACCAGAGTCATTGCATGTGTGTTCTTTTCACATACCACATATGGATCCACCCGTGTCATTGCATGTGTGTTTTTTCACAATCCACCTATGGATCCACCAGTGTTATTGCATCTCTGTTCTTTTTACTAACAACAACCAGAGTCATGGCATGTGTGTTCTCTTTAGAGACCACACATGGATCCACCAGTGTCATTGCATGTGTGTTCTTTTTACTAACAAAAACCAGAGTCATTGAAATGTGTGTTCTCTTCAGAGACCATACATGGATCCACCAGTGTCATTGCATGTGTGTTCTTTTGACAATCCACCTATGGATCCACTAGTGTCATTGCATGTGTGATCTTTTTACTAACAACACCCAGAGTCATTGCATGTGTTTTTTTTTCACATACCACGTATGGATCCACCAGTGTCATTGCATGTGTGTTATTTTTACTAACAACAACTAGAGTCATTGCATGTGTGTTCTTTTCACATACCACATATACATCCACCAGTGTCATTGCATGTGTGTTCTTTTCACAATCCACCTATGGATCCACCAGTGTCATTGCATGTGTGATCTTTTTACTAACAACAACCAGAGTCATTGCATGTGTGTTCTTTTCACATACCACATATGGATCCACCAGTGTCATTGCATGTATGGTTTTTCACAATCCACCTATGGATCCACCAGTGTTATTGCATGTGTGTTCTTTTTACTAACAACAACCAGAGTCATTGCATGTGTGTTCTCTTTAGAGACCACACATGGATCCACCAGTGTCATTGCATGTGTGTTCTTTTTACTAACAAAAACCAGAGTCATTGAAATGTGTGTTCTCTTCAGAGACCAGACATGGATCCACCAGTGTCATTGCATGTGTGTTCTTTTGACAATCCACCTATGGATCCACCAGTGTCATTGCATGTGTGATCTTTTTACTAACAACAACCAGAGTCATTGCATGTGTTTTTTTTCACATACCTCATATGGATCCCCCAGTGTCATTGCATGTGTGTTCTTTTCATAATCCACCTATGGATCCACCAGTGTCATTACATGTGTGCTCTTTTTACTAACAACAACCAGAGCCATTGCATGTGTGTTCTATTTAGACACCACACATGGATCCACCAGTGTCATTGCATGTGTGTTCTTTTTTCTAACAAAAACCAGAGTCATTGAAATGTGTGTTCTCTTCAGAGACCACACATGGATCCACCAGTGTCATTGCATGTGTGTTCTTTTGACAATCCACCTATGGATCCACCAGTGTCATTGCATGTGTGATCTTTTTACTAACAACAACCAGAGTCATTGCATGTGTTTTTTTTAACATACCACATATGGATCCACCAGTGTCATTGCATGTGTTTTATTTTCACAATCCACCTATGGATCCACAAGTGTCATTGCATGTGTGATCTTTTTACTAACAACAACCAGAGTCATTCCATGTGTGTTCTTTTCACATACCACATATGGATCCACCCGTGTCATTGCATGTGTGTTTTTTCATAATCCACCTATGGATCCACCAGTGTTATTGCATCTGTGTTCTTTTTACTAACAACAACCAGAGTCATTGCATGTGTGTTCTCTTTAGAGACCACACATGGATCCACCAGTGTCATTGCATGTGTGTTCTTTTTACTAACAAAAACCAGAGTCATTGAAATGTGTGTTCTCTTCAGAGACCATACATGGATCCACCAGTGTCATTGCATGTGTGTTCTTTTGACAATCCACCTATGGATCCACTAGTGTCATTGCATGTGTGATCTTTTTACTAACAACACCCAGAGTCATTGCATGTGTTTTTTTTCACATACCACGTATGGATCCACCAGTGTCATTGCATGTGTGTTCTTTTCACAATCCACCTATGGATCCACCAGTGTCATTACATGTGTGCTCTTTTTACTAACAACAACCAGAGTCATTGCATGTGTGTTCTATTTAGACACAACACATGGATCCACCAGTGTCATTGCATGTGTGTTCTTTTTACTAACAAAAACCAGAGTCATTGAAATGTGTGTTCTCTTCAGAGCACATGGATCCACCAGTGTCATTGCATGTGTGTTCTTTTGACAATCCACCTATGGATCCACCAGTGTCGTTGCATGTGTGATCTTTTTACTAACAACAACCAGAGTCATTGCATGTGTGTTTTTTTCACATAAAACATATGGATCCACTAGTGTCATTGCATGTGTTTTCTTTTCACAATCCACCTATGGATCCACCAATGTCATTGCATGTGTGATCTTTTTACTAACAACAACCAGAGTCATTGCATGTGTGTTCTTTTCACATACCACATATGGATCCACTAGTGTCATTGCATGTGTGTTTTTTCACAATCCACCTATGTATCCACCAGTGTTATTGCATGTGTGTTCTTTTTACTAACAACAACCAGAGTCATTGCATGTGTGTTCTCTTTAGATACCACACATGGATCCACCAGTGTCATTGCATGTGTGTTCTTTTGACAATCCACCTATGGATCCACTAGTGTCATTGCATGTGTGATCTTTTTTTTTAACAACACCCAGAGTCATTGCATGTTTTTTTTTTCACATACCACGTATGGATCCACCAGTGTCATTGCATGTGTGTTCTTTTCACAAACCACCTATGGATCATTAGTGTCATTACATGTGTGCTTTTTTTTACTAACAACAACCAGAGTCATTGCATGTCTGTTCTGTTTAGAGACCGCACATGGATCCACCAGTGTCATTCCATGTGTGTTCTTTTTACTAACAACAACCAGTCATTGAAATGTGTGTTCTCTTCAGAGTCCATACATGGATCCACCAGTGTCATTTCATGTGAGTTCTTTTTACTAACAACAACTGGAGTCATTTCATGTGTGTTCTTTTCACATACCACATATACATCCACCAGTGTCATTGCATGTGTGTTCTTTTCACAATCCACCTATGGATCCACCAGTGTCATTGCATGTGTGGTCTTTTCACTAACAACAACCAGAGTCATTGCACATGTGTTCCCTTCAGAGACCACACATGGATCCACCAGTGTCATTGCATGTGTGTTCTTTTTACTAACAACAACCAGAGTTATTGAAATGTGTGTTCTCTTCAGAGACCACACATGGATCCACCAGTGTCATTGCATGTGTGTTATTTTTACTAACAAAAACCAGAGTCATTGAAATGTGTGATCTCTTCAGAGACCAGACATGGATCCACCAGTGTCATTGCATGTGTGTTCTTTTGACAATCCACCTATGGATCCACCAGTGTCATTGCATGTGTGATCTTTTTACTAACAACAACCAGAGTCATTGCATGTCTTTTTTTCACATACCACATATGGATCCACCAGTGTCATTGCATGTGTGTTCTTTTCACAATCCACATATGGATCCACCGGTGTCATTACATGTGTGCTCTTTTTACTAACAATAACCAGAGTCATTGCATGTGTATTCTATTTAGACACCACACATGGATCCACCAGTGTCATTGCATGTGTGTTCTTTTCACAATCCACCTATGGATCCACCAGTGTCATTACATGTGTGCTCTTTTTACTAACAACAACCAGAGTCATTGCATGTGTGTTCTCTTTAGAGACCACACATGGATCCTGATGTCATTGCATGTGTGTTGTTTTTACTAACAACAACCAGTCATTGAAATGTGTGTTCTCTTCAGAGTCCACACATGGATCCACCAGTGTCATTGCATGTGTGTTCTTTTTACTAACAACAACTGGAGTCATTTCATGTGTGTTCTTTTCACATACCAAATATGGATCCACCAGTGTCATTGCATGTGTGCTCTTTTCATAATCCACCTATGGATCCACCAGTGTCATTACATGTGTGCTTTTTTTACTAACAACAACCAGAGTCATTGCATGTCTGTTCTGTTTAGAGAACGCACATGGATCCACCAGTGTCATTCCATGTGTGTTCTTTTTACTAACAACAACCAGTCATTGAAATGTGTGTTCTCTTCAGAGTCCATACATGGATCCACCAGTGTCATTTCATGTGAGTTCTTTTTACTAACAACAACTGGAGTCATTTCATGTGTGTTCTTTTCACATACCACATATACATCCACCAGTGTCATTGCATGTGTGTTCTTTTCACAATCCACCTATGGATCCACCAGTGTCATTGCATGTGTGGTCTTTTTACTAACAACAACCAGAGTCATTGCACATGTGTTCCCTTCAGAGACCACACATGGATCCACGAGTGTCATTGCATGTGTGTTCTTTTTACTAACAACAACCAGAGTTATTGAAATGTGTGTTCTCTTCAGAGACCACACATGGATCCACCAGTGTCATTGCATGTGTGTTATTTTTACTAACAAAAACCAGAGTCATTGAAATGTGTGATCTCTTCAGAGACCAGACATGGATCCACCAGTGTCATTGCATGTGTGTTCTTTTGACAATCCACCTATGGATCCACCAGTGTCATTGCATGTGTGATCTTTTTACTAACAACAACCAGAGTCATTGCATGTCTTTTTTTCACATACCACATATGGATCCACCAGTGTCATTGCATGTGTGTTCTTTTCACAATCCACATATGGATCCACCGGTGTCATTACATGTGTGCTCTTTTTACTAACAACAACCAGAGTCATTGCATGTGTATTCTATTTAGACACCACACATGGATCCACCAGTGTCATTGCATGTGTGTTCTTTTCACAATCCACCTATGGATCCACCAGTGTCATTACATGTGTGCTCTTTTTACTAACAACAACCAGAGTCATTGCATGTGTGTTCTCTTTAGAGACCACACATGGATCCACCAGTGTCATTGCATGTGTGTTGTTTTTACTAACAACAACCAGTCATTGAAATGTGTGTTCTCTTCAGAGTCCACACATGGATCCACCAGTATCATTGCATGTGTGTTCTTTTTACTAACAACAACTGGAGTCATTTCATGTGTGTTCTTTTCACATACCAAATATGGATCCACCAGTGTCATTGCATGTGTGCTCTTTTCATAATCCACCTATGGATCCACCAGTGTCATTGCATGTGTGTTATTTTTACTAACAACAACTAGAGTCATTGCATGTGTGTTCTCTTCACATACCACATATACATCCACCAGTGTCATTGCATGTTTGTTCTTTTCACAATCGACCTATGGATCCACCAGTCTCATTGCATGTGTGGTCTTTTTACTAACAACAACCAGAGTCATTGCACATGTGTTCCCTTCAGAGACCACACATGGATCCACTAGTGTCATTGCATGTGTGTTATTTTTACTAACAAAAACCAGAGTCATTGAAATGTGTGATCTCTTCAGAGACCAGACATGGATCCACCAGTGTCATTGCATGTGTGTTCTTTTGACAATCCACCTATGGATCCACCAGTGTCATTGCATGTGTGATCTTTTTACTAACAACAACCAGAGTCATTGCATGTCTTTTTTTCACATACCACATATGGATCCACCAGTGTCATTGCATGTGTGTTCTTTTCACAATCCACATATGGATCCACCGGTGTCATTACATGTGTGCTCTTTTTACTAACAATAACCAGAGTCATTGCATGTGTATTCTATTTAGACACCACACATGGATCCACCAGTGTCATTGCATGTGTGTTCTTTTCACAATCCACCTATGGATCCACCAGTGTCATTACATGTGTGCTCTTTTTACTAACAACAACACGTGTCATTGCATGTGTGTTCTCTTAGAGACCACATGGATCCACCAGTGTCATTGCATGTGTGTTGTTTTTACTAACAACAACCAGTCATTGTAATGTGTGTTCTCTTGAGAGTCCACATATGGATCCACCAGTGTCATTGCATGTGTGTTCTTTTTACTAACAACAACTGAGTCATTTCATGTGTGTTTTTCACATACCAAATATGGATCCACTAGTCTCATTGCATGTGTGCTCTTTTCATAATCCACCTATGGATCCACAGTGTCATTTCATGTGTGCTTTTTTACTAACAACAACTAGAGTCATTGCATGTGTGTTCTTCAGAGACCACACATGGATCCACCAGTGTCATTCCATGTGTGTTCTTTTTACTAACAACAACCAGTCATTGAAATGTGTGTTCTCTTCAGAGTCCATACATGGATCCACCAGTGTCATTGCATGTGTGTTATTTTTACTAACAACAACTAGAGTCATTGCATGTGTGTTCTTTTCACATACCACATATACATCCACCAGTGTCATTGCATGTGTGTTCTTTTCACAATCCACCTATGGATCCACCAGTGTCATTGCATGTGTGCTCTTTTTACTAACAACAACCAGAGTCATTGCACATGTGTTCCCTTCAGAGACCACACATGGATCCACTAGTGTCATTGCATGTGTGTTCTTTTTACTGACAACAACCAGAGTTATTGAAATGTGTGTTCTCTTCAGAGACCACACATGGATCCACCAGTGTCATTGCATGTGTGTTATTTTTACTAACAAAAACCAGAGTCATTGAAATGTGTGTTCTCTTCAGAGACCACACATGGATCCACCAGTGTCATTGCATGTGTGTTCTTTTGACAATCCACCTATGGATCCACCAGTGTCATTGCATGTGTGATCTTTTTACTAACAACAACCAGAGTCATTGCATGTGTTTTTTTTTCACATACCACATATGGATCCACCAGTGTCATTGCATGTGTGTTCTTTTCACAATCCACCTATGGATCCACCAGTGTCATTACATGTGTGCTCTTTTTACTAACAACAACCAGAGTCATTGCATGTGTGTTCTATTTAGACACCACACATGGATCCACCAGTGTCATTGCATGTGTGTTCTTTTCACAATCCACCTATGGATCCACCAGTGTCATTACATGTGTGCTCTTTTTACTAACAACAACCAGAGTCATTGCATGTGTGTTCTCTTCAGAAACCACACATGGATCCACCAGTGTCATTGCATGTGTGTTGTTTTTACTAACAACAACCAGTCATTGAAATGTGTGTTCTCTTCAGAGTCCACACATGGATCCACCAGTGTCATTGCATGTGTGTTCTTTTTACTAACAACAACTGGAGTCATTTCATGTGTCTTCTTTTGACATACCAAATATGGATCCACCAGTGTCATTGCATGTGTGCTCTTTTCATAATCCACCTATGGATCCACCAGTGTCATTGCATGTGTGTTATTTTTACTAACAACAACTAGAGTCATTGCATGTGTGTTCTTTTCACATACCACATATACATCCACTAGTGTCATTGCATGTGTGTTCTTTTCACAATCCACCTATGGATCCACCAGTTTCATTGCATGTGTGCTCTTTTTACTAACAACAACCAGAGTCATTGCACATGTGTTCCCTTCAGAGACCACACATGGATCCACTAGTGTCATTGCATGTGTGTTCTTTTTACTGACAACAACCAGAGTTATTGAAATGTGTGTTCTCTTCAGAGACCACACATGGATCCACCAGTGTCATTGCATGTGTGTTATTTTTACTAACAAAAACCAGAGTCATTGAAATGTGTGATCTCTTCGGAGAGCAGACATGGATCCACCAGTGTCATTGCATGTGTGATCTTTTTACTAACAACAACCAGAGTCATTGCATGTGTTTTTTTTCACATACCTCATATGGATCCCCCAGTGTCAGTGCATGTGTGTTCTTTTCACGATCCACTTATGGATCCACCAGTGTCATTACATGTGTGCTCTTTTTACTAACAATAACCAGAGTCATTGCATGTGTGTTCTATTTAGACACCACACATGGATCCACTAGTGTCATTGCATGTGTGTTCTTTTTACTAACAAAAACCAGAGTCATTGAAATATGTGTTCTCTTCAGAGACCACACATGGATCCACCAGTGTCATTGCATGTGTGTTCTTTTGACAATCCACCTATGGATACACAAGTGTCATTGCATGTGTGATCTTTTTACTAACAACAACCAGAGTCATTGCATGTGTGTTTTTTTACATACCACATATGGATCCACCAGTGTCATTGCATGTGTTTTCTTTTCACAATCCACCTATGGATCCACCAGTGTCATTGCATGTGTGATCTTTTTACTAACAACAACCAGAGTCATTGCATGTGTGTTCTTTTCACATACCACATATGGATCCACCAGTGTCATTGCATGTGTGTTTTTCCACAATCCACCTATGGAAATACCAGTGTTATTGCATGTGTGTTCTTTTTACTAACAACAACCAGTGTCATTGAAATGTGTGATCTCTTCGGAGAGCAGACATGGATCCACAAGTGTCATTACATGTGTGTTCTTTTGACAATCCACCTATGGATCCACCAGTGTCATTGCATGTGTGATCTTTTTACTAGCAACAACCAGAGTCATTGCATGTGTTTTTTTTCACATACCTCATATGGATCCCCCAGTGTCATTGCATGTGTGTTCTTTTCACAATCCACCTATGGATCCACCAGTGTCATTACATGTGTGCTCTTTTTACTATCAACAACCAGAGTCATTGCATGTGTGTTCTATTTAGACACCACATATGGATCCACCAGTGTCATTGCATGTGTGTTCTTTTTACTAACAAAAACGAGAGTCATTGAAATGTGTGTTCTCTTCACAGACCACACATGGATCCACCAGTGTCATTGCATGTGTGTTCTTTTGACAATCCACCTATGGATACACCAGTGTCATTGCATGTGTGATCTTTTTACTAACAACAACCAGAGTCATTGCATGTGTGTTTTTTTCACATACCACATATGGATCCACCAGTGTCATTGCATGTGTTTTCTTTTCACAATCCACCTATGGATCCACCAGTGTCATTGCATGTGTGATCTTTTTACTAACAACAACCAGAGTCATTGCATGTGTGTTCTTTTCACATACCACATATGGATCCACCAGTGTCATTGCATGTGTGTTTTTTCACAATCCACCTATGGATCCACCAGTGTTATTGCATGTGTGTTCTTTTTACTAACAACAACCAGAGTCATTGCATGTGTGTTCTCTTTAGAGACCACACATGGATCCACCAGTGTCATTGCATGTGTATTCTTTTTACTAACAAAAACCAGTGTCATTGAAATGTGTGTTCTCTTCAGATACCAGACATGGATCCACCAGTGTCATTGCATGTGGGTTCTTTTGACAATCCACCTATGGATCCACTAGTGTCATTGCATGTGTGATCATTTTACTAACCACACCTAGAGTAATTGCATGTGTTTTTTTCACATACCACGTATGGATCCACCAGTGTCATTGCATGTGTGTTCTTTTCACAATCGACCTATGGATCCACCAGTGTCATTACATGTGTGATCTTTTTACTAACAACAACCTGAGTCATTGCATGTCTGTTCTCTTTAGAGACCACACATGGATCCACCAGTGTCATTCCATGTGTGTTCTTTTTACTAACAACAACCAGTCATTGAAATGTGTGTTCTCTTCAGAGTCCATACATGGATCCACCAGTGTCATTGCATGTGTGTTCTTTTTACTAACAACAACTGGAGTCATTTCATGTGTGTTCTTTTCACATACCACATATACATCCACCAGTGTCATTGCATGTGTGTTCTTTTCACAATCCACCTATGGATCCACCAGTGTCATTGCATGTGTGCTCTTTTTTACTAACAACAACC
Source organism: Avena insularis (assembly GCA_023614405.1). Classification (NCBI taxonomy): domain Eukaryota; kingdom Viridiplantae; phylum Streptophyta; class Magnoliopsida; order Poales; family Poaceae; genus Avena; species Avena insularis. The sequence goes on along the minus strand of CM042694.1, from coordinate 320,248,239 downwards.
AGAGTCATTGCACATGTGTTCCCTTCAGAGACCACACATGGATCCACGAGTGTCATTGCATGTGTGTTCTTTTTACTAACAACAACTAGAGTTATTGAAATGTGTGTTCTCTTCAGAGACCACACATGGATCCACCAGTGTCATTGCATGTGTGTTCTTTTTACTAACAAAAACCAGAGTCATTGAAATGTGTGTTCTCTTTAGAGACCACATATGGATCCACCAGTGTCATTGCAGGTGTGTTCTTTTGACAATCCACTTATGGATCCACCAGTGTCATTGCATGTGTGATCTTTTTACTAACAACAACCAGAGTCATTGCATGTGTTTTTTTTCACATACCACATATTGATCCACCAGTGTCATTGCATGTGTGTTATTTTCACAATCCTCCTATGGATCCACCAGTGTCATTACATGTGTGCTATTTTTACTAACAATAACCAGAGTCATTGCATGTGTGTTCTATTTAGACACCACACATGGATCCACTAGTGTCATTGCATGTGTGTTCTTTTTACTACCAAAAACCAGAGTCATTGAAATGTGTGTTCTCTTCACATACCACCTATGGATCCACCAGTGTCATTGCATGTGTGTTCTTTTGACAATCCACCTATGGATCCACCAGTGTCATTGCATGCGTGATCTTTTTACTAACAACAACCAGAGTCATTGCATGTGTTTTTTTCACATACCACATATGGATCCACCAGTGTCATGGCATGTGTTTTCTTTTCGCAATCCACCTATGGATCCACCAGTGTCATTGCATGTGTGATCTTTTTACTAACAACAACCAGAGTCATTGCATGTGTGTTATTTTCACATACCACATATGGATCCACCAGTGTCATTGCATGTGTGTTTTTTCACAATCCACCTATGGATCCACCAGTGTTATTGCATGTGTGTTCTTTTTACTAACAACAACCAGAGTCATTGCATGTGTGTTCTCTTTAGAGACCACACATGGATCCACCAGTGTCATTGCATGTGTGTTCTTTTTACTAACAAAAACCACAGTCATGGAAATGTGTGTTCTCTTCAGAGACTAGACATGGATCCACCAGTGTCATTGCATGTGTGTTCTTTTGACAATCCACCTATGGATCCACCAGTGTCATTGCATGTGTGATCTTTTTACTAATAATAACCAGAGTCATTGCATGTGTTTTTTTCACATACCACATATGGATCCACCAGTGTCATTGCATGTGTGTTCTTTTCACAATCCACCTATGGATCCACCAGTGTCATTACATGTGTGCTCTTTTTACTAACAACAACCAGAGTCATTGCATGTGTGTTCTCTTTAGAGACCACACATGGATCCACCAGTGTCATTGCATGTGTGTTGTTTTTACTAACAACAACCAGTCATTGAAATGTGTGTTCTCTTCTGAGTCCACACATGGATCCACCAGTGTCATTGCATGTGTGTTCTTTTTACTAACAACAACTGGAGTCATTTCATGTGTGTTCTTTTGACATTACAAATATGGATCCACCAGTGTCATTGCATGTGTGCTCTTTTCATAATCCACCTATGGATCCACCAGTGTCATTGCATGTGTGTTATTTTTACTAACAACAACTAGAGTCATTGCATGTGTGTTCTTTTCACATACCACATATACATCCACCAGTGTCATTGCATGTGTGTTCTTTTCGCAATCCACCTATGGATCCACCAGTGTCATTGCACGTGTGCTCTTTTTTCTAACAACAACCAGAATCATTGCACATGTGTTCCCTTCAGAGACCACACATGGATCCACCAGTGTCATTGCATGTGTGTTCTTTTTACTAACAACAACCAGAGTTATTGAAATGTGTGTTCTCTTCAGAGACCACACATGGATCCACCAGTGTCATTGCATGTGTGTTCTTTTTACTAACAAAAACTAGAGTCATTGAAATGTGTGTTCTCTTCAGAGACCACACATGGATCCACCAGTGTCATTGCATGTGTGTTCTTTTGACAATCCACATATGGATCCACTAGTGTCATTGCATGTGTGATCTTTTTACTAACAACAACCAGTCATTGCATGTGTTTTTTTTTCACATACCACATATGGATCCACCAGTGTCATTGCATGTGTGTTCTTTTCACAATCCACCTATGGATCCACCAGTGTCATTACATGTGTGCTCTTTTTACTAACAATAACCAGAGTCATTGCATGTGTGTTCTATTTAGACACCACACATGGATCCACCAGTGTCATTGCATGTGTGTTCTTTTTACTAACAAAAACCAGAGTCATTGAAATGTGTGTTCTCTTCAGAGACCACACATGGATCCACCAGTGTCATTGCATGTGTGTTCTTTTGACAATCCACCTATGGATCCACCAGTGTCATTGCATGTGTGATCTTTTTACTAACAACAACCAGAGTCATTGCATGTGTTTTTTTTTCACATACCACATATGGATCCACCAGTGTCATTGCATGTGTTTTCTTTTCGCAATCCACCTATGGATCCACCAGTGTCATTGCATGTGTGATCTTTTTACTAACAACAACCAGAGTCATTGCATTTGTGTTCTTTTCACATACCACATATGGATCCACCAGTGTCATTGCATGTGTGTTTTTTCACAATCCACCTATGGATCCACCAGTGTTATTGCATGTGTATTCTTTTTACTAACAACAACCAGAGTCATTGCATGTGTGTTCTCTTTAGAGACCACACATGGATCCACCAGTGTCATTGCATGTGTGTTCTTTTTACTAACAAAAACCAGAGTCATTGAAATGTGTGTTCTCTTCAGAGACTAGACATGGATCTACCAGTGTCATTGCATGTGTGTTCTTTTGACAATCCACCTATGGATCCACTAGTGTCATTGCATGTGTGATCTTTTTACTAACAATAACCAGAGTCATTGCATGTGTTTTTTTTCACATACCACATATGGAACCACGAGTGTCATTGCATGTGTGTTCTTTTCACAATCCACCTATGGATCCACCAGTGTCATTACATGTGTGCTCTTTTTACTAACAACAACCAGAGTCATTGCATGTGTGTTCTCTTCAGAGACCACACATGGATCCACCAGTGGCATTGCATGTGTGTTGTTTTTACTAACAACAACCAGTCATTGAAATGTGTGTTCTCTTCAGAGTCCACACATGGATCCACCAGTGTCATTGCATGTGTGTTCTTTTTACTAACAACAACTTAAGTCATTTCATGTGTGTTGTTTTGACATACCAAATATGGATCCACCAGTGTCATTGCATGTGTGCTCTTTTTATAATCCACCTATAGATCCACCAGTGTCATTGCATGTGTGTTATTTTTACTAACAACAACTAGAGTCATTGCATGTGTGTTCTTTTCACATACCACATATACATCCACCAGTGTCATTGCATGTGTGTTCTTTTCGCAATCCACCTATGGATCCACCAGTGTCATTGCACGTGTGCTCTTTTTACTAACAACAACCAGAGTCATTGCACATGTGTTCCCTTTAGAGACCACACATGGATCCACCAGTGTCATTGCACGTGTGTTCTTTTTACTAACAAGTTATTGAAATGTGTGTTCTCTTCAGAGACCACACATGGATCCACCAGTGTCATTGCATGTGTGTTCTTTTTACTAACAAAAAGTAGAGTCATTGAAATGTGTGTTCTCTTCAGAGACCACACATGGATCCACCAGTGTCATTGCATGTGTGTTCTTTTGACAATCCACCTATGGATCCACCAGTGTCATTGCATGTGTGATCTTTTTACTAACAATAACTAGAGTCATTGCATGTGTTTTTTTTCACATACCACATATGGATCCACCAGTGTCATTGCATGTGTGTTCTTTTCACAATCCACCTATGGATCCACCAGTGTCATTACATGTGTGCTCTTTTTACTAACAACAACCAGAGTCATTGCATGTGTGTTCTATTTAGACACCACACATGGATCCACCAGTGTCATTGCATGTGTGTTCTTTTTACTAACAAAAACCAGAGTCATTGAAATGTGTGTTCTCTTCAGAGACCACACATGGATCCACCAGTGTCATTGCATGTGTGTTCTTTTGACAATCCACCTATGGATCCACCAGTGTCATTTCATGTGTGATCTTTTTACTAACAACAACCAGAGTCATTGCTTGTGTGTTTTTTTCACATACCACATATGGATCCACCAGTGTCATTGCATGTGTGTTCTTTTCACAATTCACCTATGGATCCACCAGTGTCATTACATGTGTGCTCTTTTTACTAACAACAACCAGAGTCATTGCATGTGTGTTCTCTTCAGAGACCACACATGGATCCACCAGTGTCATTGCATGTGTGTTCTTTTCACAATCCACCTATGGATCCACCAATGTCATTACATATGTGCTCTTTTTACTAACAACAACCAGAGTCATTGCATGTGTGTTCTCTTCAGAGACCACACATGGATCCACCAGTGTCATTGCATGTGTGTTGTTTTTACTAACAACAACCAGTCATTGAAATGTGTGTTCTCTTCAGAGTCCACACATGGATCCACCAGTGTCATTGCATGTGTGTTCTTTTTACTAACAACAACTAGAGTCATTTCATGTGTGTTCTTTTCACATACCAAATATGGATCCACCAGTGTCATTGCATGTGTGATCTTTTCATAATCCACCTATGGATCCACCAGTGTCATTGCATGTGTGTTATTTTTACTAACAACAACTAGAGTCATTGCATGTGCGTTCTTTTCACATACCCCAGTGTCATTGCATGTGTGTTCTTTTCACAATCCACCTATGGATCCACCAGTGTCATTGCATGTGTGCTCTTTTTACTAACAACAACCTAAGTCATTGCACATGTGTTGTCTTAAGAGACCACACATGGATCCACCAGTGTCATTGCATGTGTGTTCTTTTTACTAACAACAACCAGAGTTATTGAAATGTGTGTTCTCTTCAGAGACCACACATGGATCCACTAGTGTCATTGCATGTGTGTTCTTTTTACTAACAAAAAATGGAGTCATTGCATTTTTGTTCTTTTCACATACCACATTTGGATCCACCAATGTCATTGCATGTGTGCTCTTTTCACAATCCACTTATGGATCCACCAGTGTCATTGCATGTGTGTTCTTTTTACTAAGAACAACCAGAGTGATTGCATGTGTGTTCTTTTCACATACCACATATGGATCCACCAGTGTCATTGCATGTGTGTTCTTTTTACTAACAACAACCAGAGTCATTGAAATGTGTGTTCTTTTCACATACCACATATGGATCCACCAGTGTCATTGCATGTGTGTTCTTTTAACAATCCACCTATGGATCGACCAGTGTCATTACATGTGTGCTCTTTTTACTAACAACAATCAGAGTCATTGCATGTGTGTTCTCTTCAGAGACCACACATGGATCCACCAGTGTCATTGCATGTGTGTTCTTTTCACAATTCACCTATGGATCCACCAGTGTCATTACATGTGTGCTCTTTTTACTAACAACAACCAGAGTCATTGCATGTATGTTCTCTTCAGAGACCACACATGGATCCACCAGTGTCATTGCATGTGTGTTCTTTTCACAATCCACCTATGGATCCACCAGTGTCATTACATGTGTGCTCTTTTTACTAACAACAACAAGAGTCATTGCATGTGTGTTCTCTTCAGATACCACACATGGATCCACCAGTGTCATTGCATGTGTGTTGTTTTTACTAACAACAACCAGTCATTGAAATGTGCGTTCTCTTCAGAGTCCACACATGGATCCACCAGTGTCATCGCATGTGTGTTCTTTTTACTAACAACAACTGGAGTCATTTCATGTGTGTTCTTTTCACATACCAAATATGGATCCACCAGATTCATTGCATGTGTGCTCTTTTCATAATCCACCTATGGATCCACCAGTGTCATTGCATGTGTGTTATTTTTACTAACAACAACTAGAGTCATTGCATGTGCGTTCTTTTCACATACCCCAGTGTCATTGCATGTGTGTTCTTTTCACAATCCACCTATGGATACACCAGTGTCATTGCATGTGTGCTCTTTTTACTAACAACAACCTGAGTCATTGCACATGTGTTCTCTTAAGAGACCACACATGGATCCACCAGTGTCATTGCATGTGTGTTCTTTTTACTAACAACAACCAGAGTTATTGAAATGTGTGTTCTCTTTAGAGACCACACATGGATCCACTAGTGTCATTGCATGTGTGTTCTTTTTACTAACAACAAATGGAGTCATTGCATTTGAGTTCTTTTCACATACCGCATTTGGATCCACCAGTGTCATTGCATGTGTGCTCTTTTCACAATCCACCTATGGATCCACCAGTGTCATTGCATGTGTGTTCTTTATAATAACAACAACCAGACTGATTGCATGTGTGTTCTTTTCACATACCTCATATGGATCCACCAGTGTCATTGCATGTGTGTTCTTTTTACTAACAATAACCAGAGTGATTGCATGTGTGTTCTTTTCACATACCACATATGGATCCACCAGTGTCATTGCATGTGTGTTCTTTTTACTAACAACAACTAGAGTCATTTCATGTGTGTTCTTTTCACATACCACATATGGATCCACCAGTGTCATTTCATGTGTGCTCTTTTCACAATCCACCTATGGATCCACCAGTGTCATTGCATGTGTGTTCATTTTACGAACAACAACTGGAGTCATTGCATGTGTGTTCTTTTCACATACCACATATGGATCCACCGGTGTCATTGCATGCGCATTATTTTCACAATCCACCTATGGATCCACCAGAGTCATTGCATGTGTGCTCTTTTTACTAACAACAACAAGAGTCATTACATGTGTGTTCTCTTCAGAGACCGCACATGGATCCACTAGTGTCATTGCATGTGTGTTCTTTTTACTAACAACAACCAGAGTCATTGAAATGTGTGTTCTTTTCACATACCACATATGGATCCACCAGTGTCATTGCATGTGTGTTCTTTTTACTAACAACAATCAGAGTCATTGCATGTGTGTTCTCTTCAGAGTACACATGGATCCACCAGTGTCATTGCATGTGTGTTCTTTTACTAACAACAACCAGTCATTGAAATGTGTGTTCTCTTCAGAGAACACACATGGATCCACCAGTGTCATTGCGTGTGTGTTATTTTTACTAACAACAACCAGTCATTGAAATGTCTGTTCTCTTGAGAGACCACACATGGATCCACTAGTGTCATTGCATGTGTGCTCTTTTTACTAACAACAACCAGAGTCATTGCATGTGTGTTCTTTTCACATACCACATATGGATCCACCAGCGTCATTGCATGTGTGCTCTTTTCACAATCCACCTATGGATCCACCAGTGTCATTGCATGTGTGTTCTTTTTACTAACAACAACCAGAGTCATTGAATGTGTGTTCTTTTCACATACCACATATGGATCCACCAGTTTCATTGCATGTGTGTTCTTTTCACATTCCACCTATGGATCCACCAGTGTCATTGCATGTGTGCTCTTTTTACTAACAACAACCAGAGTCATTGCATGTGTGTTCTCTTTAGAGACCACACATGGATCCACCAGTGTCATTGTGTCAACACCCGGATTTTTAATCCCAGATGCCCGTTATGCCATACCTCGCAATCCCAGGATTACCATTTTTGTGAGACATAACGGATTGGATGTCACAGTACATCATCCATTACAAACCATACATAAGGTCTTACACAAATAAGGATCTCATGATCCAGTCTTAATACAACAAGCAGCAGAAATAAAAGATAAGCGTAGCGGTGGGGTCCATCTTCAGGGGCACAGGCAATGCTGACGAAGGCAGATAGTCCTAGTTATCATAGCCGTCCTGCTGGCCATCATCTTGGTAGTCTCCTTCATAGTCTGGCCATGAGAATAGCTAGGGACAAAAGCCATGAGTACTCTTTAATTCCTCTTAAACTACCACTAACAAGTAGTATAATTCTAAGTTAAAGTGCTAAATCTAAGTTTAACTATAAAGTTAAGTTTGAAACTTAAGCTGAGTTCAAAAGCAAAGAAAGATAAAATAAAGTTCTAGAATCACTTAAGTTGGGAAGCTATTATCATAAACACAACCCTGTTGTGGTCAAGTCAAGATTCATCATTCATTCATAAGTTGTTTTGAAAACATCTGACAACGAAAGATGGCCATTCAAGCTCCATAACCATGACTGGCTATTCGAATAGTTTGACACTCTGTAGAGGTGGTACACTTTCACCACAAGATTGGATACATCTGTCAAGGATAACCATGAACCATCATACTTAGTATGCAGATAATCAAACATAACCTTTCCTTTTACACACCCTAGTATAAGCACCTCTCCTATGAGCATGGCCTCCCAACCATGACCATCAGTCATCTTGGGCACTGCATAGGTGGACAACATTGAGAGGTAGCCTCAGCTCAAACCTCTCCCGCGAGGGAACTAATACTAATGCATATAAACTTCCGGCTAAGCCTTACCCAATTCAGGTAGTGTGGTTGTACGGTAAATTTGGAATGGTATCGCATCCGAATCCAACCATCAGTTTTATAAAAGGGCTAAGGCTCATGCCTCAATATTTTCATCATCATAACCATTTGTGTTTCTCAACACATGTCAAAACATCTCAATAGAATGACTCATCGTTCCAAGGTTTTCATAATTCATTTTCACCAATTGTTCCCATCTAAAGTGACTCGAGTTTTGATCTACTCTAAACTACTAAGTTAAGAGTGTTCACTAAGGTGGAAAGATGATGGGTTCAATCTCATGCCATAGAATGACATCTAAAGCTTATCTAAATAGGTCAAGTTTTATACTCTTTATGCTACCTTCAAAACAAGTAAGGGCCTTTTTGTAAAGTAAAGGAAGTAAAGCTTGTAAGGTAATACTTGGGGTAGTAATAGTCAAAGTGGTGTGACCAAAGCATGCCTAAGGCATCTTTCCTCATTCATCTAGCTTAATTCTAGATTGCTAACAATAGCTCGCCTTGGTTGGTGAAGTGGTTGAAGTTTTCTTCTTCTTCTTGGTAGAACTCCTCCTCCTCGTAGACTTGGTCGGTACTATCTTCTATAAATACATACAAAGTACACAATCACCAAACAATACTTAACTAGTCTAATTAGTACTCTAAGGGACACAATTGATGATCTATTATCATCACAAGCATCACAAGTTTTATTCCATAGTTTCCTCCTTTTTATTTTAGAAAAGTAATTTCTACTCATTGAAAGATTAACTAAGATTTAATATTCACCACTTAAAATATGGGATCATGTGGACACATGTCATCACCACATATTCTAACATGTGGGAATGTAATTTAAGGGTTGGATCATAACTATTTTGGTTTAAGTTCATTATTTAATGATTTAAAGTGACTAGAAATGCCTATATAGCATTATTTTGGTACTAGTCCAAAGTCACTGCATGTAAATCCTAATATTATTACATATTCAGATAGGTATGATGAAATGTGATTTTTGAGACTTGGAATCAACTCAAAAGTTAACTTGGTTGATTTTATAAAAATGTTGCAAGGTGCAAAAGCTTCTGTTTTATTATTTTTACTAGGGATCCACCAGTGTCATTGCATGTGTGTTGTTTTTACTAACAACAACCAGTCATTGAAATGTGTGTTCTCTTCAGAGTCCACACATGGATCCACCAGTGTCATTGCATGTGTGTTCTTTTTACTAACAACAACTGGAGTCATTTCATGTGTGTTCTTTTCACATACCAAATATGGATCCACCAGTTTCATTGCATGTGTGCTCTTTTCATAATCCACCTATGGATCCACCAGTGTCATTGCATGTGTGTTAAATTTACTAACAACAACTAGAGTCATTGCATGTGGGTTCTTTTCACATACCCCAGTGTCATTGCATGTGTGTTCTTTTCACAATCCACCTATGGATCCACCAGTGTCATTGCATGTGTGCTCTTTTTACTAACAACAACCTAAGTCATTGCACATGTGTTCTCTTAAGAGACCACACATGGATCCACCAGTGTCATTGCATGTGTGTTCTTTTTACTAACAACAACCAGAGTTATTGAAATGTGTGTTCTCTTTAGAGACCACACATGGATCCACTAGTGTCATTGCATGTGTGTTCTTTTTACTAACAACAAATGGAGTCATTGCATTTGTCTTCTTTTCACATACCACATTTGGATCCACCAGTGTCATTGCATGTGTGCTCTTTTCACAATCCACCTATGGATCCACCAGTGTCATTGCATGTGTGTTCTTTTTACTAACAACAAACCAGAGTGATTGCATGTGTGTTCTTTTCACATACCACATACGGATCCACCAGTGTCATTGCATGTGTGTTCTTTTTACTAACAACAACCAGAGTGATTGCATGTGTGTTCTTTTCACATACCACATATGGATCCACCAGTGTCATTTCATGTGTGCTCTTTTCACAATCCACCTATGGATCCACCAGTGTCATTGCCTGTGTATTCATTTTACTAACAACAACTGGAGTCATTGCATGCGTGTTCTTTTCACATACCACATATGGATCCACCGGTGTCATTGCATGTGCATTATTTTCACAATCCACCTATGGATCCACCAGTGTCATTGCATGTGTGCTCTTTTTACTAACAACAACAAGAGCCATTACATGTGTGTTCTCTTCAGAGACCGCACATGGATCCACTAGTGTCATTGCATGTGTGTTCTTTTTACTAACAACAACCAGAGTCATTGAAATGTGTGTTCTTTTGACATACCACATATAGATCCACCAGTGTCATTGCATGTGTGTTCTTTTAACAATCCACCTATGGATCCACCAGTGTCATTACATGTGTGCACTTTTTACTAACAACAATCAGAGTCATTGCATGTGTGTTCTCTTCAGAGACCACACATGGATCCACCAGTGTCATTGCATGTGTGTTCTTTTACTAACAACAACCAGTCATTGAAATGTGTGTTCTCTTCAGAGAACATACATGGATCCACCAGTGTCATTGCGTGTGTGTTATTTTTACTAACAACAACCAGCCATTGAAATGTGTGTTCTCTTGAGAGACCACACATGGATCCACTAGTGTCATTGCATGTGTGCTCTTTTTACTAACAACAACCAGAGTCATTGCATGTGTGTTCTTTTCACATACCACATATGGATCCACCAGCGTCATTGCATGTGTGCTCTTTTCACAATCCACCTATGGATCCACCAGTGTCATTGCATGTGTGTTCTTTTTACTAACAACAACCAGAGTCATTGCATGTGTGTTCTTTTCACATACCACATATGGATCCACCAGTTTCATTGCATGTGTGTTCTTTTCACAATCCACCTATGAATCCACCAGTGTCATTGCATGTGTGCTCTTTTTACTAACAACAACCAGAGTCATTGCATGTGTGTTCTCTTTAGAGACCACACATGGATCCACCAGTGTCATTGTGTCAACACCCGGATTTTTAATCCCAGATGCCCGTTATGCCATACCTCGCAATCCCAGGATTACCATTTTTGTGAGACATAACGGATTGGATATCACAGTACATCATCCATTACAAACCATACATAAGGTCTTACACAAATAAGGATCTCATGATCCAGTCTTAATACAACAAGCAGCAGAAATAAAAGATAAGCGTAGCGGTGGGGTCCATCTTCAGGGGCACAGGCAATGCTGACGAAGGCAGATAGTCCTAGTTATCATAGCCGTCCTGCTGGCCATCATCTTGGTAGTCTCCTTCATAGTCTGGCCATGAGAATAGCTAGGGACAAAAGCCACAAGTACTCTTTAATTCCTCTTAAACTACCACTAACAAGTAGTATAATTCTAAGTTAAAGTGCTAAATCTAAGTTTAACTATAAAGTTATGTTTGAAACCTAAGCTGAGTTCAAAAGCAAAGAAATATAAAATAAAGTTCTAGAATCACTTAAGTTGGGAAGCTATTATCATAAACACAACCCTGTTGTGGTCAAGTCAAGATTCATCATTCATTCATAAGTTGTTTTGAAAACATCTGACAACGAAACAGTATGGCCATTCCAACTGTCCATAACCGCGGACCTGGCTATTCGAATAGTTTGACACTCTGTAGAGGTGGTACACTTTCACCACAAGATTGGATACATCTGTCAAGGATAACCATGAACCATCATACTTAGTATGCAGATAATCAAACATAACCTTTCCTTTTACACACCCTAGTATAAGCACCTCTCCTATGAGCATGGCCTCCCAACCATGACCATCAGTCATCTTGGGCACTGCATAGGTGGACAACATTGAGAGGTAGCCTCAGCTCAAACCTCTCCCGCGAGGGAACTAATACTAATGCATATAAACTTCCGGCTAAGCCTTACCCAATTCAGGTAGTGTGGTTGTACGGTAAATTTGGAATGGTATCGCATCCGAATCCAACCATCAGTTTTATAAAAGGGCTAAGGCTCATGCCTCAACATTTTCATCATCATAAGCCATTTGTGTTTCTCAACACATGTCAAAACATCTCAATAGAATGACTCATCATTCCAAGGTTTTCATAATTCATTTTCACCAATTGTTCCCATCTAAAGTGACTCGAGTTTTGATCTACTCTAAACTACTAAGTTAAGAGTGTTCACTAAGGTGGAAAGATGATGGGTTCAATCTCATGCCATAGAATGACATCTAAAGCTTATCTAAATAGGTCAAGTTTTATACTCTTTATGCTACCTTCAAAACAAGTAAGGGGCTTTTTGTAAAGTAAAGGAAGTAAAGCTTGTAAGGTAATACTTGGGGTAGTAATAGTCAAAGTGGTGTGACCAAAGCATGCCTAAGGCATCTTTCCTCATTCATCTAGCTTAATTCTAGCTTGCTAACAATAGCTCGCCTTGGTTGGTGAAGTGGTTGAAGTTTTCTTCTTCTTCTTGGTAGAACTCCTCCTCCTCGTAGACTTGGTCGGTACTATCTTCTATAAATACATACGAAGTACACAATCACCAAACAATACTTAACTAGTCTAATTAGTACTCTAAGGGACACAATTGATGATCTATTATCATCACAAGCATCACAAGTTTTATTCCATAGTTTCCTCCTTTTTATTTTAGAGAAGTATTTTCTACTCATTGAAAGATTAACTAAGATTTAATATTCACCACTTAAAATATGGGATCATGTGGACACATGTCATCATCACATATTCTAACATGTGGGAATGTAATTTAAGGGTTGGATCATAACTATTTTGGTTTAAGTTCATTATTTAATGATTTAAAGTGACTAGAAATGCCTATATAGCATTATTTTGGTACTAGTCCAAAGTCACTGCATGTAAATCCTAATATTATTACATATTCAGATAGGTATAATGAAATGTGATTTTTGAGAGTTGGAATCAACTCAAAAGTTAACTTGGTTGATTTTATAAAAATGTTGCAAGGTGCAAAAGCTTCTGTTTTATTATTTTTACTAGGATAGATCTCTAACTCTAAATGAATTAAATCCAACGGGCTTCGATAGATAATTTCAATACCTTTCAGGCACAATTGGTTTCATGCAATTTTGAATTGTCAAACTCCCAGAATTGATTTTTAAACTAGTGGACAAAAACTAGATTAACTCTAAATAGAAAAAACTAAATTTGAACTTTCACACGGAACTAATCGACCTGGATTTACATTCACGCAGTGGGCTTCTGACAAAGGGCTCCACCGTCACGCACAACCTAACCGAAACGGTATCTAGCATCCTGGGCCACACGATCTAAAGACGATCCAACGGTGGTGAGTCATTGTCGACGACGGATCACTCCGGCGAGAATGTGCCCTAGCCGCAGCGGTGTGGGTCGATTGGGGGCATACCAGGGCTCTAGCAAGGTCGGCGAGGCGGGCAAACGGGCTGGTAGACGACGGCGAGGCGAGGCGCGGTTGCGATGGAGCTTGGGGTGCTCTAAATCGCCAACGCCCTTCTCCTCTTGCTGCGGCGGCTTCGGCTTCAATTCCAGTGAGGCAAGGCTCGAGCGGCTTCGGTGAAGGGTGGGTAAGAATCAGTGAGAGGTGAGGAGTGTGGGAGTATGGAGAAATGGTGCTGGGGTGGCCGCTTTATATAGGGTCGACGAGGGGGCAGAGCGGGCGACGGTGAGGTCATCGGTGACGACGCTGCGGGGCTCTCTCGGCATGGGGCGAGGCGGCGTTGGATGCTCTGTTCTCCAGCGGTCCTCTGAGGCTTAAAGGCGCGGCAAGGCAAGGTCTCTACTGGTCGGGAGCGTGCGATGAACTACGCGTAGACGGCGGTGTTCGACGCTGCTCCTCCGGTCTATTGGTCGCGAGTCGGCAAACGATAATGTTTGGGCGGTTGCTGGGCCTGCTGCGGCTGCTGACACACAAGGCTAGAGCTAGGCGTGGTCTGTGCAGCTCTGGCGGGCACGACGCTCCAGGGTGATCGGCATGGCGGACAGCGGCAAGGGCACGAGCAATTGAGGCTTGTCCTCCGCTCATTTTTGGTCGGGGGATGGTCGAGGCGAAGCGGTGTGATGGCGCCTATCTCCCAACAAGAGAAGGAGAGCGCGGGACATGCTGGGACGAGCGGTCCGTGGTCGACCTAGGGCGAGGCTTCGGGCGGCGAGCTACTGGAGCAGACAGTGGAGAGGGAGAGAGGGTTAGGGCCGGGGTTCTAGCTGGGGGAACCAGGGGACCAAGTTAGGCCCAAATGGTGACCAAAACTACTGCTCACTATAGTGTTTTAGGATTTGCAAGATTTTTGCCTGCCACCTCCTCGACATAATGGCCGCAAGAAGCAAAAATTTGAATTTTGGGTTGAAATTTTTTGAGTGATCTCCACTAGTACTAGGTAGTCTCTGGTTGCATGGGTTTTGAAAATGGAGTTCAATTGGATGGTTTTTGAGATAGGGGTGATCTAGGCATATGCATTGAATTCAATTTTAAACTATCAGTTAACATAAGTATTTGAATGTTTTTAGCAGATCACAAAGTGGGCCTTGGTACCTCATTATGTGTACTAGCAAGGGGTGCAAAGATCCAGAATTATTTCTGTTTGGAAATGAGTGCTAGGAACACTCAAAGTAGTGTAGTGGATTAAAATGACCAAAATGACCATTCCTCATTTTTAATTGTTTTTTATTTGATTTTCTTTGGGATTTGCTTGGGAATGATTTAGATGATGTTTAATTTACCATAGAAACATTTTACAACCAATGGATCAATCAATGGTGATCATTCACAAAGATTTCAAAATTAAGGCCTTTCTTATATTCATACTTAAATACTTTAAATAGAAAAAGGTTTTGTTAACCCTAAATTTGATGATTTGGATCTTGATAAGCTTGGATTAAAGTTTGGGGATGTTACACATTGCATGTGTGTTATTTTTACTAACAACAACCAGAGTCATTGAAATGTGTGTTATGTTCAGAGACCACACATGGATCAACTAGTGTCATTGCATGTGTGTTCTTTTCACATACCACATATGGATCCACTAGTGTCATTGAAATGTGTGTTCTCTTCAGAGACCACACATGGATCCACCAGTGTCATTGCATGTGTGTTCTTTTTACTAACGACAACTGGAGTCATTACATGTGTGTTCTTTTCACATACCACATATGGATCCACCAGTTTCATTGCATGTGTCCTCTTTTCACAATCCACCTATGGATCCACCAGTGTAATTGCATGTGTGTTCTTTTTACTAACAACAACCAGAGTCATTGCATGTGTGTTCTTTTCACATACCACATGTGGATCCACCAGTGTCATTGCATGTGTGTTCTTTTCACAATCCACCAATGGATCCATCGGTGTCATTGCATGTGTGATCTTTTTACTAACAACAACCAGAGTCATTGCATGTGTGTTCTTTTCACATACCACATATGGATCCACCAGTGTCATTGCATGTGTGTTTTTTCACAATCCACCTATGGATCCACCAGTGTTATTGCATGTGTGCTCTTTTTACTAACAACAACCAGAGTCATTGCATGTGTGTTCTCTTCAGAGACCACAGATGGATCCACCATTGTCATTGCATGTGTCTTCTTTTTATTAACAAAAACAAGAGTCATTGAAATGTGTGATCTCTTCAGAGACCACACAAGGATCCACCAGTGTCATTGCATGTGTGTTATTTTTACTAACAACAACTGGAGTCATTTCATGTGTGTTCTTTTCACATACCACATATGGATCCACCAATGTCATTGCATGTGTGTTCTTTTTACTAACAGCAACTGGAGTCATTGGATGAGTGTTCTTTTCACATACCACATATGGATCCACCAGTGTCATTGCATCTGTGCACTTTTCACAATCCACCTATGGATCCACCAGTGTCATTGCATGTGTCCTGTTTTCACAATCCACCTATGGATCCACCAGTGTAATTGCATGTGTGTTCTTTTTACTAACAACAACTGGAGTCATTGCATGTGTGTTCTTTTTACTAACAACAACCAGAGTCATTGCATGTGTGTTCTTTTCACATACCACATATGGATCCACCAGTGTCATTGCATGTGTGTTCTTTTCACAATCCACCAATGGATCCATCGGTGTCATTGCATGTGTGATCTTTTTACTAACAACAACCAGAGTCATTGCATGTGTGTTCTTTTCACATACCACATATGGATCCACCAGTGTCATTGCATGTGTGTTTTTTCACAATCCACCTATGGATCCACCAGTGTTATTGCATGTGTGCTCTTTTTACTAACAACAACTAGAGTCATTGCATGTGTGTTCTCTTCAGAGACCACATGGATCCTGATGTCATTGCATGTGTGTTCTTTTTACTAAAAAAACGAGCGTCATTGAAATGTGTGTTCTCTTCAGAGACCACACAAGGATCCACCAGTGTCATTGCATGTGTGTTATTTTTACTAACAACAACTGGAGTCATTTCATGTGTGTTCTTTTCACATACCACATATGGATCCACCAGTGTCATTGCATGTGTGTTCTTTTTACTAACAACAACTAGAGTCATTTCATGTGTGTTCTTTTCACATACCACATATGGATCCACCAGTGTCATTGCATGTGTGCTCTTTTCACAATCCACCTATGGATCCACCAGTGTCATTGCATGTGTGTTCTTTTTACTAACAACAACTAGAGTCATTGCATGTGTGTTCTTTTCACATACCACATATGGATCGACCAGTGTCATTGCATGTGCGTTCTTTTCACAATCCACCTATGGATCCACCAGTGTCATTGCATGTGTGCTCTTTTTACTAACAACAACCAGAGTCATTGCATGTGTGTTCTATTCAGAGACCACACATGGATCCACTAGTGTCATTGCATGTGTGTTCTTATTACTAACAACAACCAGAGTCATTGAAATGTGTGTTCTCTTCAGAGACCACAGATGGATCCACCGGTGTCATTGCATGTGTGTTCTCTTCAGAGACCACATGGATCCTGATGTCATTGCATGTGTGTTCTTTTTACTAACAACAATTGGAGTCATTGCATGAGTGTTCTTTTCACATACGACATATTGATCCACCAGTGTCATTGCATGTGTGCTCTTTTCACAATCCACCTATGGATCCACCAGTGTCATTTCATGTGTGTTTTTTTACTAACAACAACTGGAGTCATTGCATGTGTGTTCTTTTCACATACCACATATGGATCCACCAGTGTCATTGCATGTGTGTTCTTTTTACTAACAACAACCAGAGTCATTGTAATGTGTGTTCTCTTTAGATACCACACATGGATCCACCAGTGTCATTGCATGTTTGTTCTTTTTACTAACAAGAACTGGAGTCATTTCATGTGTGTTCTTTTCACATACCACATATGGATCCACCAGTGTCATTGAAATGTGTGTTCTCTTCAGATACCACACATGGATCCACCAGTGTCATTGCATGTGTGTTCTTTTTACTAACAACAACTGGAGTCATTGCATGTGTGTTCTTTTCACATACTACCTATGGATCCAACAGTGTCATTGCATGTGTGCTCTTTTTACTAATAATAACCAAAGTCATTGCATGTGTGTTCTCTTCAGAGACCACACATGGATCCACCCGTGTCATTGCATGTGTGTTCTTTTTACTAACAACAACTAGAGTCACTGAAATGTGTGTTCTCTTCAGAGACCACACATGGATCCTGATGTCATTATGTGTGTTCTTTTCACATACCACATATGGATCCACAGTGTCATTGAAATGTGTGTTCTCTTAGAGACCACACATGGATCCCTGATGTCATTGCATGTGTGTTCTTTTTACTAACAACAACTAGAGACATTGCATTTGTGATCTTTTCACAGACCACATATGGATCCACCAGTGTCATTGCATGTGTGCTCTTTTCACAATCGACCTATGGATCCACAAGTGTCATTGCATGTGTGTTCTTTTTACTAACAACAACCAGAGTCATTGCATGTGTGGTATTTTCACATACCACATATGGATCCACCAGTGTCATTGCATGTGTGTTCTTTTCAAAATCCACCTATGGATCCACCAGTGTCATTGCATGTGTCCTCTTTTTACTAGCAACAACTAGAGTCATTGCATGTGTGTCCTTTTCACATACCACATTTGGATCCACCAGTGTCATTGCATGTGTGTTTTTTTCACAATCCACCTATGGCTCCACGAGTGTTATTGCATGTGTGCTCTTTTTACTAACAACAACCAGAGTCATTGCATGTGTGTTCTCTTCAGAGACCACACATGGATCCAACATTGTCATTGCATGTGTCTTCTTTTTATTAACAAAAACAAGAGTCATTGAAATGTGTGATCTCTTCAGAGACCACACAAGGATCCACCAGTGTCATTGCATGTGTGTTATTTTTATTAACAACAACTGGAGTCATTTCATGTGTGTTCTTTTCACATACCACATATGGATCCACCAATGTCATTGCATGTGTGTTCTTTTTACTAACAACAACTGGAGTCATTGGATGAGTGTTCTTTTCACATACCACATATGGATCCACCAGTGTCTTTGTATCTGTGCACTTTTCACAATCCACCTATGGATCCACCAGTGTCATTGCATGTGTCCTGTTTTCACAATCCACCTATGGATCCACCAGTGTAATTGCATGTGTGTTCTTTTTACTAACAACAACCAGAGTCATTGCATGTGTGTTCTTTTTACTAACAACAACCAGAGTCATTGCATGTGTGTTCTTTTCACATAACACATATGGATCCACCAGTGTCATTGCATGTGTGTTCTTTTCACAATCCACCAATGGATCCATCGGTGTCATTGCATGTGTGATCTTTTTACTAACAACAACCAGAGTCATTGCATGTTTGTTCTTTTCACATACCACATATGGATCCACCAGTGTCATTGCATGTGTGTTTTTTCACAATCCACCTATGGATCCACCAGTGTTATTGCATGTGTGCTCTTTTTACTAACAACAACTAGAGTCATTGCATGTGTGTTCTCTTCAGAGACCACACATGGATCCACCAGTGTCATTGCATGTGTGTTCTTTTTACTAAAAAAACGAGCGTCATTGAAATGTGTGTTCTCTTCAGAGACCACACAAGGATCCACCAGTGTCATTACATGTGTGTTATTTTTACTAACAACAACTGGAGTCATTTCATGTGTGTTCTTTTCACATACCACATATGGATCCACCAGTGTCATTGCATGTGTGTTCTTTTTACTAACAACAACTAGAGTCATTTCATGTGTGTTCTTTTCACATACCACATATGGATCCACCAGTGTCATTGCATGTGTGCTCTTTTCACAATCCACCTATGGATCCACCAGTGTCATTGCATGTGTGTTCTTTTTACTAACAACAACTAGAGTCATTGCATGTGTGTTCTTTTCACATACCACATATGGATCGACCAGTGTCATTGCATGTGCGTTCTTTTCACAATCCACCTATGGATCCACCAGTGTAATTGCATGTGTGCTCTTTTTACTAACAACAACCAGAGTCATTACATGTGTGTTCTCTTCAGAGACCACACATGGATCCACTAGTGTCATTGCATGTGTGTTCTTATTACTAACAACAACCAGAGTCATTGAAATGTGTGTTCTCTTCAGAGACCACAGATGGATCCACCGGTGTCATTGCATGTGTGTTCTCTTCAGAGACCACACATGGATCCACCAGTGTCATTGCATGTGTGTTCTTTTTACTAACAACAATTGGAGTCATTGCATGAGTGTTCTTTTCACATACGACATATAGATCCACCAGTGTCATTGCATGTGTGCTCTTTTCACAATCCACCTATGGATCCACCAGTGTCATTTCATGTGTGTTTTTTTACTAACAACAACTGGAGTCATTGCATGTGTGTTATTTTCACATACCACATATGGATCCACCAGTGTCATTGCATGTGTGTTCTTTTTACTAACAACAACCAGAGTCATTGTAATGTGTGTTCTCTTTAGATACCACACATGGATCCACCAGTGTCATTGCATGTTTGTTCTTTTTACTAACAACAACTGGAGTCATTTCATGTGTGTTCTTTTCACATACCACATATGGATCCACCAGTGTCATTGAAATGTGTGTTCTCTTCAGATACTACACATGGATCCACCAGTGTCATTGCATGTGTGTTCTTTTTACTAACAACAACTGGAGTCATTGCATGTGTGTTCTTTTCACATACTACCTATGGATCCAACAGTGTCATTGCATGTGTGCTCTTTTTACTAACAATAACCAAAGTCATTGCATGTGTGTTCTCTTCAGAGACCACACATGGATCCACCCGTGTCATTGCATGTGTGTTCTTTTTACTAACAACAACTAGAGTCACTGAAATGTGTGTTCTCTTCAGAGACCACACATGGATCCACCAGTGTCATTGCGTGTGTGTTCTTTTCACATACCACATATGGATCCACCAGTGTCATTGAAATGTGTGTTCTCTTAAGAGACCACACATGGATCCACCAGTGTCATTGCATGTGTGTTCTTTTTACTAACAACAACTAGAGACATTGCATTTGTGATCTTTTCACAGACCACATATGGATCCACCAGTGTCATTGCATGTGTGCTCTTTTCACAATCGACCTATGGATCCACAAGTGTCATTGCATGTGTGTTCTTTTTACTAACAACAACCAGAGTCATTGCATGTGTGGTATTTTCACATACCACATATGGATCCACCAGTGTCATTGCATGTGTGTTCTTTTCAAAATCCACTTATGGATCCACCAGTGTCATTGCATGTGTCCTCTTTTTACTAGCAACAACTAGAGTCATTGCATGTGTGTCCTTTTCACATACCACATTTGGATCCACCAGTGTCATTGCATGTGTGTTTTTTTCACAATCCACCTATGGCTCCACGAGTGTTATTGCATGTGTGCTCTTTTTACTAACAACAACCAGAGTCATTGAAATGTGTGTTCTCTTCAGAGACCACACATGGATCCACCAGTGTCATTGCATGTGTGTTATTTTTAGTAACAACAACTGGAGTCATTTCATGTGTGTTCTTTTCACATACCACATATGGATCCACCAGTGTCATTGCATGTGTGTTCTTTTTACTAAAAACAACTGGAGTAATTTCATGTGTGTTCTTTTCACATTCCACATATTGATCCACAAGTGTCATTGCATGTGTGTTCTTTTCACAATCCACCTATGGATCCACCAGTGTCATTGCATGTGTGTTCTTTTTACTAACAACAACTAGAGTCATTGCATGTGTGTTCTTTTCACATACCACATATGGATCCACCAGTGTCATTGCATGTGCGTTCTTTTCACAATCCACCTATGGATCCACCAGTGTCATTGCATGTGTGCTCTTTTTACTAACAACAACCAGAGTCATTGCATGTGTATTCTCTTCAGATACCACACATGGATCCACTAGTGTCATTGCATGTGTGTTCTTTTTACTAACAACAACCAGAGTCATTGAAATGTGTGTTCTCTTCAGAGACCACACATGGATCCACCAGTGTCATTGCATGTGTGTTCTTTTCACATACCACATATGGATCCACTAGTGTCATTGAAATGTGTGGTCTCTTCAGAGACCACACATGGATCCAACAGTGTAATCGCATGTGTGTTCTTTTTACTAACGACAACTGGAGTCATTACATGTGTGTTCTTTTCACACACACCACATATGGATCCACCTGTGTCATTGCATGTGTCCTCTTTTCACAATCCACCTATCGATCCACTAGTGTAATTGCATGTGTGTTCTTTTTACTAACAACAACCAGAGTCATTGCATGTGTGTTCTTTTTACATACCACATATGGATCCACCAGTGTCATTGCATGTGTGTTCTTTTCACAATCCACCAATGGATCCATCGGTGTCATTGCTTGTGTGATCTTTTTACTAACAACAACCAGAGTCATTGCATGTGTGTTCTTTTCACATACCACATATGGATCCACCAGTGTCATTGCATGTGTGTTTTTTCACAATCCACCTATGGATCCACCAGTGTTATTGCATGTGTGCTCTTTTTACTAAAAACAACCAGAGTCATTGCATGTGTGTTCTGTTCGGAGACCACACATGGATCCACCAATGTCATTGCATGTGTGTTCTTTTTACTAACAAAAACGAGAGTCATTGAAATGTGTGTTCTCTTCAGAGATCACACAAGGATCCACCATTATCATTGCATGTGTGTTATTTTTACTAGCAACAACTAGAGTCATTTCATGTGTGTTCTTTTCACATACCACATATGGATCCACCAGTGTCATTGCATGTGTGCTCTTTTCACAATCCACCTATGGATCCACCAGTGTCATTGCATGTGTGTTCTTTTTACTAACAACAACTAGAGTCATTGCGTGTGTGTTCTTTTCACATACCACATATACATCCACCAGTGTCATTGCATGTGTGTTCTTTTTGCAATCCACCTATGGATCCACCAGTGTCATTGCACGTGTGCTCTTTTTTCTAACAACAACCAGAATCATTGCACATGTGTTCCCTTCAGAGACCACACATGGATCCACCAGTGTCATTGCACGTGTGTTCTTTTTACTAACAACAACCAGAGTCATTGAATGTGTGTTCTCTTTAGAGACCACACATGGATCCACTAGTGTCATTGCATGTGTGTTCTTTTTACTAACAACAACTGGAGTCCTTTCATGTGTGTTCTTTTCACATACCACATATGGATCCACCAATGTCATTTAAATGTGTGTTCTCATTAGAGACCACACATGGATCCACCAGTGTCATTGCATGTGTGTTCTCTTTACTAACAACAACTGGAGTTATTGCATGTGTGTTCTTTTCACATACCACCTATGGATCCACCAGTGTCATTGCATGTGTGCTCTTTTTACTAACAACAACCAAAGTCATGGCATGTGTGTTCTCTTCAGATACCACACATGGATCCACCAGTGTCATTGCATGTGTGTTCTTTTTACTACAATAACTAGAGTCATTGAAATGTGTGTTCTCTTTAGAGACGATACTTGGATCCACCAGTGTCATTGCATGTGTGTTCTTTTCACATACCACATATGGATCCACCAGCGTCATTGAAATGTGTGTTCTCTTTAGAGACCACACATGGATCCACCAGTGTCATTGCATGTGTGTTCTTTTGACAATCCACCTATGGATCCACCAGTGTCATTGCATGTGTGTTCTTTTTACTAACAACAACTGGAGTCATTGCATGTGTGTTCTTTTCACATACCACATATGGATCCACCAGTGTCATTGCATGTGTGTTCTTTTCAATACCACATATGGATCCACCAGTGTAATTGCATGTGTGCTCTTTTTACTAACAACAGCCAGAGTCATTGCATGTGAATTCTCTTTAGATACCACACATGGATCCACCAGTGTCATTGCATGTGTGTTCTTTTTACTCACAACAACCAGAGTCATTGAAATGTGTGTTCTCTTTAGAGACCACACATGGATCCACCAGTGTCATTGCATGTGTGTTCTTTTTACTAACAACAACTGGAGTCATTTCATGTGTGTTCTTTTCACATACCACATATGGATCCACCAGTGTCATTGAAATGTGTGTTCTCTTCATAAACCACACATGGATCCACCAGGGTCATTTCATGTGTGTTCTTTTTACTAACAACAACTAGAGTCATTGCATGTGTGTTCTTTTCACATACCACCTATGGATCCACCAGTGTCATTGCATGTGTGCTCTTTTCACAATCCACCTATGGATCCACCAGTGTCATTGCATGTGTGTTCTTTTTACTAACAACAAGCTGAGTCATTGCATGTGTGTTCTTTTCACATACCACATATGGATCCACCAGTGTCATTGCATGTGTGTTCTTTTCAATACCACATATGGATCCACCAGTGTCATTGCAAGTGTGCTCTTTTTACTAACAACAGCCAGAGTCATTGCATGTGTGTTCTCTTTAGAGACCACACTTGGATCCACCAGTGTCATTGCATGTGTGTTCTTTTTACTAACAACAACTAGAGTCATTGAATGTGTGTTCTCTTTAGAGACCACACATGGATCCACTAGTGTCATTGCATGTGTGTTCTTTTTACTAACAACAACTGGAGTCCTTTCATGTGTGTTCTTTTCACATACCACATATGGATCCACCAGTGTCATTGAAATGTGTGTTCTCTTCAGAGACCACACATGGATCCACCAGTGTCATTGCATGTGTGTTCTTTTTACTAACAACAACTTGAGTCATTGCATGTGTGTTCTTTTCACATACCACATATGGATCCACCAGTGTCATTGCATGTGTGCTCTTTTCACAATCCACCTATGGATCCACACGTGTCATTGCATGTGTGTTCTTTTTACTAACAACAACCAGAGTCATTGCATGTGTGTTATTTTCACATACCACATATGGATCCACCAGTGTCATTGCATGTGTGCTCTTTTTACTTGCAACAACTAGAGTCATTGCATGTGTGTCCTTTTCAATACCACATATGGATCCACCAGTGTCATTGCATGTGTGGTCTTTTTACTAACAACAACCAGAGTCATTGCATGTGTGTATTCTTTAGAGACCACACATGGATCCACCAGTCTCATTGCATGTGTGTTCTTTTTACTAACAACAACCAGAGTCATTGAATGTGTGTTCTCTTTAGAGACCACACATGGATCCACTAGTGTCATTGCATGTGTGTTCTTTTTACTAACAACAACTGGAGTCCTTTCATGTGTGTTCTTTTCACATACCACATATGGATCCACCAGTGTCATTGAAATGTGTGTTCTCATTAGAGACCACACATGGATCCACCAGTGTCATTGCATGTGTGTTCTCTTTACTAACAACAACTGGAGTTATTGCATGTGTGTTCTTTTCACATACCACCTATGGATCCACCAGTGTCATTGCATGTGTGCTCTTTTTACTAACAACAACCAAAGTCATGGCATGTGTGTTCTCTTCAGAGACCACACATGGATCCACCAGTGTCATTGCATGTGTGTTCTTTTTACTACAATAACTAGAGTCATTGAAATGTGTGTTCTCTTTAGAGACCATACTTGGATCCACCAGTGTCATTGCATGTGTGTTCTTTTCACATACCACATATGGATCCACCAGTGTCATTGAAATGTGTGTTCTCTTCAGAGACCACACATGGATCCACCAGTGTCATTGCATGTGTGTTCTTTTGACAATCCACCTATGGATCCACCAGTGTCATTGCATGTGTGTTCTTTTTACTAACAACAACTGGAGTCATTGCATGTGTGTTCTTTTCACATACCACATATGGATCCACCAGTGTCATTGCATGTGTGTTTTTTCAATACCACATATGGATCCACCAGTGTAATTGCATGTGTGCTCTTTTTACTAACAACAGCCAGAGTCATTGCATGTGTGTTCTCTTTAGAGACCACACATGGATCCACCAGTGTCATTGCATGTGTGTTCTTTTTACTCACAACAACCAGAGTCATTGAAATGTGTGTTCTCTTTAGAGACCACACATGGATCCACCAGTGTCATTGCATGTGTGTTCTTTTTACTAACAACAACTAGAGTCATTTCATGTGTGTTCTTTTCACATACCACATATGGATCCACCAGTGTCATTGAAATGTGTGTTCTCTTCATAAACCACACATGGATCCACCAGTGTCGTTTCATGTGTGTTCTTTTTACTAACAACAACTAGAGTCATTGCATGTGTGTTCTTTTCACATACCACCTATGGATCCACCAGTGTCATTGCATGTGTGCTCTTTTCACAATCCACCTATGGATCCACCAGTGTCATTGCATGTGTGTTCTTTTTACTAACAACAACTGGAGTCATTGCATGTGTGTTCTTTTCACATACCACATATGGATCCACCAGTGTCATTGCATGTGTGTTCTTTTCAATACCACATATGGATCCACCAGTGTCATTGCAAGTGTGCTCTTTTTACTAACAACAGCCAGAGTCATTGCATGTGTGTTCTCTTTAGAGACCACACTTGGATCCACCAGTGTCATTGCATGTGTGTTCTTTTTACTAACAACAACCAGAGTCATTGAACTGTGTGTTCTCTTTAGAGACCACACATGGATCCACCAGTGTCATTGCATGTGTGTTCTTTTTACTAACAACAACTGGAGTCCTTTCATGTGTGTTCTTTTCACATACCACATATGGATCCACCAGTGTCATTGAAATGTGTGTTCTCTTCAGAGACCACACATGGATCCACCAGTGTCATTGCATGTGTGTTCTTTTTACTAACAACAACTGGAGTCATTGCATGTGTGTTCTTTTCACATACCACCTATGGATCCACCAGTGTCATTTCATGTGTGCTCTTTTTACTAACAACAACCAAAGTCATTGCATGTGTGTTCTCTTTAGAGACCACACATGGATCCACCAATGTCATTGCATGTGTGTTCTTTTTACTAACAACAACTAGAGTCATTGAAATATGTGTTCTCTGTAGAGACCACACTTGGATCCACCAGTGTCATTGCATGTGTGTTCTTTTCACATACCACATATGGATCCACCAGTGTCATTGAAATGTGTGTTCTGTTTAGAGGCCACACATGGATCTACCAGTGTCATTGCATGTGTGTTCTTTTCACAATCCACCTATGGATCCACCAGTGTCATTGCATGTGTGTTCTTTTTACTAACAACAACTAGAGTCACTGCATGTGTGTTCTTTTCACATACCACATATGGATCCACCAGTGTCATTGCATGTGTGCTCTTTTTACTTAACAACAGCCAGAGTCATTGCATGTGTGTTCTCTTTAGAGACCACACATGGATCCACCAGTGTCATTGCATGTGTGTTCTTTTTACTCACAACAACCAGAGTCATTGAAATGTGTGTTCTCTTTAGAGACCACACATGGATCCACCAGTGTCATTGCATGTGTGTTCTTTTTACTAACAACAACTGGAGTCATTTCATGTGTGTTCTTTTCACATACCACATATGGATCCACCAGTGTCATTGAAATGTGTGTTCTCTTCATAAACCACACATGGATCCACCAGTGTCATTTCATGTGTGTTCTTTTTACTAACAACAACTAGAGTCATTGCATGTGTGTTCTTTTCACATACCACATATGGATCCACCAGTGTCATTTAAATGTGTGTTCTCATTAGAGACCACACATGGATCCACCAGTGTCATTGCATGTGTGTTCTCTTTACTAACAACAACTGGAGTTATTGCATGTGTGTTCTTTTCACATACCACCTATGGATCCACCAGTGTCATTGCATGTGTGCTCTTTTTACTAACAACAACCAAAGTCATGGCATGTGTGTTCTCTTCAGAGACCACACATGGATCCACCAGTGTCATTGCATGTGTGTTCTTTTTACTACAATAACTAGAGTCATTGAAATGTGTGTTCTCTTTAGAGACCATACTTGGATCCACCAGTGTCATTGCATGTGTGTTCTTTTCACATACCACATATGGATCCACCAGTGTCATTGAAATGTGTGTTCTCTTCAGAGACCACACATGGATCCACCAGTGTCATTGAAATGTGTGTTCTCTTCATAAACCACACATGGATCCACCAGTGTCATTTCATGTGTGTTCTTTTTACTAACAACAACTAGAGTCATTGCATGTGTGTTCTTTTCACATACCACCTATGAATCCACCAGTGTCATTGCATGTGTGCTCTTTTCACAATCCACCTATGGATCCACCAGTGTCATTGCATGTGTGTTCTTTTTACTAACAACAACTGGAGTCATTGCATGTGTGTTCTTTTCACATACCACATATGGATCCACCAGTGTCATTGCATGTGTGTTCTTTTCAATACCACATATGGATCCACAAGTGTCATTGCAAGTGTGCTCTTTTTACTAACAACAGCCAGAGTCATTGCATGTGTGTTCTCTTTAGAGACCACACTTGGATCCACCAGTGTCATTGCATGTGTGTTCTTTTTACTAACAACAACTAGAGTCATTGAATGTGTGTTCTCTTTAGAGACCACACATGGATCCACTAGTGTCATTGCATGTGTGTTCTTTTTACTAACAACAACTGGAGTCCTTTCATGTGTGTTCTTTTCACATACCACATATGGATCCACCAGTGTCATTGAAATGTGTGTTCTCTTTAGAGACCACACATGGATCCACCAGTGTCATTGCATGTGTGTTCTTTTTACTAACAACAACTTGAGTCATTGAAATGTGTGTTCTCTTCAGAGACCACACATGGATCCACCAGTGTCATTGCATGTGTGTTCTTTTGACAATCCACCTATGGATCCACAAGTGTCATTGCATGTGTGTTCTTTTTACTAACAACAACTGGAGTCATTGCATGTGTGTTCTTTTCACATACCACATATGGATCCACCAGTGTCATTGCATGTGTGCTGTTTTTACTAACAACAGCCAGAGTCATTGCATGTGTGTTCTCTTTAGAGACCACACATGGATCCACCAGTGTCATTGCATGTGTGTTCTTTTTCCTCACAACAACCAGAGTCATTGAAATGTGTGTTCTCTTTAGAGACCACACATGGATCCACCAGTGTCATTGCATGTGTGTTCTTTTTACTAACAACAACTAGAGTCATTTCATGTGTGTTCTTTTCACATACCACATATGGATCCACCAGTGTCATTGAAATGTGTGTTCTCTTCATAAACCACACATGGATCCACCAGTGTCATTTCATGTGTGTTCTTTTTACTAACAACAACTAGAGTCATTGCATGTGTGTTCTTTTCACATACCACCTATGGATCCACCAGTGTCATTGCATGTGTGCTCTTTTCACAATCCACCTATGGATCCACCAGTGTCATTGCATGTGTGTTCTTTTTACTAACAACAACTAGAGTCATTGCATGTGTGTTCTTTTCACATACCACATATGGATCCACCAGTGTCATTGCATGTGTGTTCTTTTCAATACCACATATGGATCCACCAGTGTCATTGCAAGTGTGCTCTTTTTACTAACAACAGCCAGAGTCATTGCATGTGTGTTCTCTTTAGAGACCACACTTGGATCCACCAGTGTCATTGCATGTGTGTTCTTTTTACTAACAACAACCAGAGTCATTGAACTGTGTGTTCTCTTTAGAGACCACACATGGATCCACCAGTGTTATTGCATGTGTGTTCTTTTTACTAACAACAACTGGAGTCCTTTCATGTGTGTTCTTTTCACATACCACATATGGATCCACCAGTGTCATTGAAATGTGTGTTCTCTTCAGAGACCACACATGGGTCCACCAGTGTCATTCATGTGTGTTCTTTTTACTAACAACAACTGGAGTCATTGCATGTGTGTTCTTTTCACATACCACCTATGGATCCACCAGTGTCATTTCATGTGTGCTCTTTTTACTAACAACAACCAAAGTCATTGTATGTGTGTTCTCTTTAGAGACCACACATGGATCCACCAATGTCATTGCATGTGTGTTCTTTTTACTAACAACAACTAGAGTCATTGAAATGTGTGTTCTGTTTAGAGACCACACATGGATCCACCAGTGTCATTGCATGTGTGTTCTTTTCACAATCCACCTATGGATCCACCAGTGTCATTGCATGTGTGTTCTTTTTACTAACAACAACTAGAGTCATTGCATGTGTGTTCTTTTCACATACCACATATGGATCCACCAGTGTCATTGCATGTGTGCTCTTTTTACTAACAACAGCCAGAGTCATTGCATGTGTGTTCTCTTTAGAGACCACACATGGATCCACCAATGTCATTGCATGTGTGTTCTTTTTACTCACAACAACCAGAGTTATTGAAATGTGTGTTCTCTTTAGAGACCACACATGGATCCACCAGTGTCATTGCATGTGTGTTCTTTTTACTAACAACAACTAGAGTCATTTCATGTGTGTTCTTTTCACATACCACATATGGATCCACCAGTGTCATTGAAATGTGTGTTCTCTTCATAAACCACACATGGATCCACCAGTGTCATTTCATGTGTGTTGTTTTTACTAACAACAACTGGAGTCATTGCATGTGTGTTCTTTTCACATACCACCTATGGATCCACCAGTGTCATTGCATGTGTGTTCTTTTTACTAACAACAACTGGAGTCATTGCATGTGTGTTCTTTTCACATACCACATATGGATCCACCAGTGTCATTGCATGTGTATTCTTTTCAATACCACATATGGATCCACCAGTGTCATTGCAAGTGTGCTCTTTTTACTAACAACAACCAGAGTCATTGCATGTGTGTTCTCTTTAGAGACCACACATGGATCCACCAGTGTCATTGCATGTGTGTTCTTTTTACTAACAACAACCAGAGTCATTGAACTGTGTGTTCTCTTTAGAGACCACACATGGATCCACCAGTGTCATTGCATGTGTGTTCTTTTTACTAACAACAATTGGAGTCATTTTATGTGTGTTCTTTTCACATACCACATATGGATCCACCAGTGTCATTGAAATGTGTGTTCTCTTCAGAGACCACACATGGATCCACCAGTGTCATTGCATGTGTGTTCTTTTTACTAACAACAACTGGAGTCATTGCATGTGTGTTCTTTTCACATACTACCTATGGATTCACCAGTGTCATTGCATGTGTGCTCTTTTTACTAACAACAACCAAAGTCATTGCATGTGTGTTCTCTTCAGAGACGACACATGGATCCACCAGTGTCATTGCATGTGTGTTCTTTTTACTAACAACAACTAGAGTCATTGAAATGTGTGTTCTCTTTAGAGACCACACATGGATCCACCAGTGTCATTGCATGTGTGTTCTTTTCACATACCACATATGGATCCACCAGTGTCATTGAAATGTGTGTTCTCTTCAGAGACCACACATGGATCCACCAGTGTCATTGCATGTGTGTTCTTTTCACAATCCACCTATGGATCCACCAGTGTCATTGCATGTGTGTTCTTTTTACTAACAACAACTAGAGTCATTGCATGTGTGTTCTTTTCACATACCACATATGGATCCACCAGTGTAATTGCATGTGTGTTCTTTTCAATACCACATATGGATCCACCAGTGTCATTGCATGTGTGCTCTTTTTACTAACAACAGCCAGAGTCATTGCATGTGTGTTCTCTTTAGAGACCACACATGGATCCACCAGTGTCATTGCATGTGTGTTCTTTTTACTCACAACAACCAGAGTCATTGAAATGTGTGTTCTCTTTAGAGACCACACATGGATCCACCAGTGTCATTGCATGTGTGTTCTTTTTACTAACAACAACTGGAGTCATTTCATGTGTGTTCTTTTCACATACCACATATGGATCCACTAGTGTCATTGAAATGTGTGTTCTCTTCATAAACCACAGATGGATCCACCAGTGTCATTTCATGTGTGTTCTTTTTACTAACAACAACTGGAGTCATTGCATGTGTGTTCTTTTCACATACCACCTATGGATCCACCAGTGTCATTGCATGTGTGCTCTTTTCACAATCCACCTATGGATCCACCAGTGTCATTGCATGTGTGTTCTTTTTACTAACAACAACTGGAGTCATTGCATGTGTGTTCTTTTCACATCCACATATGGATCCACCAGTGTCATTGCATGTGTGTTCTTTTCAATACCACATATGGATCCACCAGTGTTATTGCAAGTGTGCTCTTTTTACTAACAACAGCCAGAGTCATTGCATGTGTGTTCCCTTTAGAGACCACACATGGATCCACCAGTGTCATTGCATGTGTGTTCTTTTTACTAACAACAACCAGAGTCATTGAACTGTGTGTTCTCTTTAGAGACTACACATGGATCCACCAGTGTCATTGCATGTGTGTTCTTTTTACTAACAACAACTGGAGTCATTTTATGTGTGTTGTTTTCACATACCACATATGGATCCACCAGTGTCATTGAAATGTGTGTTCTCTTCAGAGACCACACATGGATCCACCAGTGTCATTGCATGTGTGTTCTTTTTACTAACAACAACTAGAGTCATTGAAATGTGTGTTCTCTTTAGAGACCACACATGGATCCACCAGTGTCATTGCATGTGTGTTCTTTTCACATACCACATATGGATCCACCAGTGTCATTGAAATGTGTGTTCTCTTCAGAGACCACACATGGATCCACCAGTGTCATTACATGTGTGTTCTTTTCACAATCCACCTATGGATCCACCAATGTCATTGCATGTGTGTTCTTTTTACTAACAACAACTAGAGTCATTGCATGTGTGTTCTTTTCACATACCACATATGGATCCACCAGTGTAATTGCATGTGTGTTCTTTTCAATACCACATATGGATCCACCAGTGTCATTGCATGTGTGCTCTTTTTACTAACAACAGCCAGAGTCATTGCATGTGTGTTCTCTTTAGAGACCACACATGGATCCACCAGTGTCATTGCATGTGTGTTCTTTTTACTAACAACAACTGGAGTCATTTTATGTGTGTTGTTTTCACATACCACATATGGATCCACCAGTGTCATTGAAATGTGTGTTCTCTTCAGAGACCACACATGGATCCACCAGTGTCATTGCATGTGTGTTCTTTTTACTAACAACAACTGGAGTCATTGCATGTGTGTTCTTTTCACATACTACCTATGGATTCACCAGTGTCATTGCATGTGTGCTCTTTTTACTAACAACAACCAAAGTCATTTCATGTGTGTTCTCTTCAGAGACCACACATGGATCCACCAGTGTCATTGCATGTGTGTTCTTTTTACTAACAACAACTAGAGTCATTGAAATGTGTGTTCTCTTCAGAGACCACACATGGATCCACCAGTGTCATTGCATGTGTGTTCTTTTCACATACCACATATGGATCCACCAGTGTCATTGAAATGTGTGTTCTCTTCAAAGACCACACATGGATCCACCAGTGTCATTGCATGTGTGTTCTTTTTACTAACAACAACTGGACTCATTGCATGTGTGTTCTTTTCACATACCACATATGGATCC
This sequence comes from Avena insularis, assembly GCA_023614405.1. Lineage (NCBI taxonomy): Eukaryota > Viridiplantae > Streptophyta > Magnoliopsida > Poales > Poaceae > Avena > Avena insularis. The sequence goes on along the minus strand of CM042694.1, from coordinate 320,214,788 downwards.
ATGATACATTGCAAATGTATCTATAATTTTTGATGTTCCATGCTTGGTTTTATCCACTTTCTTGTGTTTTGTTCTAACTTTGGAGTACTTTGCATATGATTTCTTAGACTAACCTATTAACAAGAGCCACAGTGCCAGCTGCCTGTTTTCTGCTGTTTTTGGTTCCAGGAAAGTTAGAAAATGAATATTCTCGGAAGTGGACGGGACAAAAGCCAAAGTCGCTATTTTTTCGGAAGGGATGAAGTGCCAGAATACGAGACAAAGAGGGGCTAGGGGCCAGCACACCACCTGGCCACGCGGCCTGGCTTGGCCAACGCCAAGGGGTGGTCTGGCCGACCCCAACACCCCCTCGGCCTCTCCTTCCGCCTATAAGTTGCCCTCGGGACGAAAACCCTATGTACCCGATAAAAAATCCACGAAAGTGTCTGTAGCCACCGTCATCTCCATCCCTAGATTGGGAGGGATCTGATGCTCTTTCCGGCACCCTGCCGGAGAAAGGAATTCACCCTGGAGGCCTTCTTCATCACCATGCAAGCCTCCAGTGTGATGCGTGAGTAGTTCATCCTTGGACTACGGATCCATGTAGTAGCTAGATGGCTGGTTCTCCTCCTTTGTGCTTTCATGTTTAGATCTTGTGAGCTCCATTCATGATCAAGATCATCTATTTGTAATTCATACATGTTGTGTTTGCGCGGATCTGATGGATATTGAGATGCTATTTCAAATTGATTATTGATTCTATCATGTCTTTGTTATTTGAGATCTTGCATGCTTTCCGTTGTAAGTAGCTATCTTGTCCAAGTAGATGCTAGCAACTCCAAGAGTTAGTATTTATGCTCGATAGTGGGTTCATGCCTCTGGTAATCTGGGGAAGTGACAGAAATATAAAAGGTACTAGATGTGCTATTGCTGCTAGGGAGAAAACAATGATCCTTTGTTCATAGAACAATTGTATTGTTTAATTTACACGCAGTTTGTAAAGCAATAATCTGTTGTTTGCAACTTAATACTGGAGGGGGTTCGGATGATAACTTGAAGGTGGATTATTAGTCATAGATGCAGTTGGATGGCGGTCTATGTATTATGTTGTAATGCCCAATCAAGTCTCTAAGGAGTCAAGATGATTAGTATATGCATGTATTTCTTTCTCGGTGTTTGTCAATTGCCCCGCTGTAATTTGTTCACCCAGCATGTTATCTATCTAAGGAGAGCCACCTCTAGTGAACTATGGATCCCGGTCCTTGTCTTTTATATACAATCTTTTACTGCTTTGTGTTTACTTTCTGCAAAATTTTACTTCCTTCCATTCGATACATTTAATCGTTTGTTTTCCGCAAAACACGGTGAGATTGACAACCTCATCGCAAGTTGGGGACAAAGTTCCATGGTTGTGTTGTGCAGGTCTCCACGTTGCTACTAGCACGCGTAGTGATCGCCAAAGCTCAGCTAGTAACACCTTTGGGGTGTTTCCTTGCTCCTACTGGTTCAATTAAACCTTGGTTTCATAACTGAGGGAAAACTTACTGCTGTGCTCATCATACGTTCCTCTTGGGGTTCCCAACGAGCTCTACGTTGAAAGTCGAGTGCATCAAGATCTTTTCTGGCGCTGTTGTCGGGGAGTCAAGGACATCTTCACAAGGGGAGTCCCTCATAAGCAATCTCTTTACTTTGTTGTTTTTGTTTTGCTTAGTTTCTTTTTTTGCTTTGTTTGCTTGTTTTGTTCTTCAAAAACACAAAAAAATTAGTTTTACTTGTTTTGCTTTCTTATTTGAAAACACAAAAAAATTAGTTCCTATCTTGAGTTGCCACTATGTCTAGCCTTGCTCCAATCACTATGTCACCCGAGGAAATGATTCTCACTTTTAAACAAGGAATTGAGGAAATTTTTAAGGAAGCTTGGTCTAGAATCTCTGATCTACTTGAAAAGACCGAGCCTAAAATGATTCAAGGCTTGTTCCTTAGCAGTTTTTACCTTGGGATTGCACTTTGCTATAGATATGCTTTAGATGCTATTGTGGGAGGAGATTTCCTCCAATGTAATGAGGATGATGCCATTAATGCTATAAAGAAATTGATCCTCACTTACACTATGCCTAGCCAAACTGATATTTCTTTCGCAAAAATATTTGCTAGGTTGAACATTCTTGAGGCTAGCACTACTAGCTTAGAAAGTTGCTATAATACGCTTAGGGAGCATCACAATTATGTTCCAATAAATTCTGAACCATCAAAGTGGCTCCCTACAGTAAAGATTGAGATAAACACTAAAACTTTTCAAGCCCGCTGCGATATCATGTCTGAATTTTGTCTTATGCCCAAAGATATTTATGAATCTTTGAATCTTTGGGGTCTTACTGAAGGAGGAAGAGAAATATCTCTTGCTAATAATGCTACCATATTATCTATTGGAATAGCTGAAGGAGTGTTTACAAAGATCCTTGGGAAAATGATTTCTACTGATTATCTTGTTATTGAATGTGCAGGAAAAGGACAAATTACACTTGGAAGGTCCCTATTAGAACTCCTTGGAGCAATAATAGATGTGGTAAAGGGGACCATGCACCTTTCTTCTCCACCAAACAATCACATTTTCCCAAAGGTTAAGAATAAAAATAAGAGAGGTAAGGGCAAGAAATTTGGTCTTAGTGCTTCTTCATTTGAGAACACTTGATTCTTTCTTTGCTTCTTATGCCTAACTTAAAGGCGTTAAAGAAAAGTACTTGTTGGGAGATAACCCAAGAGTTTTAGATGAGTCTTGGAAGTTATTACCTCTGTAATAACCTCTCCTTATCCTTTTTATTTGCTTTTTGTGCCAAGAGTAACCTCTAATGAGAGTGAAGTAATGATTGGGAAAGTTGCTGTCCTGAAACAGATTTTTGTGCTTCACCATAAAAATTCCTGAGAGAGTTCTGTATGTCGGATTGATCTGTACTATTTTGTGCTTCTGCCCCAGGTCGTTATCTAACTTTTGTTAGTTCAACACTTTTTGATTTGAGCAACAGAAGGTCTTCGAAAAAATTCGTCTTTACCTGCTGGTCTGTTTTGATAGATTTCTGCCATTTTCTGCATTTGCTTCTTGTTAGTTCCTTCTTGAGTTCCTTTGGGGAATTGAGCTTTTTCAGGGAAGTGCTACAATAGCTAGTGTTCTAATGGAAGTTTATTTGGTGTTAGAACTGAACCTTGAGACTTATTTATCCTAAGTGCACTAATGTTGCCAATGAGATTGTGTGAAGGAAAATTTTCAGGTATATGGAAGGAATGAGTAATGAGATGAAGGATGGAATAAAGCTCAAGCTTGGGGATGCCACGCGTGTCACCCCAAGAAATATCCAAGAAGTGCAAGCGTCAAAGCTTGGGGATGGCCAAGGCATCCCCTTCTTCATCAATAAAAATTCCAGGTTTCTTCCCAACGCTTCATTTTTATTGTTTCATACACAATTATGTTTTTCTTGGAGCATCTTCTTTTTCATTTTTGTTTTGGTTTTTAGTTTGCTTGGTTTGCTTAGTTTTATGAATAATTTGGTTGGACCCCCTCTTTCATATGTTGGTTTGCAATTAGTTTGGTTTGGTTTGGAAAAGAGTAGGAAAGTTCATACTTATGTGGTAAAAAGAGCTCGTTTTTTACTATGGCCTATGCTTTGTCATGCCATGCTTGATATTGTTTTGGCTTTATGCTTAGTATTCTTTGCTGTAGCATGACTTTTTATAAACAATTGAGATTTCTTAATGTTCCTTGGATGAATCATGCGTTGTTTTAGCATATTAAAGCATAGTATAGTGGTATTCTCCTTTGATGCTTTATTTGGGTTGACTTGGCACATGCTTACACCATGATATGACTATCCAAAGTCACCATAGCCTTTATGATCCTTTAGTTTTCAACTTGTAGTATCACTTTATGCTTTGATCAATGATGTTTTGTCGCTCTGCATGATTATGGCCATTATTGCTCTCTTAGTTTGTCGCTCCCAGTGTTTTGCTAGCCTCCACAACAAATTATGAGTTCCACTCATGCATCCAACTCCATAAACCAAGTTATTCCAAAGAGTCCACCATACCTACCTACTAGCTTATGCTATTCCAAGTACATTCATGCTTTTGTTTACCTTCCACTTGTTATGAGAAAACTAGTGATTAAAGCTCTCACGAACTTGATGGCACAGTTTACTTTTTGCCTCTAATAAACTTGAACCATTAGGTCCTTCTTTGTTGCGTATATGCTTGCGCTTTATAAGTTGAAATTAGCAGAACCATGTTTCATGGGGAATGCTTTCAACATTGCACTTGTACTTTGTACCCCGTTGATATCATGTTCTTTTGCTTACGGATCCTGGCGGTGTGAAATAAAAGTGGAACTTGTAAGATCATGGAGTTTGTATGTGTGTTAGAGAAATGCCTGGGCCGCTAGCCTAAGCCATGCCTGATCATGGTGGAAACTTCCAGCATCACCATAATGAGCACTCTATGAAGCATCCTCAATAAAAACGTATGCAAATAGCAAATAAAAAGATCGCTGAGATGCTCATTGTCTGCTTGCCTTGTCATTTTGATTATGGGAAAGCTCCGATTATGTGCAAGGGGTACCCCGTTGGCGGTTCTTAATGATACACATATACTTACAATGACAAGAGCTTACTCGTGACTGAAGTTGAGTAGCATGAGGACCGGTCTTCGTAAGTAAGGGGCATGAGATTTCAGTTTATAACTTGTCAAGCATATCCTCTTAGTTGTGTCACTTTAACCTTAATCACTTAAAGATGCTTATGATAGGGGCAATGAGAGCTGAAAGCTATAAGTACCATAATTTTTGGAAGCTCTTTATGAGACATGAATCCCTACTTCCTTTTACAAAGGCCTTTCTTCCACCATTATATTGAGTCTCACCCTTCTATCTTTATGCACCTACTTTGAGATCATAGTGGCCATTCTTAGTTCTATGTGCATTGTCCCAAGACTAGTTGATTGATCCATAACTTGTTATTTCTTGTTTGAAACTATTGTATCTAGTCACTCTTATGAACTTTGAAGGTGTCCTATGCATTTATATTTGCTACTCTATTGAGGGACAAGCTGAATACTTTTATGCTATGTTTTTTTATGTGAAACAAACAAATGTCTTGCAAAGCATTGTTATTCATGAATCTTTTGTTTGTGCCTTTTCATGTTGCATCATAGTCTCTTTGCTTATGGCTAGAACTTTGTCTTTCATGTTATGATTGAAGTAATTTGATCCCAGCTTTGATGTTTTGCAAATACTTTGATCAAGTCTTTGATGGTGCATGTCACCTCAAAAATTATTTCTTTTTATCACTTACCTACTCGAGGACGAGCATGAGTTAAGCTTGGGGATGTTGATACATTGCAAATGTATCTATAATTTTTGATGTTCCATGCTTGGTTTTATCCACTTTCTTGTGTTTTGTTCCAACTTTGGAGTACTTTTCATATGATTTCTTGGACTAACCTATTAACAAGAGCCATAGTGCAAGCTGCCTGTTTTCTGCTGTTTTTGGTTCCAGGAAAGTCAGAAAATGAATATTCTCGGAATTGGGCGGGACAAAAGCCAAAGTGCCTATTTTTCCGAAAGGGATCAAGTGCCAGAATACGAGATGGAGAGGGGCCAGGGGCCGGCCACACCATCTGGCTGCGCGGCTAGGCAGCAAGGCCAGGTGGTCAGCCAACCCCAAAGACCCTCTCGGCCTCTCCTTCCGCCTATAAGTTGCCCTCGGGATGAAAACCCTAGTGTAGCGTCCCCAACCTTTAATAAGATTGAGTCCCCTGTGTTTACAATGCTAGTCCCTGGATCAATAGCTAGCATCCACAGTTCAGATGTAATATCAAGAAACAAAGGTCATAATACAACTTTATAACCAGGAATAAAATAGTTTTATTACATCAAACATAGCTCATTGGCTATTTACATTACATTGCAGCGGAATAACTATAGTCATGGGTCCTTCATCTTCAAAGTGCCACAGGCAGATGTTGGTTGTAGACTTTGTAATCCTAATCAATCAATCTTCACTAAAATCAATCAAACCTGCAACATCATAAGTTCTGACCACAAGGGTCAATACATTTGAATTGTATTGGCAAGTGATACTTTGGTAGTATAGTGGAGTCTATCATCTATATGCATTTGGCTAAGTGGAGCTGAGGCTTGCATTGCTCAAAATAGATTTTTCCTATCATTTTGAAAATACTAAGTTTTGTTTGGCAAAACTTTCCAAGACGTCTACTAATCAAAGAGAGATCCACTCGGCATCTACCAATCAAAGACTGAAGATTTGCTTGGCAAAACAATTTTCCTCAATCAATGATTTCAAGATCCTTGTACCAAGCCATCTCTCCATCAAAGATTGAAGAATTTCACACAACCCTTGTTCACCCACAAATTTTATTTAGAAATTGGAGTGATGAGATTCTTGAAGTTTCCATGTCTTGATGCTCAAATTTTCCTTTAGGGACATGGCTAAGTACTTAGGTTTTACACTGCAGAGGTGGTGCACTTTCCCCACAAGCCTTGGTTTCCCAAGACATGATCCTTCAGTAGAATTTCCTTAGTCAAATGGACGCTCCAACCTATCATACACTACCACCCACTGTCCAAGTGACTAAGTTCCATCCTAAGATCATGGCAGAGCCCATATTGCCAAGTGGTTGCACTTGAAGCTTCTCAACATTTGACATCTCAATCTCTTTGTTTCCTGGGTGGCCATCCACAAGTGAGATACACAAGCCAAGTCCATGGCCTTGTGAACCACTCAACATAAACCATTCCTTCCATTTCCACCTGTGATTCATTAACTTAGTTATTTTATTAATCAAAACATAAGTCCTTAGACTTAGAGATTTTTCCATAGTGAATATATACCACCCAAGTTTTCTATTAGCTAGGCTAAGCTTGGTAGTAATAGGATTCTTATCTTAGGAAAATCCTTCTAAGGATTTATCTACTAGTTTTCCTATAGTAAGGTCTATACTTAGCTAAATAAAAACCATGCATGTTTTACTTAGCAAAAACACTAATGCATAGTGAAAATAATGGGACATAAGATATGAAGCATCACTTGCCTTTTTGGTAGAGGGTATAGGTTCACTCCTTGTCCTTGCAACACTCACACTCTTCAAGTCACTACAATCAATCAAGCAAGGCACAAACTTAATCTACCAATCAAGCAAAACAACACGCACAAAATAACAAAATCAAGAAATGCATGCAAGCATGCAAAGGATGGTTCTAATTGTACAGGTGGTCTCCACTAGGCTTCTAAACTTTGTAAGTTCCAAATTGGTCATTTACCAAAATGGCAAAGTCATTTGTAAAAGGGGTTTCATTAGATTCCTAAACTTTGTAAGATCCAAATTGGTCATTTACCAAAGTGGCAAAGTTAAAGAAATGCATGCAAGCATGCCAAGCTTTGTTTTGTTTTGAAAAAGGGGTTCCTAATGGGTCATAGACTTTTGGGAACACCTATTGGTCATTTTGTGAAGTGGCTAAGTCATTTGCAAAAGGTTTCACTATAAAACCATTTGCAAAACAAAGTGTCATTCTATGTGGTGTAGAAACATTTCTACTAGGGTATTAACCTATAGGTTTCACCAAATGAGTTGCTATTGCAAAACTTGGTGTTTTGGGTCAGTAGGTTTGGTTCAAAACATTTTCTCCAAAGTTTTCTTTATGAAAGCATTTTCATAAACAAAACAAATAGTTTTAATTAGCTAGAAATGGACAAAACTAATTAATCCATCCTATTCATTTCCAAAATCACTTTCCAAACTATGGGTTGGTTCCTAGGGTCAGTAAGGTCACAATAAACTAAATTGCAAAGGTTTTAACCTAAATATCATTTTTTAAATGATTTTTCTAATGTTAGCAAGCACACAAAAGAATCTGCAAAATCAAACAAGCTAACAAATACTATTTGCTAAACTAAGGGCAGGGTTGGCTAGATCTTGTCTTGCTGATTCCAACGACATCAAATTTGTAAAATTTGGACGTGTGGATCAAAAGATACAAGGGTTTGAAAATGGCAAAAGTTTCTGTTTTCAAATCTGTTTTTAAACAGATCTAGTGCCACGCGTCTTAATATTATTCGCCCGTACCGGTTCGGTGTGGATCGGCAACGTGGAGCGTTGGATCAAGTTTGATCGCACGGCACAGAGCTAGTACCCCTTCGCTGTTAAGTGGTTCTGTCTAGTGCGTCCGATCTAGATCGAACGACTGTGGGGTGTTTGGTCATAGACGAGCGGCGCTGCGGCGGCTGCTGGCGGCGGAGCGGTCGGTCGTCGACGGTGCTGGTGCTACAGGGGGTGAGGGAGAAAGGGAAGTTGCTCACCGTGCTCAGAAGGTTGCGGTGAAGCTCGACGTGCTGATGGCTCGACGAGGGGCGCACGGGGTCAGGCGTAATTGCTCGCCGGAGTAGAGAACGACGTCGGACGGCTCTGTCCGTGGTTGAAGACGATGCTGTGGATCACCTCAAAGCGAAATGGCGATACGGTTAGATGCGCAAGATCGAGACGGAGTCGTGTGCGTGAACGAAAGGGGTCGGGGTGGTCTTGTGCTTACCAGAAGAGTCGCCGGAGAAGAAGCAGACACGGCGGCGCTCTGTGCTTGACGAAGGCGAAGATTGGGGGCGCCCTAAGACAAACGGAAAGTGCTGTTAGGTTCGTCTGAGCTTGGAGATCATCATCGTGTTCTCGGGGAGGAGAGGGGTGACCGGATTCTACCTGTGGCCTGCCGGAGAAAGAGGCGTACGGTGGCGACGGTGGTCGAGGTGGTTGTCGACGCTCTGGGTCGCTCGGGGCAAGATGTTGCTACGGGGATGATCGCCAGGAGGTGGGGATCACGAGAGCATGGTCGAGGAGGTAAGGGGTAGCGTTGGCTGGCCGGAATCGCTCGCGGAACTCACCGGAGACAGAGGAGCTCGGGAAGAAATTAGGGGCGGTCTAAGGCGTGCCAGCGCGAGGTATCGGAGGGGATTTATAGAGGAGACAAAAGGCTTTCAATCTGCGTGATCAATGCGAGGTAATGGCGGAATTAAGACGAATTGAACGCGGATTGATTTACAGAGAACGGCGGCGCATGCGAGGAGGAACTAGTCGCGGTGAAGACGATGGCTAGAGAACTGGGACCGGCGTCAGTGGGAAAAAGGGTGAGGAGGAGGTCCACCAGTCGGTGTCTCAGTGGGTTGTTTAAGCGGTGAAGAAAAACGGTTCGGGGGAAATAAGAGGAGGTGGGATCGTCTCGTCAGCGAGTGAGTGAGAGAGAGAAGAGGGTCCGGGCTGTCATTGACTCAGTGGGTCTGTTATTTGGTACGAAAAGTCTTCTTCGGGCAGTGAAAAGGCTGGTACTTGGCTGTTGGGCCTCTATTTTTTTCTGTCTAAATCTTTTTCTTTTTCTAATTCTTTTTCTGTTTTGAATTTCAAATAATTATTCACACAATCAAACAATTTCAAACAATCACTCAACTTCACTTTGAATTTGGTTCTGTTTGGCAACATAATCCAAATCTCAAAATGAAATATTATTTTTATTTATTTTAGGATCCATTTATTATTTAAATAAAGTGGATCTTTAGTTATTAGGGTTTGATTTATTTAACAAAATTTCCATTTGAAATCCAATTATTTTCAAAACCAAACCAGAAGGTTTAATTTGAAAAATAAAGGAATACTTGGAAACTTATTTAAATAAATAAATAAGTTTTGGTGTTTTAATTAAAATGGGAAAGCCTTTACTTAAATAAAATTGGATATTTAAATCCTTATTATTTTATTTAAATAATCCTTTACTCATTTTAATCAAAGCAAAACCTTTTAATAAAAGATTTCAAAGTAGTAATAAAATACTTGGTGTTCATTTAAAATGGGAAAAGCTTTTACTTAAATAAAATTGGATATTTAAATCCTTATTTTATTTAAATATAACCTTTACTCACTTTATCAAAACAAAATATTTTATTTCAAAAGTTTGGCCAAAATTAATTTGGCTTATCTTTTCATTTGAAACCAAAGTCTTTTATTAAAAGATCTAAATTTGTGTTTCCAAAACAATTTATTTTCCTTTGATAAATGTTTTATCTTTATAAATCCCTTTAGGATTATTGATCACCAATTGGTATGGCTTTTGGTAAGGGCTTTATTGGCTTTGGAAATTCAATTTCCTTATCTTATATTATTCACAAGATTTTGTCTATGGTTCCAAACTAAGTGAAACCAATCTCTAAGGTCTTTTCTTGATCCTTTGAGAATATTTGTTGATCAACTTTGGTATGGATCAAATCCATAGATTTGGGGTAACTTTGGAAAATAATTTCCTTCCATTAGGGTTTAGGGTTTTGGATTACTTTCCAAATGTTCAAATTTCCAGATACATTCATTGAGGAATGCATTTCCCTTGATTTGGATTTTTGTTGAATTCAAACTTTAACCAAAGTTTGTTCAAGATGGGATTTTAAGTCTCCTTTTAGAAACAAAAGTTTCTTTTCACCCTGATTTTCAACAAAAATTTATTTTGTTATTTTATTGTTCACATTACAAGATTTGGAAAATCTTGGGATGTGACACCTAGGTACCCGATCAAAAATCCATGAAAGAGTCTATAGCCGCCGTCATCTCCATCCCTAGATCAGGAGGGATCTGAAGCACTTCCCGGCACCCTGCCGGAGAGGGGAATTCACCCCGGAGGCCTTCTTCATCACCATGCAAGCCTCCAGTGTGATGCGTGAGTAGTTCATCCTTGGACTACGGATCCATGTAGTAGCTAGATGGCTGGTTCTCCTCCTTTGTGCTTTCATGTTTAGATCTTGTGAGCTCCGTTCATGATCAAGATCATCTATTTGTAATTCATAAATGTTGTGTTTGCGGGGATCCGATGGATATTGAGATGCTATTTCAGATTGATTATTGATTCTATCATGTCTTTGTTATTTGAGATCTTGCATGCTTTCCGTTGTTAGTAGCTATCTTGGCCAAGTAGATGCTAGCAACTCCAAGAGTTAGTATTTATGCTTGATAGTGGGTTCATGCCTCTGGTAATCTGGGGAAGTGACAAAAATCTCTAAGGTACTAGATGTGCTTTTGCTACTAAGGCGAAAACAACGATCCTTTGTTCATAGAACAATTGTATTGTTTACTTTACACGCAGTTCATAAAGTAATAATCTGTTGTTTCGAACTTAATACTGGAGGGGGTTCGGATGATAACCTGAATTTGGATTATTAGTCATAGATGCAATTGGATGGCGGTCTATGTATTATGTTGTAATGCCCAATCAAGTCTCAAAGGAGTCAAGATGATTAGTATATGCATGTATTGCTTTCTCGGTGTTTGTCAATTGCCCATTGTAATTTGTTACCAAAGATGTTATCTATCTAAGGAGAGCCACCTTTAGTGAACTATGGATCCCGGTCCTTGTCTTTTATATACAATCTACAATCTTTTACTGCTTTGTGTTTACTTTCTGCAAACTTTTACTTCCTTCCATTCGATACATTTAATCCTTTGTTTTCCGCAAAACACGGTGAGATTGACAACCTCATCGCAAGTTGGGGACAAAGTTATGTGGTTGTGTTGTGCAGGTCTCCACGTTGCTACTAGCACTGGTAGTGCGCCCTGCCAAAGCTCAGCTAGTAACACCTTTGGGGTGTTTCCTTGCTCCTACTTGTTCGATTAAACCTTGGTTTCATAACTGAGGGAAAACTTACTGCTGTGCTCATCATACCTTCCTCTTGGGGTTCCCAACGAGCTCTGCATTGAAAGTCGAGTGCATCAATCCACCGGTGTCATCACATGTGTGCTCTTTTCACAATCCACCTATGGATCCACCAGTGTCATTGCATGTGTGTTGTTTTTACTAACAACAACCAGAGTCATTGCATGTGTGTCATTTTCACATACCACATATGGATCCACCAGTGTCATTGCATGTGTGTTCTTTTCAAAATCCACCTATGGATCCACCAGTGTCATTTCATGTGTGCTCTTTTTACTAGCAACAACTAGAGTCATTGCATGTGTGTTCTTTTCACATACCACATATGGATCCACCAGTGTCATTGCATGTGTTTTTTTTCACAATCCACCTACGGATCCACCAGTGTTATTGCACGTGTGCTCTTTTTACTAACAACAACCAGAGTCATTGCATGTGTGTTATTTTTACTAACAACAAACATAGTTATTGAAATGTGTGTTCTCTTTAGAGACCACACATGGATCCACCAGTGTCATTGCATGTGTGTTATTTTTACTAACAACAACTGGAGTCATTTCATGTGTGTTCTTTTCACATACCACATATGGATCCACCAGTGTCATTGCATGTGTGTTCTTTTTACTAACAACAACTAGAGTCATTTCATGTGTGTTCTTTTCACATACCACAAATGGATCCACCAGTGTCATTGAAATGTGTGTTCTCTTCAGAGACCACACATGGATCCACCAGTGTCATTGCATGTGTGTTCTTTTTACCAACAACAACTGGAGTCATTGCATGTGTGTTCTTTTCACATACCACATATGGATCCACCAGTGTCATTGCATGTGTGCTCTTTTCAAAATCCACCTATGGATCCACTAGTGTCATTGCATGTGTGTTCTTTTACTAACAACATCCAGAGTCATTGCATGTGTGTTCTTTTCACATACCACATATGGATCCACCAGTGTCATTGCATGTGTGTTCTTTTTACTAACAACAACTGGAGTCATTTCATGTGTGTTCTTTTCACATACCACATATGGATCCACCAGTGTCATTGCATGTGTGCTCTTTTCACAATCCACCTATGGATCCACCAGTGTCATTGCATGTGTGTTCTTTTTACTAACAACAACTAGAGTCATTGCATGTGTGTTCTTTTTACATACCACATATGGATCCACCAGTGTCATTGCATGTGTGTTCTTTTCACAATCCACCTATGGATCCACTAGTGTCATTGCATGTGTGGTCTTTTTACTAACAACAACCATAGTCATTGAAATGTGTGTTCTCTTCAGAGACGACACATGGATCCACCAGTGTCATTGCATGTGTGTTCCTTTTACTAACAACAACTGGAGTCATTGCATGTGTGTTGTTTTCACATACCACATATGGATCCACCAGTGTCATTGCATGTGTGCTCTTTTCACAATCCACCTATGGATCCACCAGTGTCATTGCATGTGTGTTCTTTTTACTAACAACAACCAGAGTCATTGCATGTGTGTTGTTTTCACAATCCACCTATGGATCCACCAGTGTCATTGCATGTGTGTTCTTTTCACAATCCACCTATGGATCCACCAGTTTCATTGCATGTGTGCTCTTTTTACTAACAACAACCAGAGTCATTGCATGTGTGTTCTCTTCAGAGACCACACATGGATCCACTAGTGTCATTGCATGTGTGTTATTTTTACTAACAACAACCAGAGTCATTGCATGTGTGTTCTCTTCAGAGACCACACATGGATCCACCAGTGTCATTGCATGTGTGTTCTCTTCAGAGACCACACATGGATCCACCAGTGTCATTGCATATGTGTTATTTTTACAAACAACAACTGGAGTCATTACATGTGTGTTCTTTTCACATACCACATTTGGATCCACCAGTGTCATTGCATGTGTGTTCTTTTTACTAACAACATCTAGAGTCATTTCATGTGTGTTCTTTTCACATACCACAAATGGATCCACCAGTGTCATTGAAACGTGTGTTCTCTTCAGAGACCACACATGGATCCACCAGTGTCATTGCATGTGTGTTCTTTTTACTAACAACAACTGGAGTCATTGCATGTGTGTTCTTTTCACATACCACATATGGATCCACCAGTGTCATTGCATGTGTGCTCTTTTCACAATCCACCTATGGATCCACCAGTGTCATTGCATGTGTGTTCTGTTTACTAACAACAACCAGAGTCATTGCATGTGTGTTCTTTTCACATACCACATATGGTTCCACCAGTGTCATTGGATGTATGTTCTTTTTACTAACAACAACTGGAGTCATTTCATGTGTGTTCTTTTCACATACCACATACGGATTCACCAGTGTCATTGCATGTGTGCTCTATTCATAATCCACCTATGGATCCACCAGTGTCATTGCATGTGTGTTCTTTTTACTAACAACAACTAGAGTCATTGCATGTGTGTTCTTTTCACATACCACATATGGATCCACCAGTGTCATTGCATGTGTGTTCTTTTCACAATCCACCTATGGATCCACCAGTGTCATTGCATGTGTGCTCTTTTTACTAAGAACAACCAGAGTCATTGCATGTGTGTTCTCTTCAGAGACCACACATGGATCCACTAGTGTCATTGCATGTGTTCTTTTTACTAACAACAACCATAGTCATTGAAATGTGTGTTCTCTTCAGAGACCACACATGGATCCACCAGTGTCATTACATGTGTGTTCTTTTTACTAACAACAACCAGAGTCATTGCATGTGTGTTATTTTCACATACCACATATGGATCCACCAGTGTCATTGCATGTGTGTTCTTTTCAAAATCCACCTATGGATCCACCAGTGTCATTGCATGTGTGCTCTTTTTACTAGCAACAACTAGAGTCATTGCATGTGTGTTCTTATCACATACCACATATGGATCCACCAGTGTCATTGCATGTGTGTTTTTTTCACAATCCACCTATGGATCCACCAGTGTTATTGCACATGTGCTCTTTTTACTAACAACAACCAGAGTCATTGCATGTGTGTTATTTTTACTAACAACAACCAGAGTCCTTGAAATGTGTGTTCTCTTTAGAGACCACACATGGATCCACCAGTGTCATTGCATGTGTGTTATTTTTACTAACAACAACTGGAGTCATTTCATGTGTGTTCTTTTCACATACCACATATGGATCCACCAGTGTCATTGCATGTGTGTTCTTTTCACATACCACATATGGATCCACCAGTGTCATTGCATCTGTGCTCTTTTTACTAACAACTACCAGAGTCATTGCATGTGTGTTCTCTTTAGAGACCACACATGGATCCACCAGTGTCATTGCATGTGTGTTCTTTTTACTAACAACAACCAGAGTCATTGAAATGTGTGTTCTCTTCAGAGACCACACATACATCCACCAGTGTCATTGCATGTGTGTTCTTTTTACTAACAACAACTGGAGTCATTTCATGTGTGTTCTTTTCACATACCACATATGGATCCACCAGTGTCATTGAAATGTGTGTTCTCTTGAGAGACCACACATGGATCCACCAGTTTCATTGCATGTGTGTTCTTTTTACTAACAACAACTGGAGTCATTGCATGTGTGTTCTTTTCACATACCACCTATGGATCCACCAGTGTCATTGCATGTGTGCTCTTTTTACTAACAACAACCGAAGTCATTGCATGTGTGTTCTCTTCAGAGACCACACTTGGATCCACCAGTGTCATTGCATGTGTGTTCTTTTTATTAACAACAACCAGAGTCACTGAAATGTGTGTTCTCTTCATATACCACACATGGATCCACCAGTGTCATTGAATGTGTGTTCTTTTTACTAACAACAAACAGAGTCTTTGAAATGTGTGCTCTCTTCCGAGACCACACATGGATCCACTAGTGTCATTGCATGTGTGTTCTTTTCACATACCACATATGGATCCACCAGTGTCATTGAAATGTGTGTTCTCTTCAGAGACCACACATGGATCCACCAGTGTCATTGCATGTGTGTTCTTTTTACTAACATCAACTGGAGTCATTGCATGTGTGTTCTTTTCACATACCACCTATGGATCCACTAGTGTCATTGCATGTGTGCTCTTTTACTAACAATAACCATAGTCATTTCATGTGTGTTCTCTTCAGAGAACACACATGGATGCACCAGTGTCATTGCATGTGTGTTCTTTTTATTAACAGCAACCAGAGTCACTGAAATGTGTGTTCTCTTCAGTTACCACACATGGATCCACCAGTGTCATTGCATGTGTGTTCTTTTCACATACCACATATGGATCCACCAGTGTCATTGAAATGTGTGTTCTCTTCAGAGACCACACATGGATCCACCAGTGCCATTGCATGTGTGTTCTTTTTACTAACAACAACTGGAGTCATTGCATGTGTGTTCTTTTCACATACCACATATGGCTCCACCAGTGTTATTGCATGTGTTCTCTTTTCACAATCCACCTATGGATCCACCAGTGTCATTGCATGTGTGTTATTTTTACTAACAACAACTAGAGTCATTGCATGTGTGTTCTTTTCACATACCACATATGGATCCACCAGTGTCATTGCATGTGTGTTCTTTTCACAATCCACCTATGGATCCACCAGTGACATTGCATGTGTGTTATTTTTACTAACAACAACCAGAGTCATTGCATGTGTGTTCTTTTCACATACCACATATGGATCCACCAGTGTCATTGCATGTGTGTTCTTTTCACTATCCACCTATGGATCCACCAGTGTCATTGCATGTGTGCTCTTTTTACTAACAACAACCATAGTCATTGCATGTGTGTTCTTTTCACATACCACATATGGATCCACCACTGTCATTGCATGTTTTTTTTCACAATCCACCTATGGATCCACCAGTGTCATTGTATGTGTGCTGTTTTTACAAACAACAATCAGAGTCATTGCATGTGTGTTCTCTTCAGAGACCACACATGGATCCACCTATGTCATTGCATGTGTGTGTTCTTTTTACTAACAACAACCAGAGTCATTGAAATGTGTGTTCTCTTCAGAGACCACACATGGATCCACCAGTGTCATTGTATGTGTGTTCTTTTTACTAACAACAACTAGAGTCATTTCATATGTGTTATTTTCATATACGACATATGGATACACCAGTGTCATTGCATGTGTGTTCTTTTTACTAACAACAACTTGAGTCATTTCATGTGTGTTCTTTTCACATACCACATATTGATCCACCAGTGTCATTGCATGTGTGTTCTTTTCACATCCCACATATGGATCCACCAGAGTCATTGCATCTGTTCTCTTTTTACTAACAACTACCAGAGTCATTGCATGTGTGTTCTCTTTAGAGACCACACATGGATCCACTAGTATCATTGCATGTGTTTTGTTTTTACTAACAACAACCAGAGTCATTGAAATGTGTGTTCTCTTCAGAGACCACACATAGATCCATCAGTGTCATTGCATGTGTGTTTTTTTTACTAACAACAACTGGAGTCATTTCATGTGTGTTCTTTTCACATACCACATATGGATCCACGAGTGTCATTGCATGTGTGCTCTTTTCACAATCCACCTATGGACCCACCAGTGTCATTGCATGTGTGTTATTTTCACTAACAACAACCAGAGTCATTGCATGTGTGTTCTTTTCACATACCACATATGGATCCACCAGTGTCATTGCATGTGTGTTCTTTTCACAATCCACCTATGGATCCACCAGTGACATTGCATGTGTGTTATTTTTACTAACAACAACCAGAGTCATTGCATGTGTGGTCTTTTCACATACCACATATGGATCCACCAGTGTCATTGCATGTGTGTTCTTTTCATAATCCACCTATGGATCCACCAGTGTCATTGCATGTGTGCTCTTTTTACTAACAACAACCAGAGTCATTGCATGTGTGTTCTTTTCACATACCACATATCGATCCACCAGTGTCATTGCATGTGTTTTTTTTTCACAATCCACATATGGATCCACAAGTGTCATTGCATGTGTGATCTTTGAACTAACAACATACAGAGTCATTGCATGTGTGTTCTTTTCACATAACACATATGGATCGACCAGTGTCATTGAATGTGTTTTTTTTTGCAATCCACCTATGGATCCACAAGTGCCATTGCATGTGTGCTCTTTTAACTAACAACATACAATGTCATTGCATGTGTGTTCTCTTCAGAGACCACACATGGATCCACCAGTGTCATTGCATGTGTATGTTCTTTTTACTAACAAGAACTAGAGTCATTGAAATGTGTGTTCTCTTAAGAGACAACACATGGATCCACCAGTGTCATTGTATGTGTGTTCTTTTTACTAATAACAACTAGATTCATTTCATGTGTGTTCTTTTCACATACCACATATGGATACACCAGTGTCATTGCATGTGTGTTCTTATTACTAACAACAACTGCAGTCATTTCATGTGTGTTCTTTTCACATACCACATATGGATGCACCAGTGTCATTGAAATGTGTGTTCTCTTCAGAGACCACACGTGGATCCACCAGTGTCATTTCATATGTGTTCTTTTTACTAACAACCGGAGTCATTGCATGTGTGTTCTTTTCACATACCAGATATGGATCCACCAGTGTCATTGCATGTGTGCTCTTTTCACAATCCACCTATGGATCCACCAGCGTCATTGCATGTGTTCTTTCTACTAACAACAACCAAAGTCATTTCATGTGTGTTCTTTTCACATACAACATATGGATCCACTAGTGTCATTGCATGTGTGTTATTTTCACAATCCACCTAAGGATGCACCAGTGTCATTGCATGTGTGCTCTTTTTACTAAAAACCACCAGAGTCATTGCATCTGTGTTCTCTTTAGAGACCACACATGGATCCACCAGTGTCCTTGCATGTGTGTTCTGTTGACTAAATACAACCAGAGTCATTGAAATATGTGTTCTCTTCAGAGACCACAGATGGATCCACCAGTGTCATTGGATGTGTGTTCTTTTTACTAACAATGAGGAGTCATTGTGCTGTGTTCTTTTCACATACCACATTTGGATCCACCAGTATCATTGCATGTGTGTTCTTTTCCCAATCCACCTATGGATCCACCAGTGTCATTGCATGTGTGTTCTTTTTACTAACAACAACTGGAGTCATTGCATGTGTGTTCTTTTCACATACCACCTATGGATCCACTAGTGTCATTGTATGTGTGCTGTTTTTACTAACAACAATCAGAGTCATTGCATGTGTGTTCTCTTCAGAGACCACACATGGATCCACCTATGTCATTGCATGTGTGTGTTCTTTTTACTAACAACAACCAGAGTCATTGAAATGTGTGTTCTCTTCAGAGACCACACATGGATCCACCAGTGTCATTGTATGTGTCTTCTTTTTACTAACAACAACTAGAGTCATTTCATATGTGTTATTTTCATATACGACATATGGATACACCAGTGTCATTGCATGTGTGTTCTTTTTACTAACAACAACTTGAGTCATTTCATGTGTGTTCTTTTCACATACCACATATTGATCCACCAGTGTCATTGCATGTGTGTTCTTTTCACATCCCACATATGGATCCACCAGAGTCATTGCATCTGTTCTCTTTTTACTAACAACTACCAGAGTCATTGCATGTGTGTTCTCTTTAGAGACCACACATGGATCCACTAGTGTCATTGCATGTGTGTTGTTTTTACTAACAACAACCAGAGTCATTGAAATGTGTGTTCTCTTCAGAGACCACACATAGATCCATCAGTGTCATTGCATGTGTGTTCTTTTTACTAACAACAACTGGAGTCATTTCATGTGTGTTCTTTTCACATACCACATATGGATCCACGAGTGTCATTGCATGTGTGCTCTTTTCACAATCCACCTATGGACCCACCAGTGTCATTGCATGTTTGTTATTTTCACTAACAACAACCAGAGTCATTGCATGTGTGTTCTTTTCACATACCACATATGGATCCACCAGTGTCATTGCATGTGTGTTCTTTTCACAATCCACCTATGGATCCACCAGTGACATTGCATGTGTGTTATTTTTACTAACAACAACCAGAGTCATTGCATGTGTGGTCTTTTCACATACCACATATGGATCCACCAGTGTCATTGCATGTGTGTTCTTTTCATAATCCACCTATGGATCCACCAGTGTCATTGCATGTGTGCTCTTTTTACTAACAACAACCAGAGTCATTGCATGTGTGTTCTTTTCACATACCACATATCGATCCACCAGTGTCATTGCATGTGTTTTTTTTCACAATCCACATATGGATCCACAAGTGTCATTGCATGTGTGATCTTTGAACTAACAACATACAGAGTCATTGCATGTGTGTTCTTTTCACATAACACATATGGATCGACCAGTGTCATTGAATGTGTTTTTTTTGCAATCCACCTATGGATCCACAAGTGCCATTGCATGTGTGCTCTTTTAACTAACAACATACAATGTCATTGCATGTGTGTTCTCTTCAGAGACCACACATGGATCCACCAGTGTCATTGCATGTGTGTGTTCTTTTTACTAACAAGAACTAGAGTCATTGAAATGTGTGTTCTCTTAAGAGACCACACATGGATCCACCAGTGTCATTGTATGTGTGTTCTTTTTACTAATAACAACTAGATTCATTTCATGTGTGTTCTTTTCACATACCACATATGGATACACCAGTGTCATTGCATGTGTGTTCTTTTTACTAACAACAACTGCAGTCATTTCATGTGTGTTCTTTTCACATACCACATATGGATGCACCAGTGTCATTGAAATGTGTGTTCTCCTCAGAGACCACACGTGGATCCACCAGTGTCATTTCATATGTGTTCTTTTTACTAACAACCGGAGTCATTGCATGTGTGTTCTTTTCACATACCAGATATGGATCCACCAGTGTCATTGCATGTGTGCTCTTTTCACAATCCACCTATGGATCCACCAGCGTCATTGCATGTGTTCTTTCTACTAACAACAACCAAAGTCATTTCATGTGTGTTCTTTTCACATACAACATATGGATCCACTAGTGTCATTGCATGTGTGTTATTTTCACAATCCACCTAAGGATGCACCAGTGTCATTGCATGTGTGCTCTTTTTACTAAAAACCACCAGAGTCATTGCATCTGTGTTCTCTTTAGAGACCACACATGGATCCACCAGTGTCCTTGCATGTGTGTTCTTTTTACTAACAACAACCAGAGTCATTGAAATATGTGTTCTCTTCAGAGACCACAGATGGATCCACCAGTGTCATTGCATGTGTGTTCTTTTTACTAACAACAGCAGGAGTCATTGTCTGTGTGTTCTTTTCACATACCACATATGGATCCACCAGTATCATTGCATGTGTGTTCTTTTCCCAATCCACCTATGGATCCACCAGTTTCATTGCATGTGTGTTCTTTTTACTAACAACAACTAGAGTCATTGCATGTGTGTTCTTTTCACATACCACCTATGGATCCACTAGTGTCATTGTATGTGTGCTGTTTTTACTAACAACAATCAGAGTCATTGCATGTGTGTTCTCTTCAGAGACCACACATGGATCCACCTATGTCATTGCATGTGTGTGTTCTTTTTACTAACAACAACCAGAGTCATTGAAATGTGTGTTCTCTTCAGAGACCACACATGGATCCACCAGTGTCATTGTATGTGTCTTCTTTTTACTAACAACAACTAGAGTCATTTCATATGTTATTTTTTCATATCGACATATGGATACACGATGTCATTGCATGTGTGTTCTTTTACTAACAACAACTTGAGTCATTTCATGTGTGTTCTTTTCACATACCACATATTGATCCACCAGTGTCAATGAATGTGTGTTCTTTTCACATACCACCTATGGATCCACCAGAGTCAGTGCATCTGTTCTCTTTTTACTAACAACTACCAGAGTCATTGCATGTGTGTTCTCTTTAGAGACCACACATGGATCCACTAGTGTCATTGCATGTGTGTTGTTTTTACTAACAACAACCAGAGTCATTGAAATGTGTGTTCTCTTCAGAGACCACACATAGATCCATCAGTGTCATTGCATGTGTGTTCTTTTTACTAACAACAACTGGAGTCATTTCATGTGTGTTCTTTTCACATACCACATATGGATCCACGAGTGTCATTGCATGTGTGCTCTTTTCACAATCCACCTATGGACCCACCAGTGTCATTGCATGTTTGTTATTTTCACTAACAACAACCAGAGTCATTGCATGTGTGTTCTTTTCACATACCACATATGGATCCACCAGTGTCATTGCATGTGTGTTCTTTTCACAATCCACCTATGGATCCACCAGTGACATTGCATGTGTGTTATTTTTACTAACAACAACCAGAGTCATTGCATGTGTGGTCTTTTCACATACCACATATGGATCCACCAGTGTCATTGCATGTGTGTTCTTTTCATAATCCACCTATGGATCCACCAGTGTCATTGCATGTGTGCTCTTTTTACTAACAACAACCAGAGTCATTGCATGTGTGTTCTTTTCACATACCACATATCGATCCTCATGTGTCATTGCATGTGTTTTTTTTCACAATCCACATATGGATCCACAAGTGTCATTGCATGTGTGATCTTTGAACTAACAACATACAGAGTCATTGCATGTGTGTTCTTTTCACATAACACATATGGATCGACCAGTGTCATTGAATGTGTTTTTTTTGCAATCCACCTATGGATCCACAAGTGCCATTGCATGTGTGCTCTTTTAACTAACAACATACAATGTCATTGCATGTGTGTTCTCTTGAGACCACACATGGATCCTGATGTCATTGCATGTGTGTTCTTTTACTAACAAGAACTAGAGTCATTGAAATGTGTGTTCTCTTAAGAGACCACACATGGATCCACCAGTGTCATTGTATGTGTGTTCTTTTTACTAATAACAACTAGATTCATTTCATGTGTGTTCTTTTCACATACCACATATGGATACACCAGTGTCATTGCATGTGTGTTCTTTTTACTAACAACAACTGCAGTCATTTCATGTGTGTTCTTTTCACATACCACATATGGATGCACCAGTGTCATTGAAATGTGTGTTATCCTCAGAGACATCAGGTGGATCCACCCGGTTACTTTCTTTTGTGTTATTTTTACTAACAACCGGAGTCATTGCATGTGTGTTCTTTTCACATACCAGATATGGATCCACCAGTGTCATTGCATGTGTGCTCTTTTCACAATCCACCTATGGATCCACCAGCGTCATTGCATGTGTTCTTTCTACTAACAACAACCAAAGTCATTTCATGTGTGTTCTTTTCACATACAACATATGGATCCACTAGTGTCATTGCATGTGTGTTATTTTCACAATCCACCTAAGGATGCACCAGTGTCATTGCATGTGTGCTCTTTTTACTAAAAACCACCAGAGTCATTGCATCTGTGTTCTCTTTAGAGACCACACATGGATCCACCAGTGTCCTTGCATGTGTGTTCTTTTTACTAACAACAACCAGAGTCATTGAAATATGTGTTCTCTTCAGAGACCACAGATGGATCCACCAGTGTCATTGCATGTGTGTTCTTTTTACTAACAACGGCAGGAGACATTGTCTGTGTTCTTTTCACATACCACATATGGATCCACCAGTATCATTGCATGTGTGTTCTTTTCCCAATCCACCTATGGATCCACTAGTGTCATTGCATGTGTGTTCTTTTTACTAACAACAACTGGAGTCATTGCATGTGTGTTCTTTTCACAACCAACCTATGGACCCACCAGTGTCATTGCATGTGTGTTATTTTTACTAACAAGAACCAGAGTCATTGCATGTGTGTTCTTTTCACATACCACATATGGATCCACCAGTGTCATTGCATGTGTGTTCTTTTCACAATCCACCTATGGATCCACCAGTGACATTGCATGTGTGTTATTTTTACTAACAACAACCAGAGTCATTGCATGTGTGTTCTTTTCACATACCACATATGGATCCACCAGTGTCATTGCATGTGTCTTCTTTTCACTATCCACCTATGGATCCACCAGTGTCATTGCATGTGTGCTCTTTTTACTAACAACAACCATAGTCATTGCATGTGTGTTCTTTTCACATACCACATATGGATCCACCACTGTCATTGCATGTTTTTTTTCACAATCCACCTATGGATCCACCAGTGTCATTGGATGTGTGCTGTTTTTACTAACAACAATCAGAGTCATTGCATGTGTGTTCTCTTCAGAGACCACACATGGATCCACCTATGTCATTGCATGTGTGTGTTCTTTTTACTAACAACAACCAGAGTCATTGAAATGTGTGTTCTCTTCAGAGACCACACATGGATCCACCAGTGTCATTGTATGTGTGTTCTTTTTACTAACAACAACTAGAGTCATTTCATATGTGTTATTTGCATATACCACATATGGATACACCAGTGTCATTGCATGTGTGTTCTTTTTACTAACAACAACTGGAGTCATTTCATGTGTGTTCTTTTCACATACCACATATTGATCCACCAGTGTCATTGCATGTGTGTTCTTTTCACATCCCACATATGGATCCACCAGAGTCATTGCATCTGTTCTCTTTTTACTAACAACTACCAGAGTCATTGCATGTGTGTTCTCTTTAGAGACCACACATGGATCCACTAGTGTCATTGCATGTGTGTTGTTTTTACTAACAACAACCAGAGTCATTGAAATGTGTGTTCTCTTCAGAGACCACACATAGATCCATCAGTGTCATTGCATGTGTGTTCTTTTTACTAACAACAACTGGAGTCATTTCATGTGTGTTCTTTTCACATACCACATATGGATCCACGAGTGTCATTGCATGTGTGCTCTTTTCACAATCCACCTATGGACCCACCAGTGTCATTGCATGTTTGTTATTTTCACTAACAACAACCAGAGTCATTGCATGTGTGTTCTTTTCACATACCACATATGGATCCACCAGTGTCATTGCATGTGTGTTCTTTTCACAATCCACCTATGGATCCACCAGTGACATTGCATGTGTGTTATTTTTACTAACAACAACCAGAGTCATTGCATGTGTGGTCTTTTCACATACCACATATGGATCCACCAGTGTCATTGCATGTGTGTTCTTTTCATAATCCACCTATGGATCCACCAGTGTCATTGCATGTGTGCTCTTTTTACTAACAACAACCAGAGTCATTGCATGTGTGTTCTTTTCACATACCACATATCGATCCACCAGTGTCATTGCATGTGTTTTTTTTCACAATCCACATATGGATCCACAAGTGTCATTGCATGTGTGATCTTTGAACTAACAACATACAGAGTCATTGCATGTGTGTTCTTTTCACATAACACATATGGATCGACCAGTGTCATTGAATGTGTTTTTTTTTGCAATCCACCTATGGATCCACAAGTGCCATTGCATGTGTGCTCTTTTAACTAACAACATACAATGTCATTGCATGTGTGTTCTCTTCAGAGACCACACATGGATCCACCAGTGTCATTGCATGTGTGTGTTCTTTTTACTAACAAGAACTAGAGTCATTGAAATGTGTGTTCTCTTAAGAGACCACATGGATCCTGATGTCATTGTATGTGTGTTCTTTTTACTAATAACAACTAGATTCATTTCATGTGTGTTCTTTTCACATACCACATATGGATACACCAGTGTCATTGCATGTGTGTTCTTTTTACTAACAACAACTGCAGTCATTTCATGTGTGTTCTTTTCACATACCACATATGGATGCACCAGTGTCATTGAAATGTGTGTTCTCCTCAGAGACCACACGTGGATCCACCAGTGTCATTTCATATGTGTTCTTTTTACTAACAACCGGAGTCATTGCATGTGTGTTCTTTTCACATACCAGATATGGATCCACCAGTGTCATTGCATGTGTGCTCTTTTCACAATCCACCTATGGATCCACCAGCATCATTGCATGTGTTCTTTCTACTAACAACAACCAAAGTCATTTCATGTGTGTTCTTTTCACATACAACATATGGATCCACTAGTGTCATTGCATGTGTGTTATTTTCACAATCCACCTAAGGATGCACCAGTGTCATTGCATGTGTGCTCTTTTTACTAAAAACCACCAGAGTCATTGCATCTGTGTTCTCTTTAGAGACCACACATGGATCCACCAGTGTCCTTGCATGTGTGTTCTTTTTACTAACAACAACCAGAGTCATTGAAATATGTGTTCTCTTCAGAGACCACAGATGGATCCACCAGTGTCATTGCATGTGTGTTCTTTTTACTAACAACAGCAGGAGTCATTGTCTGTGTGTTCTTTTCACATACCACATATGGATCCACCAGTATCATTGCATGTGTGTTCTTTTCCCAATCCACCTATGGATCCACTAGTGTCATTGCATGTGTGTTCTTTTTACTAACAACAACTGGAGTCATTGCATGTGTGTTCTTTTCACAACCAACCTATGGACCCACCAGTGTCATTGCATGTGTGTTATTTTTACTAACAAGAACCAGAGTCATTGCATGTGTGTTCTTTTCACATACCACATATGGATCCACCAGTGTCATTGCATGTGTGTTCTTTTCACAATCCACCTATGGATCCACCAGTGACATTGCATGTGTGTTATTTTTACTAACAACAACCAGAGTCATTGCATGTGTGTTCTTTTCACATACCACATATGGATCCACCAGTGTCATTGCATGTGTCTTCTTTTCACTATCCACCTATGGATCCACCAGTGTCATTGCATGTGTGCTCTTTTTACTAACAACAACCATAGTCATTGCATGTGTGTTCTTTTCACATACCACATATGGATCCACCACTGTCATTGCATGTTTTTTTTCACAATCCACCTATGGATCCACCAGTGTCATTGGATGTGTGCTGTTTTTACTAACAACAATCAGAGTCATTGCATGTGTGTTCTCTTCAGAGACCACACATGGATCCACCTATGTCATTGCATGTGTGTGTTCTTTTTACTAACAACAACCAGAGTCATTGAAATGTGTGTTCTCTTCAGAGACCACACATGGATCCACCAGTGTCATTGTATGTGTGTTCTTTTTACTAACAACAACTAGAGTCATTTCATATGTGTTATTTGCATATACCACATATGGATACACCAGTGTCATTGCATGTGTGTTCTTTTTACTAACAACAACTGGAGTCATTTCATGTGTGTTCTTTTCACATACCACATATTGATCCACCAGTGTCATTGCATGTGTGTTCTTTTCACATCCCACATATGGATCCACCAGAGTCATTGCATCTGTTCTCTTTTTACTAACAAATACCAGAGTCATTGCATGTGTGTTCTCTTTAGAGACCACACATGGATCCACTAGTGTCATTGCATGTGTGTTGTTTTTACTAACAACAACCAGAGTCATTGAAATGTGTGTTCTCTTCAGAGACCACACATAGATCCATCAGTGTCATTGCATGTGTGTTCTTTTTACTAACAACAACTGGAGTCATTTCATGTGTGTTCTTTTCACATACCACATATGGATCCACGAGTGTCATTGCATGTGTGCTCTTTTCACAATCCACCTATGGACCCACCAGTGTCATTGCATGTGTGTTATTTTTACTAACAACAACCAGAGTCATTGCATGTGTGTTCTTTTCACATACCACATATGGATCCACCAGTGTCATTGCATGTGTGTTCTTTTCACAATCCACCTATGGATCCACCAGTGACATTGCATGTGTGTTATTTTTACTAACAACAACCAGAGTCATTGCATGTGTGGTCTTTTCACGTACCACATATGGATCCACCAGTGTCATTGCATGTGTGTTCTTTTCATAATCCACCAATGGATCCACCAGTGTCATTGCATGTGTGCTCTTTTTACTAACAACAACCAGAGTCATTGCATGTGTGTTCTTTTCACATACCACATATCGATCCACCAGTGTCATTGCATGTGTTTTTTTTTCACAATCCACATATGGATCCACAAGTGTCATTGCATGTGTGATCTTTGAACTAACAACATACAGAGTCATTGCATGTGTGTTCTTTTCACATAACACATATGGATCGACCAGTGTCATTGCATGTGTTTTTTTTTGCAATCCACCTATGGATCCACAAGTGCCATTGCATGTGTGCTCTTTTAACTAACAACATACAATGTCATTGCATGTGTGTTCTCTTCAGAGACCACACATGGATCCACCAGTGTCATTGCATGTGTGTGTTCTTTTTACTAACAAGAACTAGAGTCATTGAAATGTGTGTTCTCTTAAGAGACCACACATGGATCCACCAGTGTCATTGTATGTGTGTTCTTTTTACTAATAACAACTAGATTCATTTCATGTGTGTTCTTTTCACATACCACATATGGATACACCAGTGTCATTGCATGTGTGTTCTTTTTACTAACAACAACTGCAGTCATTTCATGTGTGTTCTTTTCACATACCACATATGGATGCACCAGTGTCATTGAAATGTGTGTTCTCTTCAGAGACCACACGTGGATCCACCAGTGTCATTTCATATGTGTTCTTTTTACTAACAACTGGAGTGATTGCATGTGTGTTCTTTTCACATACCAGATATGGATCCACCAGTGTCATTGCATGTGTGCTCTTTTCACAATCCACCTATGGATCCACCAGCGTCATTGCATGTGTTCTTTCTAATAACAACAACCAAAGTCATTTCATGTGTGTTCTTTTCACATACAACATATGGATCCACTAGTGTCATTGCATGTGTGTTATTTTCACAATCCACCTAAGGATGCACCAGTGTCATTGCATGTGTGCTCTTTTTACTAAAAACCACCAGAGTCATTGCATCTGTGTTCTCTTTAGAGACCACACATGGATCCACCAGTGTCCTTGCATGTGTGTTCTTTTTACTAACAACAACCAGAGTCATTGAAATATGTGTTCTCTTCAGAGACCACAGATGGATCCACCAGTGTCATTGCATGTGTGTTCTTTTTACTAACAACAGCAGGAGTCATTGTCTGTGTGTTCTTTTCACATACCACATATGGATCCACCAGTATCATTGCATGTGTGCTCTTTTCCCAATCCACTTATGGATCCACCAGTGTCATTGCATGTGTGTTCTTTTTACTAACAACAACTGGAGTCATTGTATGTGTGTTCTTTTCACAACCAACCTATGGACCCACCAGTGTCATTGCATGTGTGTTATTTTTACTAACAAGAACCAGAGTCATTGCATGTGTGTTCTTTTCACATACCACATATGGATCCACCAGTGTCATTGCATGTGTGTTCTTTTCACAATCCACCTATGGATCCACCAGTGTCATTGCATCTGTGCTCTTTTTACTAACAACAACCAGAGTCATTGCATGTGTGTTCTTTTCACGTACCACATATGGATCCACCCGTGTCATTGCATGTGTGTTTTTTTCACAATCCGCCTATGGATCCACCAGTTTCATTGCATGTGTGCTCTTTTTACTAACAACAATCAGAGTCATTGCATTTGTGTTCTCTTCAGAGACCACACATGGATCCACCAGTGTCATTGCATGTGTGTGTTCTTTTTACTAACAACAACCAGAGTCATTGAAATGTGTGTTCTCTTAAGAGACCACACATGGATCCACCAGTGTCATTGTATGTGTGTTCTTTTTACTAACAACAACTAGATTCATTTCATGTGTGTTCTTTTCACATACCACATATGGATACACCAGTGTCATTCCATGTGTGTTCTTTTTACTAACAACAGCTGGAGTCATTTCATGTATGTTCTTTCCACATACCACATATGGATGCACCTGTGTCATTGAAATGTGTGCTCTTTTCACAATCCACCTATGGATCCACCAGTGTCATTGCATGTGTTCTTTTTACTAACAACAACCAAAGTCATTTCATGTGTGTTCTTTTCACATACAACATATGGATCTAGTAGTGTCATTGCATGTGTGTTCTTTTCACAATCCACCTAAGGATGCACCAGTGTCATTGCATGTGTGCTCTTTTTACTAAAAACAACCAGAGTCATTGCATATGTGTTCTCTTTAGAGACCACACATGGATCCACCAGTGTCCTTGCATGTGTGTTCTTTTTACTATCAACAACTGGAGTCATTGCATGTGTGTTCTTTTCACAACCAACCTATGGATCCACCAGTGTCATTGCATGTGTGTTATTTTTACTAACAAGAACCAGAGTCATTGCATGTGTGTTCTTTTCACATACCACATATGGATCCACCAGTGTCATTGCATGTGTGTTCTTTTCACAATCCACCTATGGATCCACCAGTGTCATTCCATCTGTGCTCTTTTTACTAACAACAACCAGAGTCATTGCATGTGTGTTCTTTTCACATACCACATATGGATCAACCAGTGTCATTGCATGTGTTTTTTTTTCACAATCCACCTATGGATCCACCAGTTTCATTGCATGTGTGCTCTTTTTACTAACAACAATCAGAGTCATTGCATGTGTGTTCTCTTCAGAGACCACACATGGATCCACCAGTGTCATTGCTTGTGTGTTCTTTTTATTAACAACAACCAGAGTCATTGAAATGTGTGTTCTCTTCAAAGACCACACATGGATCCACCAGTGTCATTGCATGTGTCTTCTTTTCACATACCACATATTGATCCACCAGTGTTATTGAAATGTGTGTTCTCTTCAGAGACCACACATGGATCCACCAGTGCCATTGCATGTGTGTTATTTTTACTAACAACAACTAGAGTCATTGCACGTGTGTTCTTTTCACATACCACATATGGATCCACCAGTGTCATTGCATGTGTGCTCTTTTGACAATCCACCTATGGACCTACTAGTGTCATTGCATGTGTGTTAGTTTTACTAACAACAATCTGAGTCATTGCATGTGTGTTCTTTTCACATACCACATATGGATCCACCAGTGTCATTGCATGTGTGTTCTTTTCACAGTCCACCTATGGATCCACCAGTGACATTGCATGTGTGTTATTTTTACTAACAACAACCAAAGTCATTGCATGTGTGGTCTTTTCACATACCACATATGGATCCACTAGTGTCATTGCATGTGTGTTCTCTTCACAATCCACCTATGGATCCACCAGTGTCATTGCATGTGTGCTCTTTTTACTAACAACAACCAGAGTCATTGCATGTGTGTTCTTTTCACATAACACATATGGATCGACCAGTGTCATTGCATGTGTTTTTTTTTGCAATCCACCTATGGATCCACAAGTGTCATTGCATGTGTGCTTTTTAACTAACAACATACAATGTCATTGCATGTGTGTTCTTCAGAGACCACACATGGATCCACCAGTGTCATTGCATGTGTGTGTTCTTTTTACTAACAACAACCAGAGTCATTGAAATGTGTGTTCTCTTAAGAGACCACACATGGATCCACCAGTGTCATTGTATGTGTGTTCTTTTTACTAACAGCAACTAGATTCATTTCATGTGTGTTCTTTTCACATACCACATATGGATACACCAGTGTCATTGCATGTGTGTTCTTTTTACTAACAACAACTGGAGTCATTTCATGTGTGTTCTTTTCACATACCACATATGGATGCACCAGTGTCATTGAAATGTGTGTTCTCTTCAGAGACCACACGTGGATCCACCAGTGTCATTTCATATGTGTTCTTTTTACTAACAACTAGAGTCATTGCATGTGTGTTCTTTTCACATACCAGATATGGATCCACCAGTGTCATTGCATGTGTGCTCTTTTCACAATCCACCTATGGATCCACCAGCGTCATTGCATGTGTTCTTTTTACTAAAAACAACCAAAGTCATTTCATGTGTGTTCTTTTCACATACAACATATGGATCCACTAGTGTCATTGCATGTGTGTTATTTTCACAATCCACCTAAGGATGCACCAGTGTCATTGCATGTGTGCTCTTTTTACTAAAAACCACCAGAGTCATTGCATCTGTGTTCTCTTTAGAGACCACACATGGATCCACTAGTGTCCTTGCATGTGTGTTCTTTTTACTAACAACAACCAGAGCCATTGAAATATTTGTTCTCTTCAGAGACCACAGATGGATCCACCAGTGTCATTGCATGTGTGTTCTTTTTACTAACAACAACAGGAGTCATTGTCTGTGTGTTCTTTTCACATACCACATATGGATCCACCAGTATCATTGCATGTGTGCTCTTTTCCCAATCCACCTATGGATCCACCAGTGTCATTGCGTGTGTGTTCTTTTTACTAACAACAACTGGCGTCATTGCATGTGTGTTCTTTTCACAACCAACCTATGGATCCACCAGTGTCATTGCATGTGTTCTTTTTACTAACAACAACCAAAGTCATTTCATGTGTGTTCTTTTCACATACAACATATGGATCTAGTAGTGTCATTGCATGTGTGTTCTTTTCACAATCCACCTAAGGATGCACCAGTGTCATTGCATGTGTGCTCTTTTTACTAAAAACAACCAGAGTCATTGCATCTGTGTTCTCTTTAGAGACCACACATGGATCCACCAGTGTCCTTGCATGTGTGTTCTTTTTACTAACAACAACTGGAGTCATTGCATGTGTGTTCTTTTCACAACCAACCTATGGATCCACCAGTGTCATTGCATGTGTGTTATTTTTACTAACAAGAACCAGAGTCATTGCATGTGTGTTCTTTTCACATACCACATATGGATCCACCAGTGTCATTGCATGTGTGTTCTTTTCACAATCCACCTATGGATCCACTAGTGTCTTGCATCTGTGCTCTTTTTACTAACAACAACCAGAGTCATTGCATGTGTGTTCTTTTCACATACCACATATGGATCAACCAGTGTCATTGCATGTGTGTTTTTT
The DNA here is from genome assembly GCA_023614405.1 of Avena insularis. Lineage (NCBI taxonomy): Eukaryota > Viridiplantae > Streptophyta > Magnoliopsida > Poales > Poaceae > Avena > Avena insularis. Next base: position 320,182,196 of record CM042694.1, on the reverse strand, counting down.
TCACAATCCACCTATGGATCCACCAGTTTCATTGCATGTGTGCTCTTTTTACTAACAACAATCAGAGTCATTGCATGTGTGTTCTCTTCAGAGACCACTCATGGATCCACCAGTGTCATTGCTTGTGTGTTCTTTTTATTAACAACAACCAGAGTCATTGAAATGTGTGTTCTCTTCAAAGACCACACATGGATCCACCAGTGTCATTGCATGTGTCTTCTTTTCACATACCACATATTGATCCACCAGTGTTATTGAAATGTGTGTTCTCTTCAGAGACCACACATGGATCCACCAGTGCCATTGCATGTGTGTTATTTTTACTAACAACAACTAGAGTCATTGCACGTGTGTTCTTTTCACATACCACATATGGATCCACCAGTGTCATTGCATGTGTGCTCTTTTGACAATCCACCTATGGACCTACTAGTGTCATTGCATGTGTGTTAGTTTTACTAACAACAATCTGAGTCATTGCATGTGTGTTCTTTTCACATACCACATATGGATCCACCAGTGTCATTGCATGTGTGTTCTTTTCACAGTCCACCTATGGATCCACCAGTGACATTGCATGTGTGTTATTTTTACTAACAACAACCAAAGTCATTGCATGTGTGGTCTTTTCACATACCACATATGGATCCACCAGTGTCATTGCATGTGTGTTCTCTTCACAATCCACCTATGGATCCACCAGTGTCATTGCATGTGTGCTCTTTTTACTAACAACAACCAGAGTCATTGCATGTGTGTTCTTTTCACATAACACATATGGATCGACCAGTGTCATTGCATGTGTTTTTTTTTTGCAATCTACCTATGGATCCACAAGTGTCATTGCATGTGTGCTCTTTTAACTAACAACATACAATGTCATTGCATGTGTGTTATCTTCAGAGACCACACATGGATCCACCAGTGTCATTGCATGTGTGTGTTCTTTTTACTAGCAACAACCAGAGTCATTGAAATGTGTGTTCTCTTAAGAGACCACACATGGATCCACCAGTGTCATTGTATGTGTGTTCTTTTTACTAACAACAACTAGATTCATTTCATGTGTGTTCTTTTCACATACCACATATGGATACACCAGTGTCATTGCATGTGTGTTCTTTTTACTAACAACAACTGGAGTCATTTCACGTGTGTTCTTTTCACATACCACATATGGATGCACCAGTGTCATTGAAATGTGTGTTCTCTTCAGAGACCACACGTGGATCCACCAGTGTCATTTCATATGTGTTCTTTTTACTAACAACTAGAGTCATTGCATGTGTGTTCTTTTCACATACCAGATATGGATCCACCAGTGTCATTGCATGTGTGCTCTTTTCACAATCCACCTATGGATCCACCAGCGTCATTGCATGTGTTCTTTTTACTAAAAACAACCAAAGTCATTTCATGTGTGTTCTTTTCACATACAACATATGGATCCACTAGTGTCATTGCATGTGTTATTTTCACAATCCACCTAAGGATGCACCAGTGTCATTGCATGTGTGCTCTTTTTACTAAAAACCACCAGAGTCATTGCATCTGTGTTCTCTTTAGAGACCACACATGGATCCACTAGTGTCCTTGCATGTGTGTTCTTTTTACTAACAACAACCAGAGCCATTGAAATATGTGTTCTCTTCAGAGACCACAGATGGATCCACCAGTGTCATTGCATGTGTGTTCTTTTTACTAACAACAACAGGAGTCATTGTCTGTGTGTTCTTTTCACATACCACATATGGATCCACCAGTATCATTGCATGTGTGCTCTTTTCCCAATCCACCTATGGATCCACCAGTGTCATTGCATGTGTGTTCTTTTTACTAACAACAACTGGCGTCATTGCATGTGTGTTCTTTTCACAACCAACCTATGGATCCACCAGTGTCATTGCATGTGTTCTTTTTACTAACAACAACCAAAGTCATTTCATGTGTGTTCTTTTCACATACAACATATGGATCTAGTAGTGTCATTGCATGTGTGTTCTTTTCACAATCCACCTAAGGATGCACCAGTGTCATTGCATGTGTGCTCTTTTACTAAAACAACCAGTCATTGCATCTGTGTTCTTTAGAGACCACATGGATCCACCAGTGTCCTTGCATGTGTGTTCTTTTTACTAACAACAACTGGAGTTATTGCATGTGTGTTCTTTTCACAACCAACCTATGGATCCACCAGTGTCATTGCATGTGTGTTATTTTTACTAACAAGAACCAGAGTCATTGCATGTGTGTTCTTTTCACATACCACATATGGATCCACCAGTGGCATTGCATGTGTGTTCTTTTCACAATCCACCTATGGATCCACTAGTGTCTTGCATCTGTGCTCTTTTTACTAACAACAACCAGAGTCATTGCATGTGTGTTCTTTTCACATACCACATATGGATCAACCAGTGTCATTGCATGTGTGTTTTTTTCACAATCCACCTATGGATCCACCAGTTTCATTGCATGTGTGCTCTTTTTACTAACAACAATCAGAGTCATTGCATGTGTGTTCTCTTCAGAGACCACACATGGATCCACCAGTGTCATTGCACGTGTGTGTTCTTTTTACTAACAACAACCAGAGTCATTGAAATGTGTGTTCTCTTCAGAGACCACACATGGATCCACCAGTGTCATTGCATGTGTGTTCTTTTCACATACCACATATTGATCCACCAGTGTTATTGAAATGTGTGTTCTCTTCAGAGGCCACACATGGATCCACCAGTGCCATTGCATGTGTGTTCTTTTTACTAACAACAACTAGAGTCATTGCACGTGTGTTCTTTTCACATACCACATATGGATCCACCAGTGTCATTGCATGTGTGCTCTTTTGACAATCCACCTATGGACCTACTAGTGTCATTGCATGTGTGTTAGTTTTACTAACAACAATCTGAGTCATTGCATGTGTGTTCTTTTCACATACCACATATGGATCCACCAGTGTCATTGCATGTGTGTTCTTTTCACAGTCCACCTATGGATCCACCAGTGACATTGCATGTGTGTTATTTTTACTAACAACAACCAAAGTCATTGCATGTGTGGTCTTTTCACATACCACATATGGATCCACTAGTGTCATTGCATGTGTGTTCTCTTCACAATCCACCTATGGATCCACCAGTGTCATTGCATGTGTTGTCTTTTTACTAACAACAACCAGAGTCATTGCATGTGTGTTATTTTCACATAACACATATGGATCGACCAGTGTCATTGCATGTTTTTTTTTGCAATCCACCTATGGATCCACAAGTGTCATTGCATGTGTGCTCTTTTAACTAACAACATACAGAGTCATTGCATGTGTGTTCTCTTCAGAGACCACACATGGATCCACCAGTGTCATTGCATGTGTGTGTTCTTTTTACTAACAACAACCAGAGTCATTGAAATGTGTGTTCTCTTAAGAGACCACACATGGATCCACCAGTGTCATTGTATGTGTGTTCTTTTTACTAACAACAACTAGATTCATTTCATGTGTGTTCTTTTCACATACCACATATGGATACACCAGTGTCATTGCATGTGTGTTCTTTTTACTAACAACAACTGGAGTCATTTCATGTGTGTTCTTTTCACATACCACATATGGATGCACCAGTGTCATTGAAATGTGTGTTCTCTTCAGAGACCACACGTGGATCCACCAGTGTCATTTCATATGTGTTCTTTTTACTAACAACTGGAGTCATTGCATGTGTGTTCTTTTCACATACCAGATATTGATCCACCAGTGTCATTGCATGTGTGTTCTTTTTACTAACAACAACTGGAGTCATTGCATGTGTGTTCTTTTCACAACCAACCTATGGACCCACCAGTGTCATTGCATGTGTGTTATTTTTACTAACAAGAACCAGAGTCATTGCATGTGTGTTCTTTTCACATACCACATATGGATCCACCAGTGTCATTGCATGTGTGTTCTTTTCACAATCCACCTATGGATCCACCAGTGTCATTGCATCTGTGCTCTTTTTACTAACAACAACCAGAGTCATTGCATGTGTGTTCTTTTCACATACCACATATGGATCCACCCGTGTCATTGCATGTGTTTTTTTTTCACAATCCGCCTATGGATCCACCAGTTTCATTGCATGTGTGCTCTTTTTACTAACAACAATCAGAGTCATTGCATTTGTGTTCTCTTCAGAGACCACACATGGATCCACCAGTGTCATTGCATGTGTGTGTTCTTTTTACTAACAACAACCAGAGTCATTGAAATGTGTGTTCTCTTAAGAGACCACACATGGATCCACCAGTGTCATTGTATGTGTGTTCTTTTTACTAACAACAACTAGATTCATTCATGTGTGTTCTTTTCACATACCACATATGGATACACCAGTGTCATTCCATGTGTGTTCTTTTTACTAACAACAGCTGGAGTCATTTCATGTATGTTCTTTCCACATACCACATATGGATGCACCTGTGTCATTGAAATGTGTGCTCTTTTCACAATCCACCTATGGATCCACCAGTGTCATTGCATGTGTTCTTTTTACTAACAACAACCAAAGTCATTTCATGTGTGTTCTTTTCACATACAACATATGGATCTAGTAGTGTCATTGCATGTGTGTTCTTTTCACAATCCACCTAAGGATGCACCAGTGTCATTGCATGTGTGCTCTTTTTACTAAAAACAACCAGAGTCATTGCATATGTGTTCTCTTTAGAGACCACACATGGATCCACCAGTGTCCTTGCATGTGTGTTCTTTTTACTATCAACAACTGGAGTCATTGCATGTGTGTTCTTTTCACAACCAACCTATGGATCCACCAGTGTCATTGCATGTGTGTTATTTTTACTAACAAGAACCAGAGTCATTGCATGTGTGTTCTTTTCACATACCACATATGGATCCACCAGTGTCATTGCATGTGCGTTCTTTTCACAATCCACCTATGGATCCACCAGTGTCATTCCATCTGTGCTCTTTTTACTAACAACAACCAGAGTCATTGCATGTGTGTTATTTTCACATACCACATATGGATCAACCAGTGTCATTGCATGTGTTTTTTTTTCACAATCCACCTATGGATCCACCAGTTTCATTGCATGTGTACTCTTTTTACTAACAACAATCAGAGTCATTGCATGTGTGTTCTCTTCAGAGACCACACATGGATCCACCAGTGTCATTGCTTGTGTTTGCTTTTTATTAACAACAACCAGAGTCATTGAAATGTGTGTTCTCTTCAAAGACCACACATGGATCCACCAGTGTCATTGCATGTGTCTTCTTTTCACATACCACATATTGATCCACCAGTGTTATTGAAATGTGTGTTCTCTTCAGAGACCACACATGGATCCACCAGTGCCATTGCATGTGTGTTATTTTTACTAACAACAACTAGAGTCATTGCACGTGTGTTCTTTTCACATACCACATATGGATCCACCAGTGTCATTGCATGTGTGCTCTTTTGACAATCCACCTATGGACCTACTAGTGTCATTGCATGTGTGTTAGTTTTACTAACAACAATCTGAGTCATTGCATGTGTGTTCTTTTCACATACCACATATGGATCCACCAGTGTCATTGCATGTGTGTTCTTTTCACAGTCCACCTATGGATCCACGAGTGACATTGCATGTGTGTTATTTTTACTAACAACAACCAAAGTCATTGCATGTGTGGTCTTTTCACATACCACATATGGATCCACTAGTGTCATTGCATGTGTGTTCTCTTCACAATCCACCTATGGATCCACCAGTGTCATTGCATGTGTGCTCTTTTTACTAACAACAACCAGAGTCATTGCATGTGTGTTCTTTTCACATAACACATATGGATCGACCAGTGTCATTGCATGTGTTTTTTTTTGCAATCTACCTATGGATCCACTAGTTTCATTGCATGTGTGCTCTTTTAACTAACAACATACAATGTCATTGCATGTGTGTTATCTTCAGAGACCACACATGGATCCACCAGTGTCATTGCATGTGTGTGTTCTTTTTACTAGCAACAACCAGAGTCATTGAAATGTGTGTTCTCTTAAGAGACCACACATGGATCCACCAGTGTCATTGTATGTGTGTTCTTTTTACTAACAACAACTAGATTCATTTCATGTGTGTTCTTTTCACATACCACATATGGATACACCAGTGTCATTGCATGTGTGTTCTTTTTACTAACATCAACTGGAGTCATTTCACGTGTGTTCTTTTCACATACCACATATGGATGCACCAGTGTCATTGAAATGTGTGTTCTCTTCAGAGACCACACGTGGATCCACCAGTGTCATTTCATATGTGTTCTTTTTACTAACAACTAGAGTCATTGCATGTGTGTTCTTTTCACATACCAGATATGGATCCACCAGTGTCATTGCATGTGTGCTCTTTTCACAATCCACCTATGGATCCACCAGCGTCATTGCATGTGTTCTTTTTACTAAAAACAACCAAAGTCATTTCATGTGTGTTCTTTTCACATACAACATATGGATCCACTAGTGTCATTGCATGTGTGTTATTTTCACAATCCACCTAAGGATGCACCAGTGTCATTGCATGTGTGCTCTTTTTACTAAAAACCACCAGAGTCATTGCATCTGTGTTCTCTTTAGAGACCACACATGGATCCACTAGTGTCCTTGCATGTGTGTTCTTTTTACTAACAACAACCAGAGCCATTGAAATATGTGTTCTCTTCAGAGACCACAGATGGATCCACCAGTGTCATTGCATGTGTGTTCTTTTTACTAACAACAACAGGAGTCATTGTCTGTGTGTTCTTTTCACATACCACATATGGATCCACCAGTATCATTGCATGTGTGCTCTTTTCCCAATCCACCTATGGATCCACCAGTGTCATTGCATGTGTGTTCTTTTTACTAACAACAACTGGCGTCATTGCATGTGTGTTCTTTTCACAACCAACCTATGGATCCACCAGTGTCATTGCATGTGTTCTTTTTACTAACAACAACCAAAGTCATTTCATGTGTGTTCTTTTCACATACAACATATGGATCCAGTAGTGTCATTGCATGTGTGTTCTTTTCACAATCCACCTAAGGATGCACCAGTGTCATTGCATGTGTGCTCTTTTTACTAAAAACAACCAGAGTCATTGCATCTGTGTTCTCTTTAGAGACCACACATGGATCCACCAGTGTCCTTGCATGTGTGTTCTTTTTACTAACAACAACTGGAGTCATTGCATGTGTGTTCTTTTCACAACCAACCTATGGATCCACCAGTGTCATTGCATGTGTGTTATTTTTACTAACAAGAACCAGAGTCATTGCATGTGTGTTCTTTTCACATACCACATATGGATCCAGCAGTGTCATTGCATGTGTGTTCTTTTCACAATCCACCTATGGATCCACTAGTGTCATTGCATCTGTGCTCTTTTTACTAACAACAACCAGAGTCATTGCATGTGTGTTCTTTTCACATACCACATATGGATCAACCAGTGTCATTGCATGTGTGTTTTTTTCACAATCCACCTATGGATCCACCAGTTTCATTGCATGTGTGCTCTTTTTACTAATAACAATCAGAGTCATTGCATGTGTGTTCTCTTCAGAGACCACACATGGATCCACAAGTGTCATTGCATGTGTGTTCTTTTTATTAAAAACAACCAGAGTCATTGAAATGTGTGTTCTCTTCAGAGACCACACATGGATCCACCAGTGTAATTGCATGTGTGTTCTTTTCACATACCACATATTGATCCACCAGTGTTATTGAAATGTGTGTTCTCTTCAGAGACCACACATGGATCCACCAGTACCATTGCATGTGTGTTCTTTTTACTAACAACAACTAGAGTCATTGCACGTGTGTTCATTTCACATACCACATATGGATCCACCAGTGTCATTGCATGTGTGCTCTTTTGACAATCCACCTATGGACCTACTAGTGTCATTGCATGTGTGTTAGTTTTACTAACAACAATCTGAGTCATTGCATGTGTGTTCTTTTCACATACCACATATGGATCCACCAGTGTCATTGCATGTGTGTTCTTTTCACAGTCCACCTATGGATCCACCAGTGACATTGCATGTGTGTTATTTTTACTAACAACAACCAAAGTCATTGCATGTGTGGTCTTTTCACATACCACATATGGATCCACTAGTGTCATTGCATGTGTGTTCTCTTCACAATCCACCTATGGATCCACCAGTGTCATTGCATGTGTGCTCTCTTTACTAACAACAACCAGAGTCATTGCATGTGTGTTCTTTTCACATAACACATATGGATCGACCAGTGTCATTGCATGTGTTTTTTTTTGCAATCCACCTATGGATCCACAAGTGTCATTGCATGTGTGCTCTTTTAACTAACAACATACAATGTCATTGCATGTGTGTTCTCTTCAGAGACCACACATGGATCCACCAGTGTCATTGCATGTGTGTGTTCTTTTTACTAACAACAACCAGAGTCATTGAAATGTGTGTTCTCTTAAGAGACCACACATGGATCCACCAGTGTCATTGTATGTGTGTTCTTTTTACTAACAACAACTAGATTCATTTCATGTGTGTTCTTTTCACATACCACATATGGATACACCAGTGTCATTGCATGTGTGTTCTTTTTACTAACAACAACTGGAGTCATTTCATGTGTGTTCTTTTCACATACCACATATGGATGCACCAGTGTCATTGAAATGTGTGTTCTCTTCAGAGACCACACGTGGATCCACCAGTGTCATTTCATATGTGTTCTTTTTACTAACAACTTGAGTCATTGCATGTGTGTTCTTTTCACATACCAGATATGGATCCACCAGTGTCATTGCATGTGTGCTCTTTTCACAATCCACCTATGGATCCACCAGCGTCATTGCATGTGTTCTTTTTACTAACAACAACCAAAGTCATTTCATGTGTGTTCTTTTCACATACAACATATGGATCCACTAGTGTCATTGCATGTGTGTTATTTTCACAATCCACCTAAGGATGCACCAGTGTCATTGCATGTGTGCTCTTTATACTAAAAACCACCAGAGTCATTGCATCTGTGTTCTCTTTAGAGACCACACATGGATCCACCAGTGTCCTTGCATGTGTGTTCTTTTTACTAACAACAACCAGAGCCATTGAAATATGTGTTCTCTTCAGAGACCACAGATGGATCCACCAGTGTCATTGCATGTGTGTTCTTTTTACTAACAACAACAGGAGTCATTGTCTGTGTGTTCTTTTCACATAACACATATGGATCCACCAGTATCATTGCATGTGTGCTCTTTTCCCAATCCACCTATGGATCCACCAGTGTCATTGCATGTGTGTTATTTTTACTAACAACAACTGGAGTCATTGCATGTGTGTTCTTTTCACAACCAACCTATGGATCCACCAGTGTCATTGCATGTGTGTTATTTTTACTAACAAGAACCAGAGTCATTGCATGTGTGTTCTTTTCACATACCACATATGGATCCACCAGTGTCATTGCATGTGTGTTCTTTTCACAATCCACCTATGGATCCACCAGTGTCAATGCATCTGTGCTCTTTTTACTAACAGCAACTATAGTCATTGCATGTGTGTTCTTTTCACATACCACATATGGATCCACCCGTGTCATTGCATGTGTGTTTTTTTCACAATCTGCCTATGGATCCACCAGTTTCATTGCATGTGTGCTCTTTTTACTAACAACAATCAGAGTCATTGTATGTGTGTTCTCTTCAGAGACCACACATGGATCCACCAGTGTCATTGCATGTGTGTGTTCTTTTTACTAACAACAACCAGAGTCATTGAAATGTGTGTTCTGTTAAGAGACCACACATGGATCCACCAGTGTCATTGTATGTGTGTTCTTTTTACTAACAACAACTAGATTCATTTCATGTGTGTTCTTTTCACATACCACATATGGATACACCAGTGTCATTCCATGTGTTTTCTTTTTACTAACAACAGCTAGAGTCATTTCATGTGTGTTCTTTTCACATACCACATATGGATGCACCTGTGTCATTGAAATGTGTGTTGTCTTCAGAGACCACACATGGGCCCACCAGTGTCATTGCATATGTGTTCTTTTTACTAACAACTGGAGTCATTACACGTGTGTTCTTTTCACATACCACATATGGATCCACCACTGTCATTGCATGTGTGCTCTTTTCACAATCCACCTATGGATCCACCAGTGTCATTGCATGTGTTATTTTTACTAACAACAACCAAAGTCATTTCATGTGTGTTCTTTTCACATACAACATATGGATCCAGTAGTGTCATTGCATGTGTGTTCTTTTCACAATCCACCTAAGGATGCACCAGTGTCATTGCATGTGTGCTCTTTTTACTAAAAACAACCAGAGTCATTGCATCTGTGTTCTCTTTAGAGACCACACATGGATCCACCAGTGTCCTTGCATGTGTGTTCTTTTTACGAACAACAACTGGAGTCATTGCATGTGTGTTCTTTTCATAACCAACCTATGGATCCACCAGTGTCATTGCATGTGTGTTATTTTTACTAACAAGAACCAGAGTCATTGCATGTGTGTTCTTTTCACATACCACATATGGATCCACCAGTGTCATTGCATCTGTGCTCTTTTTACTAACAACAACCAAAGTCATTGCATGTGTGTTCTTTTCACATACCACATATGGATCAACCAGTGTCATTGCATGTGTGTTTTTTTCACAATCCACCTATGGATCCACCAGTTTCATTGCATGTGTGCTCTTTTTACTAACAACAATCAGAGTCATTGCATGTGTGTTCTCTTTAGAGACCACACATGGATCCACCAGTGTCATTGCATGTGTGTTCTTTTTACTAACAACAACTAGAGTCATTGAAATGTGTATTCTCTTCAGAGACCACACATGGATCCACCAGTGTCATTGCATGTGTGTTCTTTTTACTAACAACAACTAGAGTCATTTCATGTGTGTTCTTTTCACATACCACATATGGATCCACCAGTGTCATTGCATGTGTGTTCTTTTTACTAACAACAACTGGAGTCATTGCATGTGTGTTCTTTTCACATACCACCTATGGATCCACCAATGTCATTGCATGTGTGCTCTTTTTACTAACAATAACCGAAGTCATTGCATGTGTGTTCTCTTCAGAGACCACACATGGATCCACCAGTGTCATTGCATGTGTGTTCTTTTTATTAACAACAACCGGAGTCATTGAAATGTGTGTTCTCTTCAGAGACCATACATGGATCCACCAGTGTCATTGCATGTGTGTTCTTTTCACAATCCACCTATGGATCCACCAGTGACATTGCATGTGTGTTATTTTTACTAACAACAACCAAAGTCATTGCATGTGTGGTCTTTTCACATACCACATATGGATCCACCAGTGTCATTGCATGTGTGTTCTCTTCACAATCCACCTATGGATCCACCAGTGTCATTGCATGTGTGCTCTTTTTACTAACAACAACCAGAGTCATTGCATGTGTGTTCTTTTCACATAACACATATGGATCGACCAGTGTCATTGCATGTGTTTTTTTTGCAATCCACCTATGGATCCACAAGTGCCATTGCATGTGTGCTCTTTTAACTAACAACATACAATGTCATTGCATGTGTGTTCTCTTCAGAGACCACACATGGATCCACTAGTGTCATTGCATGTGTGTGTTCTTTTTACTAACAACAACCAGAGTCATTGAAATGTGTGTTCTCTTCAGAGACCACACATGGATCAACCAGTGTTAGTGTATGTGTGTTCTTTTTACTAACAACAACTAGATTCATTTCATGTGTGTTCTTTTCACATACCACATATGGATACACCAGTGTCATTCCATGTGTTTTCTTTTTACTAACAACAGCTGGAGTCATTTCATGTGTGTTCTTTTCACATACCACATATGGATGCACCTGTGTCATTGAAATGTGTGTTGTCTTCAGAGACCAAACATGGACCCACCAGTGTCATTGCATATGTGTTCTTTTTACTAACAACTGGAGTCATTACACGTGTGTTCTTTTCACATACCACATATGGATCCACCACTGTCATTGCATGTGTGCTCTTTTCACAATCCACCTATGGATCCACCAGTGTCATTGCATGTGTTCTTTTTACTAACAACAACCAAAGTCATTTCATGTGTGTTCTTTTCACATACAACATATGGATCCAGTAGTGTCATTGCATGTGTGTTCTTTTCACAATCCACCTAAGGATGCACCAGTGTCATTGCATGTGTGCTCTTTTTACTAAAAACAACCAGAGTCATTGCATCTGTGTTCTCTTTAGAGACCACACAGGGATCCACCAGTGTCCTTGCATGTGTGTTCTTTTTACTAACAACAACTGGAGTCATTGCATGTGTGTTCTTTTCACAACCAACCTATGGATCCACCAGTGTCATTGCATGTGTGTTATTTTTACTAACAAGAACCAGAGTCATTGCATGTGTGTTCTTTTCACATACCACATATGGATCCACCAGTGTCATTGCATGTGTGTTCTTTTCACAATCCACCTATGGATCCACCAGTGTCATTGCATCTGTGCTCTTTTTACTAACAACAACCAGAGTCATTGCATGTGTGTTCTTTTCACATACCACATATGGATCAACCAGTGTCATTGCATGTGTGTTTTTTTCACAATCCACCTATGGATCCACCAGTTTCATTGCATGTGTGCTCTTTTTACTAACAACAATCAGAGTCATTGCATGTGTGTTCTCTTCAGAGACCACACATGGATCCACCAGTGTCATTGCACATGTGTGTTCTTTTTACTAACAACAACCAGAGTCATTGAAATGTGTGTTCTCTTCAGAGACCACACATGGATCCACCAGTGTCATTGCATGTGTGTTCTTTTTACTAACAACAACTAGAGTCATTTCATGTGTGTTCTTTTCACATACCACATATGGATCCACCAGTGTCATTGCATGTGTGTTCTTTTTACTAACAACAACTGGAGTCATTGCATGTGTGTTCTTTTCACATACCACCTATGGATCCACCAATGTCATTGCATGTGTGCTCATTTTACTAACAATAACCGAAGTTATTGCATGTGTGTTCTCTTCAGAGACCACACATGGATCCACCAGTGTCATTGCATGTGTGTTCTTTTTATTAACAACAACCAGAGTCATTGAAATGTGTGTTCTCTTCAGAGACCACACGTGGATCCACCAATGTCATTGCATGTGTGTTCTTTTCACATACCACATATTGATCCACCAGTGTTAATGAAATGTGTGTTCTCTTCAGAGACCACACATGGATCCACCAGTGCCATTGCATGTGTGCTCTTTTGACAATCCACCTATGGACCTACTAGTGTCATTGCATGTGTGTTAGTTTTACTAACAACAATCTGAGTCATTGCATGTGTGTTCTTTTCACATACCACATATGGATCCACCAGTGTCATTACATGTGTGTTCTTTTCACAGTCCACCTATGGATCCACCAGTGACATTGCATGTGTGTTATTTTTACTAACAACAACCAAAGTCATTGCATGTGTGGTCTTTTCACATACAACATATGGATCCACCAGTGTCATTGCATGTGTGTTCTCTTCACAATCCACCTATGGATCCACCAGTGTCATTGCATGTGTGCTCTTTTTACTAACAACAACCAGAGTCATTGCATGTGTGTTCTTTTCACATAACACATATGGATCGACCAGTGTCATTGCATGTGTTTTTTTTTGCAATCCACCTATGGATCCACAAGTGCCATTGCATGTGTGCTCTTTTAACTAACAACATACAATGTCATTACATGTGTGTTCTCTTCAGAGACCACACATGGATCCACCAGTGTCATTGCATGTGTGTGTTCTTTTTACTAACAACAACCAGAGTCATTGAAATGTGTGTTCTCTTAAGAGACCACACATGGATCAACCAGTGTCAGTGTATGTGTGTTCTTTTTACTAACAACAACTAGATTCATTTCATGTGTGTTCTTTTCACATACCACATATGGATACACCAGTGTCATTCCATGTGTGTTCTTTTTACTAACAACAGTTGGAGTCATTTCATGTGTGTTCTTTTCACATACCACATATGGATGCACCTGTGTCATTGAAATGTGTGTTGTCTTCAGAGACCACACATGGACCCACCAGTGTCATTGCATATGTGTTCTTTTTACTAACAACTGGAGTCATTGCATGTGTGTTCTTTTCACATACCACATATGGATCCACCAGTGTCATTGCATGTGTGCTCTTCTCACAATCCACCTATGGATCCACCAGTGTCATTGCATGTGTTCTTTTTACTAACAACAACCAAAGTCATTTCATGTGTGTTCTTTTCACATACAACATATGGATCCATTAGTGTCATTGCATGTGTGTTCTTTTCACAATCCACCTAAGGATGCACCAGTGTAATTGCATGTGTGCTATTTTTACTAAAAACAACCAGAGTCATTGCATCTGTGTTCTCTTTAGAGACCACACATGGATCCACCAGTGTCCTTGCATGTGTGTTCTTTTTACTAACAACAACCAGAGTCATTGAAATATGTGTTCTCTTCAGAGACCACAGATGGATCCATCAGTGTCATTGCATGTGTGTTCTTTTTACTAACAATAACTGGAGTCATTGTCTGTGTGTTCTTTTCACATACCACATATGGATCCACCAGTATCATTGCATGTGTGCTCTTTTCACAATCCGCCTATGGATCCATCAGTGTCATTGCATGTGTGTTCTTTTTACTAACAACAACTGGAGTCATTGCATGTGTGTTCTTTTTACATACCACATATGGATCCACCAGTGTCATTGCATGTGTTTTTTTTTCACAATCCACCTATGGATCCACCAGTGTCATTGCATGTGTGCTCTTTTTACTAACAACAACGAGAGTCATTGCATGTGTGTTCTCTTCAGAGACCACACATGGATCCACCAGTGTCATTGCATGTGTGTTCTTTTTACTAACAACAACCAGAGTCATTGAAATGTGTGTTCTCTTCAGAGACCACACATGGATCCACCAGTGTCGTTGCATGTGTGGAGACCACACATGGATCCACCAGTGTCATTGGATGTGTGTTCTTTTTACTAACAACAACTGGAGTCATCGCATGTGTGTTCTTTTCACATACCACATATGGATCCACCAGTGTCTTTGCATGTGTGCTCTTTTTACAATCCACATATGGATCCACCAGTATTATTGAAATGTGTGTTCTTCTCATTAACCACAGCTAGAGTCATTGGATGTGTGTTCTCTTCAGAGACCACATATTTATCCACCAGTGTCATTGAAATGTGTATTATTTTCAACTATAGCCTTTGGCCACAAACAATCGGGACGCAGAGCTTACCAGCAACCGCTCTAGGCTTCTAGAAGACCCGATCTCCGATTGTTAGGCGCCGTTGGATCGGGGTGCATGGACGATACTGATGTCCTTTGCAAGGGCGATCCGCGAGAAGTACGTTCTGCGAACTGATTGCCAGTGGCAATGACGTTGTGCCTACGTCCTTGCCCTTATCTCCTTAACCTCGGCGCCGAAGATCAGATCGTGTTCCTTCGTCGCCATGTAGAGGGAGAGGCACAAACTCAGCTTGCACGAGGCTTAGATGTTTGCCCACTACGACATACTCGCGCTGCTGTTAAAGAGGCTTTCGGCCGGCTTCGAGCTCAGCTACGCCGGGGTTCCTGTCGCGCCGTTCTTGCGCGACAACACGTTGGCGAGGCAGATCGAGGAGCGCCGCCGCTAGCTGTCGGAGCGGAAGAGGGCAATGGCGCGGTACTCGCGCATGAGCGCGTACTGGCGAAAGCTGTTCAAGAAGGAGCATGCTGCATTGATTGAGCTGTGCGGAACCCACCGGCGGGAGATCCACCCGGATTTGCGTAACCACGAAGGGAGGCAGCACTTCTGGGCAGTGCCTGGGCATGCGACCTCAACCGTTATCGATGCAGCGTGCTGTGAAGAATCCATGAGGAGGAGGAACGCTGCCGGGAACATCGGCATCGATTCCGACGCGGAGGAGGCTGGCGGCGACGCGGACAACATTGTCAATGATGGAGACTACGGGAGCGTAATAGTCGATTAGGGCCACTTAAGCATAAATTAAATCTATGTATGTTATCTTAATGCGCTCTTTGGATCTAGGTCACTTGAGTCATGGTCAATTATCGTCATAATCTATATATGTTGGCCATGTTTTAGTTGTCTTTGTCTTTGAAACTAGTCAATCGAAACTCGTCCGATCCTGAAAATAAAGTTTGCGCGTTCCTGGCATATCTGATGGGACAATATGCTGACTCTTCTCCTAGCACTTGATGGCACAGCCATAATTTGGAGTGCGCCAGAGGAGAAGGGATCGAGCCTGTTGTAATAGTGTCCTACTCCTATCCAGATATAACTGACTTAGGTTTTTTATATATTTAATAAATGTGTCTATACCCAAAACATGTCTAGATACATGTTTTAGGTTTCTCTGTCTTTCAAACTAATCAAAAGTCGTCAAATTCTAAACAAACAAAGTCATTGCGTTCACATCTGATGGGACAATACGCTGACTCTGCTACTTGATGGCACATTTATAATTCTGGAGTGCGCGAGAGGAGATGGGAATGCAAGGGAGATGGGAACTAGTAGCCGCGTCCAAACACAGGTAAAAAATTAATGTAATAATATTTAAAAAATTGTAATCTGGTCCACATGACCCCATCACAGACACGTTGCACGCCCCAGATATAAATAAAGACGATACAGCTAGTTTAGTTTCAATGATATAATTCAACATACAATGTTACTGTGCCCGCATCTTTCTGCTCCTCTTATTAGTCTGCTAGCCCACGCTGCATTAACCATCAGTTGATGAGGATAAAAAAATGATAAAATGGCAAATAAAAAAAATTAAGCTTACCTTTCATCCGGAGAATCGTACAAAGATGAAATTGGCAGGGATTTATTATTTCTCCTGCAGTTAGCCGAAAGATCCTCAAGAACATCCTCAATCACCCCTGCAACTTCTTCATATTCTAATACACCTCCATTATTTGCCCTTTCCTCCCCGTTCCGCTTACCCTTTTGTTTCTTTTCACACCCTTTTCTCACCGGCACCTCCACTTCTTCATAAATTGGCTACTTACGTATGTTTTCCTCCGAGTGCTCATCACCGTCTTCGCGCTACTCTTCCTCCAGTTCTGGATGAGAAGCCTCATTTTCTGCCACTGGGGTGTAAACAGGGACAATATAATGTGTAACTGGGTTTTTGCACAACCTCTTGATATGGCCGAATCTGCCACAATGTTTGCATTTCCTTTTCCTAGCTCCCAGCCTTGAACCTTTATCGGTGGAGGCTTCGATCCTTAGCTTTCTAGGCCTCCCAGGTGGCCTCCTAAGAACTGGTGGTTAAAGTTTTAAGCCTGGATCGACAATCTCCCAATCATTTTCATCGGCCATAGGTGGTATGTTTTCTTCATAAGTTGCAGCAAACTTGTCCACGGAGAAATAGTTGTCGACATAGTTCTCTATTTCAGCTCCGCTACCTCTAAGCTTTAAGATGAAGTAAATTGCATGACATGGCAGACCAGTAATCTGCCACTGCCTGCATGAACAAGTCTTGTTTCCAATGTCTACAGTGTACCCCCGTTCACTTCCACGCTTGTATTCTGCATAAAACTCAGCCAATTTTCTGGAAATTCTGACCATCCTCATCTTGCTCGTTCTCATTGCCCTGGTTCTTGCATTCAGTAACATAACCACATTTGGAACTATTTTATGGCCTAAAAATTTTCTTGCACAAATTCTTTGTCTTAAATCTATCTTCACCATTATGCATTGTCTTATTGCATCCAACAAAATAACAATTCCAAGTGTCTTCATGCCTGAAATATTATCATTGAAACTCTCTGCCAAATTATTGCAAACAAAATCCACCTTGCTTAACTCACGAAACTTGCTTCTAGCCCATAGCTTGGTGTGATGTTCTTCAAGGTACTTTTTCACCTCTGGCACTACATACATGTTCTGCAAGTAAGTAGCATGCGTGCTTGGGGTGTATGTGTATGCTGATCGCCACAAGTCCTCTTCAAAGATCTTTCCTTTGAACTTCTTCGTGAAGTTAGTAGCGAGGTGCCGCATGTATTCCCTATGCTCAAACCCAGGAAACACAGCATCAAAAACATTCTCAAGACCCTCGCATGCACCGGTGTGTATCACCAAGCCTTCAGGGTGACCAATTACTTCCCGTAGTCTCTGCATGAACCATGTCCAACTTTCATTTGATTCACCCTCAAGAACAACATAAGCTAAGGGTAGAAGGCAATTATGCGCGTCCAAAGCACAAGAAGAAGCGACATGTCCCCTGAACTTCCCTGTTAAAGAAGTGTTGCCTATTGCCAAGTATGGCCTACAGCCGTCTAGGAACCCCTTCCAGCATGCCTTCAGGGAGACAAAACATCTCCTGAAGCATATCTTATCTGCCTGCTTATACCTGACCCCCCTCGAGACCTTTTCTCTTCCTTTCACAACCTCGTAATCGATGTCAACAACACTACCTAGTGATGTTTTCTCTACCTGAGCTTTGAAACTATACAACATATGAAAACTGTCATTCCACTTGCCTTGAATGAAGTCTAGAGCCATCTCCTTCCCATCAAAGACTCTGTGGTAAGGAATGAGAACGGTAAACTTTTTGCTAATCTTTGCTCTGAGTTCAGCAGGTCCAATGTTATGATCCTGCCTCACCTAGTCAATTACAGTAGCAGCAATCCACTTGGTAGTCGCCGGTCTAATTTTATCACTTAAAGAAGTATCAGGGAAATTGTGTTTCTTCGTGTTTACTTTGATCTGCATTCGATAAGAATCCAAATAATTCAGAGCTAGTTATCAGCAGAATAAATATGAGAAAGACTGAAACTAAATGTAGCTATTGCAACCTGAAATGGGTGTCCACCCTGCGTTGGAGATGTATGTGATGGCTAGGTGTTGATGTGGAGCTCGTTGGGGAACCCCAAGAGGAAGGTATGATGAGCACAGTAGTAAGTTTCCCTCAATAATGAAACCAAGGTTTAATCGAACCAGTAGGAGCAAGGAAACACCCCAAAGGTGTTGCTAGCTGAGCCATGGCAGGGCGCACTACCGGTTCTAGTAGCAACGTGGAGACCTACACAACACAACCCCAGAACTTTGTCCCCAACTTGTAATGAGGTTGTCAATCTCAGCGGTTTTGCTGAAAACAAAGGATTAAACGTATCGAATGGAAGGAAGTAATAGTTTGCAGAAAGTAAACACAAAGCAGTAAACAGTTTGTAGATTGTATGTAAAAGAAAGGACCGGGGTCCATAGTTCACTAGAGGTGGCTCTCCTTAAGATAGATAACATGCTGGGTGAACAAATTACAGCGGGGCAATTGACAAACATCGAGAAAGCAATACATGCATATACTAATCATCTTGACTCCTTTGGAACTTGATTGGGCATTACAACATTATACATAGACCGCCATCCAACTGCATGTATGACTAATAATCCACCTTCAGGTTATCATCCGAACCCCCTCCAGTATTAAGTTACAAGCAACAGATTATTGCTTTACGAATTGCGTGTAAAGTAAACAATATGATTGTTCTATGAACAAAGGATTGTTGTTTTCTCCCTAGTAGCAACAACACATCTAGGACCTTAGAGATTTCTATCACTTCCCCAGATTACCAGATCCATGGACCCACTATCGAGCATAAATAGTAACTCTTGTAGTTGCTAGCATCTACTTGGCCAAGATAGCTACTAACAACGGAAAGCATGCAAGATCACAAATAACAAAGACATGATAGAATCAATAATCAATCTGAAATAGCATCGCAATATCCATCGGATCCCCGCAAACACAACATGCAGAATTACAAATAGATGATCTTGATCATGAACGGAGCTCACAAGATCTAAACATGATAGCACAAAGGAGGAGAACCAGCCATCTAGCTACTACATGGACCCATAGTCCAAAGATGAACTACTCACACATCACACCGGAGGCTTGCATGATGATGAAGAAGGCCTCGAGGGTGAATTCCCCTCTCCGGCAGGGTGCCGGGAAGAGGTTCAGATCCCTCCCGATCTAGGGATGGAGATGACGGTGGCTACAAACTCTTTCGTGGAATTTTGATTGGGTACCTAGGGTTTTGGTCCCGAGGGTAATATATAGGCAGAAGGAGAGGCCGAGGGGGTGCCGGGGTCGGCCAGACCACCCCTGGCGCGGGCCCCCAGCTCTTCCTCGTCTCGTATTCGGGCTTCAGATGTCTTCCGGAAAAATAGGCACTATCGCTTTTGCCCCGTCCAATTCCGAGAATATTCATTTTCTGACTTTCCTGGAACCAAAAATAGCAGAAAACAGGCAGCTGGCACTGTGGATCTTGTTAATAGGTTAGTCCAAGAAATCATATGAAAAGTACTCCAAAGTGTGGACAAAACACAAGAAAGTAGATAAAACCAAGCATGGAACATCAAAAATTATAGATACATTTGCAATGTATCAACATCCCCAAGCTTAACTCCTGCTCGTCCTCGAGTAGGTAAGTGATCAAAAGAAAGAATAATTTTTGAGATGACATGCGACATCATAAACTTGATCAAAGTATTTTTAAAACATTCGAAGCTGGGATCATAGTACTTCAATCATAACATGACAAACAAAGTTCTAGCAATAAGACAAAGAAACTATGATGCAACATGAAAAGGCACAAACAAAAGATTCATGAATAACAATGCTTTGCAAGACGTTTGTTTGTTTCACATAAAGAAAACATAGCATAATAGTATTCAGCTTGTCCCTCATAGAGTAGCAAATATAAATGCATAGGACACCTTCAAAGTTCATAAGAGTGACTAGAAACAAATAGTTTAGAACAAGCAATATAAAGTTATGCATCAATCAAATAGTCTTGGGACAATGCACATAGAACTAAGAATGGCCACTATGCTCTCAAAGTAGGTGCATAAAGGTAGAAGGTGGAGACTCAATATATAAGTGGAAGAAAGGCCTTCATAGAAGGAAATAGAGATTCAAGTTTAATAAAGAGCTTCCAAAAATTATGGTACTTATAGCTTTCAGCTCTCATTGCCCCTATCATAAGCATCTTGAAGTGCACATGCTTGATGAAGTATAAGTTAGAAATCTCATGTCCCTTGAATACGAGGGCCGCTCCTCATGCTACTCAAGTTTAGTCACCGGTAATTTCTTGTCATTGTAAGTACATGTGTATCATAGAGAACCGCCAACGGGGTACCCCTTGCCCGATGATACGGAAGAATCCCCATATCAAAATGACAAGGCAAGCAGACAACAAGCATCTCAACAATCTTCTTATTTACCATGGGAATATGGTGCTTTTTTTCTATTTCCTCTATTCATAATCATTTTTTTTTCTCTTTTCTCTTTTTTTTCTCAATATAGGACTCTTTTTTTATAAGAAGAATGCTTCATAGACAGCTTATTATGGTTACGCTGTAGGTTTCCACCATGCCAGCATGGATTAGACCAGCGGCCCAGGCGTTTCTCTAACACATATACATAACTCCATGGACTTACAAGCTCCCCTTTCATTTCACACCGACGACATCCATAGACAAAAGAGCATGATATCAACTAGGTACAAAGTACCAAGTGCAATGTTGAAAGCGTTCCCCATGAAAACATGGTTCTGCTAATTCCCAACAAATAAGTGCAAGCATATACAAACATAGACGAAACAATGGTTCAAGTTTATTAAGGGCAAGTAAATTAAAGTGTGCCATCAAGTTCGTGAGAGCTTTAATCACTAGTTTTCTCATAACAAGTTTAATTTGGAAGGTAAACAAAAGCATGAATATACTTGGAATAGCATAAGCTAGTAGGTAGGTATGGTGGAATATTTGGAATAACTAGGTTTAGGGAGTTGGATGCATGAGTGGAACTCATACTTGGTTGTGGAGGATAGCAAAAGACTGGGAGCGACAAACTAAGAGAGCAATAATGGCCATAATCATGCAGAGCGACAAAACATCATTGATCAAAGCATAAAGTGATAATACAAGTCGAAAACTAAAGGATCATAAAGGCTATGGTGACTTGAGATAGTCATAACATGGTGTGAGCATGCGCCAAGTCAACCCAAATAAAACATCAAAGGAGAATACCACTATACTATGCTTTAATATGCTAAAACAACGCATGATTCATCCAAGGCACATTAAGCAATCTCAATTGTTTATAACAAGTAATGCTACAACAAAGAATACTAAGCATAAATCCAAAACAATATCAAGCATGGCATGACAAAGCATAGGCCACAGTCAAAATCAAGCTCTTTTTACCACTTAAGCATGAGCTTTCCTACTCTTTTCCAAACCAAACCAAACTATCTGGAAAAACCAATGCATGAAAGAGGGGGTCCAACCAATTTATTCAGCAAACTAAGAAAACCAAGCAAACGAAAACCAAAACAAAAACAAAAAAGAAGACACTCCAAGAACAACACAACTGTGCATTAAACAATAAAAATGAAGCATTTGGAAGAAACCTGGGATTTTTATTGATGAAGAGGGGGATGCCTTGGGCATCCCCAAGATTTGACGCTTGTACTTCTTGGATATTTCTTGGGGTGACACGCGTGGCATCCCCAAGCTTGAGCTTTAGTCCATCCTTCATCTCATTACTCATTCCTTCCATACACCTGAAATTTTTCCTTCATACAAAACTTAACACAATCTTTATTAGCAACATTAGTGCACTCAAGATAATAAGTCTTAAGGTTCAGTTCTAACACCAAATAAACTTCCATTAAAACACTAGCTACTGAAGCACTTCCCTCAAAAAGCTCAATTCCCCAAAATAACTAAAAAAGGAACCAACAAGAAGCAAATGCAGAAAATGGCAGAAATCTGTCAAAACAGACCAGCAGGTAAAGACAATTTTTTTTGAAGACCTTATATTGCTAAAATCAAAACGTGTTGAACTAACTAAAGTTAGATAACAACCTGGGGCAGAAGCACAAAAATTCACGCATCAAAAGGACGTACAGAGAGTTTACACGAATTTTTACGGTGAAGCACAGAAATCTGTTTCGGGACAACAACTTTCCCAATCATTACTTCTCTCTCATTAGAGGTTACTCTTGGCACAAAAAGCAAATAAAAAGGATAAGGAGCAGTTATTACTGAGCTAATAACTTCCAAGACTCATCTAAAACTTTTGGGTTATCTCCCAATAAGTACTTTTCTTTAACGCCTTTAAGTTAGGCAGAAGAAGCGAGAAAAAGAATCAAGTGTTCTCAAATGAAGAAGCATTAAGAGCAAATTTTGTTTTCATATGGGAGGCAAAATAAATCTTCTCTCTCTTCTTAGGGAAGTGTTATATACCTTTCTTGAGTGGGAGTTGATATTTAATGGTGCCTTCTTTCATATCAAAAATGGAACCAACAGTTCTAAGAAAAGGTCTTCTCAAAGTAAAAGGACAAGAAGCATTGCATTCAACATCCAAAACATTGAAATCAACGGGGACATAGGCATTGTTAACCATAATAAGTGTAACATCTCAATTTCAGCAACCCTGATTAGTTGTCCAAGATGCAAAAATCAGGGGGAACAAAAACTTTTTCTTGTACTTGGTGCAGTGTTTGCTTGGTTGTTTGTTTGTGCTTGTGCATGTGAGGGTATACCATATGCTACTCCTTACCTCACCAACAGTTGACAAAAGCTACTTACCAAAACTATCCTGGCTTAGTTTACATATTCTCAAATGTTCTGGCATTTCAAAACATGAGCCAAGATGCTTATGTAACCAAAACTATTTTAGTAGCTTCTATTGAGAAAATTATGGAGGGATATATAATATAACCTCCTTATGTTTTCAAGACAGAACCCTCAACTAAATATTACCTCTAGTTTCCCCAAAACCTCTTTCAAAGCATTTGAATTCTACTCTTGGTAGAGATACCAAGGACTCTCATCTTACTCAAAATCCAACCTCTTCAAAATTCTGGTAGTACCCAGATGTCTTCTCAATCATGAAGAGGCAACCCCAAGTCAAAAATAATTTCCATTATTTGTTGGTAATTATTCTGCTTCCAGGTGTACTTTACACTAAATATTTTCCTCAGTGAGTTTTACATCTCCAGTTGGGGAAAATCCAACCTTTTCTTGAAGGTAGTTGATATACCTATCATCTAGCATAGGTCTTATGCCAAGGTGAATAGTTGTTTTCCCTTAGCAAAAATAACAAAAATAGCCTTTATCTGTCTTAGGAAATTCTCAAGGTCAAACCAAATGTGTTATTAACCTGATTCCACCTCCCAGTATCTCATGATATCAGTATCTATCAAACCCCAGCAGCTCAGATTTTATTGAGCCCTGGTTGAATTTTAGTGATTTAAATACTTCTGTAAGGGGTATTTTCACTAAATAAATCACTCCAGGAGTTTAACAACTCCAAAAAGAGTGAATCCAATTTCTACGAAAAGGTATTATAAATACCTACCACATGCCCTTGGAATAAACTCAAGAGCATCTGCAGAATTAATCTGGTGAAAAAGAGAAAAACCTTATAGAACAGCCTTTGGGAATTTCCTGACGGCATTCTGGTAATTCTTTTGACAAGATTCCAACTCTAGCTGGTTCAGTACATCAAGTTCTACCAAAGCATCCAAGGAAATAATTTTTGGGCCTCCAGATATATTTTGGTGAATTATTTCCCCAAACTAGAGTTTTAACCAGTATAAAAATCATAATTAAATCTAGGTAATTGATAATCAATTGAAACCACTTGTGTTGGTTTTGTCTTGTCAAGATCTATCTGAGGATATAATTGTTGCACATTGGTATCCTACTGACCTCAGAACCCCACTCCAAGTTCTTGGTATTTAGCCTTGACAACTATCTTCCAAATGGAAAAACACATCCATGGCAATTCAGTAATTCCACTACTAGAATCCAACTTCTCCAAAACCTAACAAGTTCAGTAGTACTCCTTACGTTTGTTTGATGAATGCTTTGATGCTTGTATGCCTTGTATTGATTGTGGTATTGTCTGTTTGCATGTATACCCGATGACGGCGATAGTATGAGTGTTTGACGACAAGAAGGAAGGGACTTCTTATTATTCTTTATTGGGTATTCTTGGTTATCTAAAGAAGTCCAGGGACTTATTGCTGATCACAGGCAAGCCACCATTCCTGAACTCTGATACTTGTCCTACTCTCTTTTACCTGTTTTGTATCCTCTTTATAAATTGCATTATTATCTACATGGCTTGTTTTACAAATACCGCGCTTATAACTTGGCTCCTCCAAGTTAGGCATTTGTGTCCCTTGTGGCACCACCCTGATGTACCCACCAGTTTATCCCTTTAGACCGAGAGTATGATGGTTAGCATCCTACCTCATGGAAAACCCCCGACTTTGAGAAAGTGAACTGTTTTGGGTTTTACCCTACTACAGATGTTTAAAACTGTTTTGTAAAACCCTTGGGAACAGGCATCGTTCCAAGCAGATGTTTTCAACTACAGAAATGGTAATGATGATAAATAAGAAAGTGAAGGGATGTTCTACGCCTTTACCAGAACAATTTTTATCCGTGCAACGACATTACCCCAGGTGCTAGGGCTTAACTCGTAGTTTGTCTGCATTAGCCGAGGCAGCTTGTACAATGCTTACAGGGAGAGATCCCTTGAATTCCGGGCAGGCGTTACTAGGTCTCGGATCTGAAGCCTGTAGCTTGCTTCGGCAAGAGTGAGCCTGTCTTGGCAGGAGTGCTGGTGCAACAATTGGGTCTCCCACGGACGGTATGACTTAGGCGGTACGGAAGGACGTGGAGTCACCAAGATAAGGTATACGCCAAGTTGCGGCTTGAGTATATGTGTGTACGGAAGGCAGGACTATGGCTAGGAGCCACATACTCTTTTCCGGGGAGAACAAACCCAAAAGGAAAAGCAGCCTTTGCTAGGGTCGACAAGCGAAAGGTTAGGTTTGATTATCTGGACCCCCATCTATAGTGGTAGTGGGCCGTGGTTGTATCCCAGCGGATGTATTGATTCTTGTGGGGAAAGTGCACAAACTCTGCAGAGTATAATCTATTCGAATAGCCGTGTCCATGGTCAAGGACGGTTGTAAAGGAGTTGGCTAGGAGTACCCAAACGGTGTTTGTTTAGAAAGAATGAATGAAAGTATGAAGGTTCCGGGGGAACCTGAGTGCGAAAACTTTGTTTTGACCAGAGGTGGTCAAAGAGGTTTAAAAAGGGTTTCTACTCCAAAAATGTTTTCAAAACTCTTTTTCAACAAAGATATGGAGATGTCTTGGATTATAAAACGGAAGCATGTTTCAAAACTCTTTTTCAATAAAGATATGGAGATGCCATAACTACAAGAGGTAGTCTAGGCTTTTCGAAAGCAACCCTAGATAGAGCTATCTCTCCACATCTAGACTTGCATTTCCTTATTCCCTTTATCCTGGTGGTTTTGTGAGTATATTCAAAAGTACTCATGGATTTGTCCCTAGCTATTTACTTGGCTAGACTTTCAGAGGTTCGGCATCGGAGGATTAAGGTGACGTCCAGCGAGCTAGGCCATCTTCCCAGTCAGTCGCCTATAGGTTGAGGCACGATTGGGCTCTGCACTTGATGATGTTCCGCTGCTAAAGATGATGTAGCCATAATGGCATTTATGTAAGTCTTGTATTTTCGTGATGTTTCGGATGTTGTAATGATACTGGTCGGTTATGTTCCATGGCTCACTGATCATGGGAACATGGATATATGCATAACAGGTATTTCTCTGATGGTTAATCCGGGGATCCCACAGACTTGGTATCAGAGCCATCCTGACTGTAGGAGACCTTAGTTAGTATGGACGTTAGACAGGAAATGACAAACCTATTTTCTAAAAGACAAAGGGAAGAGATGACTATTTGCAAAAGTGCTTATGTCTTTTCCCCCTCCGTTTTGAAAAATACTTGCATTAATATGATTTTCTAACGGTAAAATCTTGCACACTTGTCACTAACCCGACCTCATCTCAAAAATTTGCTGTAGATGGCCTCTTTCCGCTCGGAGCGCATCATCATTGGAGACAGTTTCTGGCCTTTTGAAGAGCAACTTCACAACCTGTTGAAGATAGTCAAGAGACCCCTGCCAACAATTGAAGGAACCGAACTTCCTCGCAGTAACACCAATGTGATGCAATGGGTCATCAAGGCGGTGATTCCCTCCCCTCATGAGGACACCGCACCCACAATCTTCACCTTCCTCGACAACAACTGGGTAGATGGCGTGGTGCGAGTCATACAGAAGATCATGGCGCGCCTCTACAAGATCCACGAAGATGAGGTGAAGGATACTCCATACCACCTGTTTGGAAAGCGCGACCAAGAGGGACTTCCTACTGAGTCCTTCCCCACCTGCTGCATCAGGAATCAGCTAGAGAACATGGACTACCTACTCCAACGTTCCCAGGAAGATCTTGACAAGGCCAGGCGAGAGAATCTTCTTCTGAAGATGGATATCAACCTACTCCATAAGCGCGAAAGAAGTCTGAGAGCCACCAATGCTCGCTTGGAGAAGAAGTTGACCATTGAAGTACCCCCAACCCCTAAAGACGAGAACCCCGGGACTGACGATGAACTCTCCTTCCTCAATGAGTACCACCCTATAGTACAGTCACCCGCGCAGGTGTCAACACCCTGATTTTTAATCCAGATGCCCATTATGCCATACCTCGCAATCCCATGATTACCATTTTTGCGAGACATAACTGATTGGATATCACAGTACATCATCCATTACAAACCATACATAAGGTCTTACACAAATAAGGATCTCATGATCCAGTCTTAATACAACAAGCAGCGGAATAAAAGATAAGCGTAGCGGTGGGGTCCATCTTCAGGGGCACAGGCAATGCTGACGAAGGCAGATAGTCCTAGTTATCATAGCCGTCCTGCTGGTCCTCATCTTGGTAGTCTCCTTCATAGTCTGGCCATGAGAATAGCCAGGGACAAAAGCCATGATTACTCTTTAAGTACTCGCAAACTACCGCAAACAAGTAGTATAATTCTAAGTTAAAGTGCTAACTCTAAGTTTAACTCTAAAGTTGAGTTTGAAACCTAAGCTGAGTTCAGAAGCAAAGAAAGATAAAATAAACTTCTAGAATCACTTAAGTTGGGAAGCTAGTGTCATAAACACAACTCTGTTGTGGTCAAGTCAAGATTGATCATTCTTTTCATAAGTTATTTTGAAAACATCTGACAACGAAACAGTATGGCCATTCCAACTATCCATAACCGCGGACATGGCTATTCGAATAGTTTGACACTCTGCAGAGGTGGTACACTTTCACCACAAGATTCGATACATCTTTCAGGGATAGCCCTGAATCATCATACTTAGTATGAAGATAATCAAACATAACCTTTCCTTTACACGCCCTAGTATAAGCACCTCTCCTATGAGCATGGCCTCCCAACCGTGACCATCTGTCATCTTGGGCACTGCATAGGTGGACAACATTGAGAGGAAGCCTCAGCTCAAACCTCTCCCGAGAGGGAACTAATACTAATGCATATAAACTTCTGGCTAAGCCTTACCCAATTCAGTTATTGTGGTTGTACGGTAAATTTGGAATGGTATCGCATCCGAATCCAACCATCAGTTTTTATAAAAGGGCTAAGGCTCATGCCTCAACATTTTCATCATCATAAACCATTTGTGTTTCTCAACACATGTCAAAACATCTCAATAGAATGACTCATCATTCCAAGGTTTTCACAATTCATTTTCACCAAGTGTTCCCATCTAAAGTGACTCAAGTTTTTATCTACTCTAAACTACTAAGTTAAGAGTGTTCACTAAGGTGGAACGATGGGATCAATCTCATGCCATAGAATGGCATCTAAAGTTTATCTAAATAGGTCAAGTTTTATACTCTTTATGCTACCTTCAAAACAAGTAAAGGACTTTGTGTAAAGTAAAGGAAGTAAAGCTTGAAAATAATACTTGGGGTAAGTAATAGTCAAAGTGGTATACACAAAGCATGCCTAAAGCATCCTTCCTTGGGTTATCTAGATTACAAGGGTTAGCTTGCATTGTTAATGGTGGATTGCAAGTACAACTTGCAAGGGTTAACTTGGATAGTGCTAGCTTGCCTTGTATGGTGCAGTGGTTGAAGTTTTCTTCCTCCTCTTGATAGAACTCCTCCTCCTCGAAAGCTTGGTCGGTACTATCGTCTATAAATACATACGGAGGACACAATCACCAAACAATACTTAACTAGTCTAAGTAGCACTCTAAGGCACACATTTGATGAGCTATTATCATCACAAGCATCACAAGTTTTATTAACTAGTTTCATTCTTTATATTTTAGAAAAGCAATTTCTACTCATTGAAAAATTAACTAAGATTTAATATTCACCACTTAAAATATGGGATCATGTGGACACATGTCATCACCACATATTCTAACATGTGGGAATGTGATTTAAAGGTTGGATCATAATTACTTTGGTTTAAGTTCATTATTTAATGATTTAAAGTGACTAGAAATGCCTATATAGCATTATTTTAGTACTAGTCCAAAGTCACTGCATGTAAACGCTAATATTATTATATATTCAGATAGGTATGGTTAAATGTGATTTTTGAGAGTTGGAGTCAACTCAAAATCTATCATGGTTGATTTTATAAAAATGTTGCAAGGTGCAAATGCTTCTGTTTTGTTATTTTTACTAGGTGAGATCTTTAACTCTAATTGAACTAAATCCAACGGTCTTGGGTAGATCTTTTCAGTAGCTTTCTAACCAAATTTGAATCACTCAATTTGGATTTGTAAATCTCTCTGAACTGATTTTCAAACTAAGGGCCAGAACTAGGTTTAAACTAAAATAGAAAAATCCTAATTCAATCTAAATGGGTTGCGCGGGAACGCTAATGGGCCGGTACAGTGACACTACGTGGCGCGGGGCACAGCTGACAGGGGGGTCCAACGGTCAGAGGCTCATAACTCGTGAAGCGGTACGGGGCGATGTGGGCCGTTAGATTAGAACGGGGATCAACGACTGGGGCTTGTCGTCGACGACAGACCTGTCGCCGATGAACTCTAACCCTAGTGTCTCGATGGGGGTGCTCAGGGGGCGTACCAGGGCTCCAACAACGACGGCAAGGCGGGCAAACGGACTGATAGACGGCGGCGAGCTTAGGGGTGGTCGAGGTGGCTTCATGGGTGGACGAAATCAGCAGGGCCTTCTCGTCCTCTGCTGCGGGCTACTCCGGTCAAATTCCGGCGAGAAAGTGCTCGCGCTGCTCCGGCTAGAGGTGGGGAACGGTCAGTGAGGTGAGGGGAGGTGAGTGGTGTGCCGAAAGGGGCTGGGGGTGGCCTCTATTTATAGGACGACGACGCGACCTAGAGGCATGGGTGGGCGGCTCCGGTGAGGGTTGCACAGCGTGCTAGCAGCATGGCTTGTTGTAGGGGACGGTGGCTGGTCTTCTGGCGGTGCTCTACGGAGTGAATGCGGGCCTAGGGGCGGTGGTATGCGGTCGGGCGGTGTGCACGCTCTGAGCGGCAGAGGCGGTGGTCTCAACGGTGAGCGGTGGCTATGGTGCGTTGGGCGGCGAACGGGCATGTCCGGCGTGTTCCTGGGGTCGTGGCGGAGCGGTGGACGTGGGCTGCGGTCGAGGGGCGGTGCATGCACACGTGTCGAGCGTGGCGCTCTGGCGCATGCTCGGCATGGTGCATACGCACTGGGCGCGGCGGTTCCTCGGTGGTCCACGGATTGGCCTGTCTCGGAGAGGGGACAGAGAGTGGCGGTGAGGTGTGAGCTAGCTTGTCGACACGGTGAGAGGGAGGGAGGTGGTCTGCTGCGGTGATGGCATGGTCGGCTGGCCAGCATGGTGCTCGGCATGGCTTGGCATTGCCACTAGGGGGGTAGGGGATGTGTGCTAAGGGCCTGGTTAGATCAAGAGGGGACAAAGGGATTAAATGGAGATCATTTGGGGGCAAAATCCTGTTGCAAAGAGTGAGCTAGGATTAGAGTGTAAATCATGCCTGCCAAGTGTTTGAAGAAATGGCCGCGAGGAAAATAGTTTTGAATTTTGAAAATATTTTTGGTGGGTGTGCTAGTAATAAGCTTGAGACTCTGTGGGTGCTTGGGTTTTGAAATTTGAGCTAATTTGAGTGGTTTTTTAAATAGTGGGATCTTCCCATATGAACTAGATTCAATTTTCAAATGTCACTTAAATATAGTTTTTGGATGTTTTTGGCAGATCACAAAGTGGGCCTTGGTACAACATTATGTGTACTAGCAAGGGGTGCAAAGATCCACACTTGTTTTTGTTAGGTTTTGAGTACTAGGTATAGCCAAAGTAGGTATGTTGATTATAATGGCACAAATGACCATTCACTTCTTTTATTCATTTTGATTTGTTTTTCTTTGGGATTTGTTTGGGAATGATCTATATGATGTTCATTTCACCTAAGAATCATTTTACAAGAAATGGATCACTTAATCATGGCAATTCAAATCAACTCCTAATTTAAATGCACACAAATATGAATGCCTTAATAATTTTAATTGGAAAAGTTTTTGTTAACCCTAATTTTGACTATTTGGATCTTAATAACCTTGGATTACAGTTTTGGGATGTTACAAACCTTCCCCCCCTTGAAAAAAATATAGTCCCGAGATTTACAAAGAAAACTAGGAACTAAAGAGATTTGGGAACTCTGTCCTAATGTAATCTTCTCGCTCCCAAGTGGCTTCATCTTTGGTGTGGTTGCTCCATTGAATCTTGAGAAACTTGATGCTCCTGGTCCTGGTGGTTCTGTAAGATTCTTCTAAGATACGGATGGGCACTTCATGATACGTCAGGTCATTGTTGATCTCCACAGCTCTGTGATCGATGTTCTTGAAAACTTTAGTCTTCTCTGGCACTTCCGGGCATTTGCGAAGTAACGAGATATGGAACACATTGTGGATGGCTGACATCTCTTCAGGCAGTTCTAGTTGATACGATACTTCTCCTCGACGGTTCCGAATCTTGAAGGGTCCGATATATCTGGGGGCTAACTTTCCTTTTAGACTAAAGCGTTGGGTTCCCTTTAATGGCGAAACCTTGAGATATACATAATCTCAAACATTGAAAGTCAGGTCTCTCCTTCTCTTGTCAGCATAACTCTTTTGTCTAGATTGGGCGGTCTTGAGGTGCTCATGGACTTTGTGAACCTTCTCTTCTGCTTCTCGGAGAATGTCGGGTCCAAAGATCTGACTCTCTCCTACTTGTGACCAATTCAAAGGGGTATGACACTTTCTTCCATATAAGAATTCAAATGGTGCCATCTGCAAACTAGCTTGATAACTGTTGTTATATGAGAATTCTGCGAAAGGCAGGCAGTCTTCCCATTTTGATCCGTACTCTAACACACAAGCTCTTAACATATCCTCTAGGGTCTAGTTGACTCTCTCAGTCTGTCCATCAGTTTGCGGGTGATAAGTGGTGCTAAAATTCAAGTTGGTGCCTAATCCTTCCTGGACTTTCTGCCAAAATCTTGAGGTAAACTGGGTTCCACGATCTAATACTATGGTCTTAGGGGTTCCATGCAGACTAACAATCCTAGCAATGTACATCTCTGCTAGCTTCGCACTCTGGTAGGTAGTCTTGACAGGTATGAAGTGGGCTACCTTGGATAGTCTATCCACTATGACCCAGATTGAGTCATTTCCCCTACTGGAAGTAGGCAAACCGGTGATAAAGTCCATTTGAATGGAATCCCATTTTCATTCCGGAATCTGCAATGGTTGCAACAGTCCTGCGGGTCTCTGATGCTCTGCTTTGACTCTTTGACAGATGTCACACTTGGCGATGTAACTTCCGATTTCTCTCTTCATCTTGTGCCACCAAAATTGCTCTTTCAAATCTTGATACATCTTCGTTCCTCTGGGGTGGATAGAATAAAGAGTATCTTGAGCTTCCTTCATGATAAGGATCTTTAACTCCGAATCTGCTCGCACACAGATACGTCCTTTGTACCACAACACTCCTTCTTCGTCTTTAGTGAATCCAGGTACCTTTCCTGTACCAATACGACGTTTGATACCGTCGATACTTTCATTTCCCTTCTGGGCTTCCTTGATTTGGCTAATAAAAGTGGGTTGAAGTTCAATTCTAGCTAAGAATCCTTTGCTAACTAATTCAGTTCTAAACTGCTCCAATTCCTCATACAAACTTGGCTGCTTCTCCTTGATCATGGTGTTTAGCCTACATGGAAATCTGCTAAGAGCATCCGCTACCACATTGGCTTTGCTGGGGTGATAGTGAATGTCAAGGTCATAATCCTTGATTAACTCTATCCATCTCCTTTGCCTCATATTCAACTCTTTCCGAGTGAAAATATACTTCAAGCTTTTGTGATCTGAGTAAATCTCACAGCGATTACCCATCAGATAATGACGCCATGTCTTCAATGCCAAAACTACGGCTGCTAATTCAAGATCATGGGTCGGATAGTTATGCTCATGCTGCTTCAGTTGTCGAGACAAATACGCGATGACTTTGCCTTCTTGCATCAAGACACATCCGAGACCAATCTTGGATGCATCACAATATACATCAAACGGCTTCTTGATGTCTGGCATGATCAGTATTGGGGCTGATATCAATCTCTTCTTTAGCTCTTGGAAACTGGCTTCACATTTATCTGTCCATTCAAACTTCTTGTCCTTCTTCAACAATTGGGTCATGGGTATGGCGATGCTCGAGAATCCTTCTACGAACTTGCGGTAGTATCCCGCTAATCCGAGAAATGCACGGACTTGGGTTTTAGTGGTTGGGGATTCCCATTCTTAGACATCTTTCATCTTGGCGGGATCAACAGAGACTCCTCCGACAGACACAATATGTCCTAGGAATTCTACTTCTTTCAGCCAAAACTCACACTTGCTGAACTTGGCATATAAATGATGCTCTCTCAGGGTTTCTAGGATGATTCTCAGATGTTGCTCATGCTCTTCTTCTGACTTGGAGTAGATAAGGATGTCGTCGATAAACACAACTACAAACTTATCTAGGAAATTCATAAAGATCTTATTCATGAAATTCATGAAATAAGCAGGCGCATTGGTTAATCCAAAAGACATAACCGTATACTCATATAAACCATAGCGAGTAGTAAAGGCTGTCTTCGGAATATCCGTTGCACGAATCTTGAGTTGGTGATAACTAGTCCTAAGATCAATCTATGAGAATACCTGAGCTCTAGTCAACTGATCAAATAGATCCTCTATCTTTGGCAAAGGGTACTTGTTTTTCATGGTGACGTCATTCAGTTTCCTGTAATCTGTGCACAGACGGTTGCCTCCATCTTTCTTATTGACGAATAACACTGGTGATCCCCATGGCGATGCACTCGGTTGAATCAAGCCTTTTACTAGCATAGCATCCAACAACTTCTTCAATTCCACTAACTCTGAGGGGTTCATGCTATAGGGTCTCTGGGCTATGGGTCTGGTTCTGGGGATTAGTTCGATAATGAACTCAATATCCCTATCCGGGGGCATACCTGGCAATTCATCTGGGAATATGTCGGGGTATTCACAGACTACTCTTACTTGGTGTATGGTGGGTAAGGATAGACTCTTGTTGCACTTGAATTGACGAGGTATGGTTTCAGATATATGCTCTACTGTTACTCTAGAACTACTGGTCATGGTGATGGCTTTCTTAGCATAGTCTATCATTCCTTTATGCCTTGAAATCCAGTCCATACCTAGTACTACTTCCAATCCTTTGGTTCCGATTACGATTAGGTTGGCATAAAAATCTATCCCATGTATTCTGATAGGTACAGCTTTGCAAAATTTTCTAGCTTTTGTAGTTGATCCGGGGATTTGAACAATCATCACATGCTTCAAGTTGGTTGGGTGAATCTTACTAGTGCATGCAAATTCTTTAGTGACAAATGAATGCAATGCTCCTAAATCAAATAGTAATCTTGCTAAAACTGAGTTGACAGAAAACATACCCAGCACTACATCTGGCGCTTCTTGGGTTTCCTCTGCGTTCATGTGGAAGAGACGACCGTTGCGGTTGTGAGGGTTCCCTGGGGCAAATCTTCTCCCTGGTTGAACACGACACTGCTGTTGAGCTGGGGCATTCACATTGGCAGTGGTGGCAGTCTTCTTGGGACACTCATTGGAATAGTGGCCCTTCACTCCACACTTGAAACAAGTGATCTGGGACTTGTCCTTTGCTGCGACAGGCACAACATTGCTGCCAGTTCTGGGTGCAGTGTTGTTGTTGTTGTTGTTCTTGGGAGGGGCACGGTTGAAATTGTTGGTGTTGCCGGAGTTGTGATTGTTTCCTCCGGACTTCACATTGCCTCCGCTACGGGTTGGGGTAGCTTGGGCGAGACATTGGGGGTCGGTTGTTCCTTGGTACATATCCTGGTGAGGGGTTGGGACGGTACTTCTGGTGACTGCTGCATCCTGATTGCTGCATCATATGACATTTGCGGTTGTCGTTTGCCTGGTTGATCTTCCCTTCCATATGAATGGCAGAGTCGACTAGCTCTTCGAGATCTTCAAAGAGGATGTTGACGAGGACAGTGTGCATCTCATCATGCAGTCCGTTCAGGAATCTCTCCTTCTTCTTCACCTCTGTGTTGATCTCATCAGGGGCGTATCTTGCAAGCGACAGGAATCTGTCACGGTATTCCACCACAGTCATTCTGCCTTGCTTCAAGTCGCGGAACTCATCTCTTAGTCTGGTGACTAGACCTTGCGGCACGTGGGTGTGGCTAAACTTTGTTTTGAAAGCTTCCCATGTCATCACTTGACCATGGTTCATGTTACGGATACTAGTCCACCAAGCTCTTGCATCTCCCGCCAGATAGTGGGTGGCAAAGAGAACTTTCTCGTTGTCATCAACTCCTACAATTTCTAAGTTGTTTTCCATTGTTTGTAACTAGTCATCTGCATCTAGTGGGTTTTCAGCTTGGTTGAAGATTGGGGGATTGGTATTTTGAAAGTTTTTGAGTTTGATCCATGGTGATCCTGGTTTCCATGGTTCTGGTTGTTGAGAGCCATCTGGGCGATCTACTGCAATGTTGCTAAGTTGGCTTGGCATTCTGCCCTGCTTGCTTCTCTGTCTGCGATGATATTCTGCAAGATCTACAGCATTGGGTCTTGCGACGAGCTGCTCCCTCCTTGGTTTCCACGAGTCATCTGAATATTGAGGTAGATATAGGGGTAAGAGAGAAAGTTCTAAGGTTCATGGTTTTGGTTTCAAGCTAAAACTGTGAGTTTGACTCAGGTTTTGCAACTAACTCCATTTCATTCATGCAAACAAGCACACGATACAAACACACACCACAACAATCAAAGGAAAACAGATGGTTCGAAGAACCATTCTACAAGCTACGATACAGTGGGACCAATACATCTCATGCTACGACAGTGCTCTAGTGCATCTACTCATCGACGATGAAGTTGGAGTCCTCATCATCATTGTAGAAGTCCACATCATCCTCCTCCAGAAAGTCATCATCATTGCTGAGGTAAGAATCCATGTCTCCCTAGATGTCTTCACCCTCCTCTTCTTCTTCCGTCGCTGCAAGCTGAGCTTCTTGCTCCTTGAAGGTCTTCTCGAGGTCGGCCACCTTCTTGCGAAGATGGGCGATGGTGCGATCCTTCTTCTCGTGCTGGAGGCGAAGAGACTAACAGTCCTTGACTAGCAGTGAGAAAGTCTGGGCCTTCTGGGTGGCAATGGCATGGTTGTAGTTGGCGAACTCCCTAGCATTGTCCAATTCCTTTTGGTGATCGTACAATAGGAAGTCAAAGTTCTCCACTTGACGCTTCAGCTCCAGGTGACTTGGCATCTCCATTGGCATTCCCATGAAGTCACGTCTTGCATAGTGAGCAAAACGGGTTCCCTGGAGTGGGTTGACACTGAGGGCACATAGACATGCGAGAGCTTCATGCATTGCTCTGGCTAATCCATCTAGCCAGTTATTCTCTCTCACGGAGAATTGGATTCTCCCGGACGTTGGTGCTTCGATGCTTCCTCTAAGATCAGTGGTGACTAGCCACTTTAAATCTCCTCCTGGGGGTCCTGGAAGTTGAGCTCCAAGAAACTCCGGATGTGGGCGTCCCAGTAACTCTGACAGTGAATCTAGATCCCTCTCGAAGATCAGTTGACCTCCGTTTCCCAACTAGTAGAACTTGTTGAACTGAGTCTCCATCTACAAGAATTAAGGATGAGGAAATTAGTGAAGTGATCAAGTGTGTCAAATTTTAAGTAGTAATGTAAGAATTTTTTAGGAACATGAATTTTTGAGAAAGAATGAATTCCCAAGGATAAGAGAGGAAATAGTTTTTCATAAATACTCACTTTGGTTTTGAAACTAAGTTTTTGTTTGGACGTCCATTCTAACTAGGGTCTCCTATGGTCAGGATGGCTCTGATACCAACTTGTCAACACCTGGATTTTTAATCCCAAATGCCCGTTATGCCATACCTCGCAATCCCAGGATTACCATTTTTGCGAGACATAACAGATTTGATATCACAGTACATCATCCATTACAAACCATACATAAGGTCTTACACAAATAAGGATCTCATGATCCAGTCTCAATACAACAAGCAGCGGAATAAAAGATAAGCGTAGTGGTGGGGTCCATTTTCAGGGGCACAGGTAATGCTGACGAAGGCAGATAGTCCTAGTTATCATAGCCGTCCTGCTGGCCATCATCTTGGTAGTCTCCTTCATAGTCTGGCCATGAGAATAACCAGGGACAAAAAACATGAGTACTCTTTAAGTACTCGCAAACTACCACTAACAAGTAGTATAATTCTAAGTTAAAGTGCTAACTCTAAGTTTAACTCTAAAGTTGAGTTTGAAACCTAAGCTAAGTTTAGAAGCAAAGAAAGATAAAATAAAGTTCTAGAATCACTTAAGTTGGGAAGCTAGTGTCATAAACACAAATCTGTTGTGGTCAAGTCAAGATTCATCATTCCTTTCATAAGTTATTTTGAAAACATCTGAAAACGAAGCAATATGGCCATTCCAACTATCCATAACCGTGGACGCGGCTATTCGAATAGTTTGACACTCTGCAGAGGTGGTACACTTTCACCACAAGATTCGATACATCTATCAGGGATAGCCCTGAATCATCATACTTAGTATGCAGATAATCAACATGACCTTTCCTTTACACACCCTAGTATAAGCACCTCTCCTATGAGCATGGCCTCCCAACCATGACCATCTGTCATCTTGGGAACTGCATAGGTGGACAACATTGAGAGGTAGCCTCAGCTCAAACCTCTCCGGTGAGGGAACTAATACTAATGCATATAAACTTCCAGCTAAGCCTTACCCAATTCAGGTATTGTGGTTGTACGGTAAATTTGGAAGGGCTAAGGCTCATGCCTCAACATTTTCATCATCATAAACCATTTGTGTTTCTCAACACATGTCAAAACATCTCAATAGAATGACTCATCATTCCAAGGTTTTCACAATTCATTTTCACCAAGTGTTCCCATCTAAAGTGACTCAAGTTTTTATCTACTCTAAACTACTAAGTTAAGAGTGTTCACTAAGGTGGAAAGATGGGATCAATCTCATGCCATAGAATGACATCTAATGTTTATCTAAATAAGTCAAGTTTTATACTCTTTATGCTACCTTCAAAACAAGTAAAGGACTTTGTGTAAAGTAAATGAAGTAAAGCTTGAAAATAATACTTGGGGTTAAGTAATAGTCAAAGTGGTATACACAAAGCAAGCCTAAAGCATCCTTGCTTGGGTTATCTAGATTGCAAGGGTTAGCTTGCATTGTTAATGGTGGATGATGACCCACAAGTATAGGGGGTGTATCACAGTATTTTCGAGGGAAGTGAAACCCAATTTATTGATTCGACACAAGGGGAGCCAAAGAATACTTATCAGCCTTAACAACTGAGTTGTCAATTCAGCTGCACCTGGAAGCAATCTTGGTCACAGCAGTTTATCAGTAGCAACAGTTTTGTAGTAGGAATAGTAAAGTAATAGTAGCAGTAAAACAAAGACAGTAGTAACAAAAACAGTAAATAGTGGGATTCGAGTGCGGTAGGCATAGGGATGGATGGACGGGCGTTGCATGGACAAGATAATTCACACAGCAATCAGAACATAGGGCAATTGCAGATAAATAAGATAAAGCATCCAAGTACTAGACAATCCTAGGCATGTGTTCCATATATAGTCATACGTGCTCGCAATGAGAACTTGCACAACATCTTTTGTCCTGCCAGCCCGTTTGCAGCGGGGCCTCTAGGGAACTACTGGCATTTAAGGTGCTCCTTTTAATAAAGCACCAGAGCAAAGCATTAACACTCCATGAACACATGTGATCCTCACATCAAAGCCTTTCCCTTTCGGCTACCCCGATTTCTGTCACTTCGGGACCATAGGTTCCGGACAACGACGTGTGTATACAACTTGTAGATAAGACCCAAAACAATACTATCATGGTGAATCAATAACATGTTCAGATCTGAAATCATGGCACTCGGGCCTTAGTGACAAGCATTAAGCACAACAAAGTTGCAACAAAGTCATAAAGCACTAATAGAGATACTAGGCACTATGCCCTAATAATTTGATGCCATTACATGAACGATCTCATCCAATCCCTACCATCCCCATAGCCTACAGCGGGGGATTACCTGCTCATAGATGGAAGAAACATGGATGGTCGATGAAGATGATGGTGGAGATCGATGGAGATGGCTCCGGGGGCACTTCCCCATCCCGGCAGGTTGCCGGAACAGAGACCTTCTGCCCGCCGAATCTCCCCTTCGGTGGCGGCGGCGCAGCGGAACTTTTCATGGAAAAACATCGAACCCCCCGAAGTTTTTAGGTCAGAAGGCTTCTTATAGGCGAAGAGGGAGACCCTGGTGCTGGGTGCCACGGCCAGCCCAGCGCCTGGGGGTGTGGCCAGCCCCTGGCCTTCCTCCGTCTCGTATTCTGGCTCCGTGAGTCTTCTGGAAAAATAGGCACTTTGGATTTTGTCTCGTCCAATTCCGAGAATATTCATTTTCTGACTTTCCTGGAACCAAAAACAGCAGAAAACAGGCAGCTGGCACTGTGGCTCTTGTTAATAGGTTAGTCCAAGAAATCATATGAAAAGTACTCCAAAGTGTGGACAAAACACAAGAAAGTGGATAAAACCAAGCATGGAGCATGAAAAATATAGATACATTTGCAATGTATCAACATCCCCAAGCTTAACTCCTGCTCGTCCTCGAGTAGGTAAGCGATAAAAAGAAAGAATAATTTTTGAGGTGACATCCACCATCAAAGACTTGACCAAAGTATTCGTAAACATTCAAAGCTAGAATCATAGTACTTCAATCATAACATGAAAGACAAAGTTCTAGCAATAGGCAAAGAAACTATGATGCAACATGAAAAGGCACAAACAAAATATTCATGAATAACAATGCTTTGCAAGATGTTTGTTTGTTTCACATAAAGAAAACATAGCATAGTGGCATTCAGCTTGTCCCTCAAAGAGTAGCAAACATAAATACATAGGACACCTCCAAAGTTCATAAGAGTGACTAGATACAATAGTTTCAAACAAGCAATAACAAGTTATGCATCAATCAACTAGTCTTGGGACAATGCACATAGAACTAAGAATGGCCACTATGCTCTCAAAGTAGTGCATAAAGATAGAAGGTGGAGACTCAATATAATTGTGGAAGAAAGGCCTTTGTAAAAGGAAGTAGGGATTCAAGTCTCATAAAGAGCTTCGAAAAATTATGGTACTTATAGCTTTCAGCTCTCATTGCCCTTATCATAAGCATCTTGAAGGTGATTAAGGTTAAAGTGACACAACTAAGAGGATATGCTTGACAAGTTATAAACCGAAATCTCATGCCCCTTACTTACGAAGACCGATCCTCATGCTAATCAACTTCAGTCACGAGTAAGCTCTTGTCATTGTAAGTATATGTGTATCATTAAGAACCGCCAACGGGGTACCGCTTGCACATGATACGGGAGCTTTCCCATAATCAAAATGACAAGGCAAGCAGACAATGAGCATCTCAGCGATCTTTTTATTTGCTATTTGCATAGGTTTTTATTGAGGATGCTTCATAGAGTGCTCATTATGGTGATGCTGCAAGTTTCCACCATGATCAGGCATGGCTTAGGCTAGCGGCCCAGGCATTTCTCTAACACACATACAAACTCCATGATCTTACAAGTTCCACTTTTATTTCACACCGCCGGGAACGGTAAGCAAAAGAACATGATATCAACGGGGTACAAAGTACAAGTGCATGTTGAAAGCGTTCCCCATGAAACATGGTTCTGCTAATTTCAACTTATAAAGCGCAAGCATATACGCAACACAGAAGGACCCAATGGTTCAAGTTTATTAGAGGCAAAAAGTAAACTGTGCCATCAAGTTCGTGAGAGCTTTAATCACTAGTTTTCTCATAACAAGTGGAAGGTAAACAAAAGCATGAATGTACTTGGAATAGCATAAGCTAGTAGGTAGGTATGGTGGACTCTTTGTAATAACTTGGTTTAGGGAGTTGGATGCATGAGTGGAACTCATACTTGGTTGTGGAGGCTAGCAAAAGACTGGGAGCGACAAACTAAGAGAGCAATAATGGCCATAATCATGCAGAACGACAAAACATCATTGATCAAAGCATAAAGTGATACTAAAAGTTGAAAACTAAAGGATCATAAAGGCTATGGTGACTTGAGATAGTCATAACATGGTGTGAGCATGCGCCAACTCAACCCAAATAAAGCATCAAAGGAGAATACCACTATACTATGCTTTAATATGCTAAAACAACGCATGATTCATCCAAGGCACATTTAGCAATCTCAATTGTTTATAACAAGTCATGCTAAAGAAAAGAATACTAAGCATAGAGTCAAAACAATATCAAGCATGGCATGACAAAGCATAGGCCACAGTCAAAAACAAGCTCTCTTTACCACTTAAGCATGAACTTTCCTACTCTTTTCCAAACCCAACCAAACTATTTGCAAACCAAAGTGTGGAAGAGGGGGTCCAACCAATTTATTCAGAAAACTAAACAAACCAAGCAAACTAAAAACTAAAACGAAAACAAAAAAGAAGACGCTCCAGGAGAAACACAACTATGCACGAAACAATAAAAATGAAGCGTTTGCAGGAACCTGGAATTTTTATTGTTGAAGAAGGGGATGCCTTGGGCATCCCCAAGATTTGACGCCTGTACTTCTTGGATATTTCATGGGGTGACACGCATGGCATCCCCAAGCTTGAGCTTTATTCCATCCTTCATCTCATCACTCATTCCTTCCATACACTTGGAATTTTTCCTTCATACAAAACTTCACACAATCTTTATTAGCAACATTAGTGCACTCAAGATAATAAGTCTTAAGGTTCAGTCCCAACACCAAATAAACTTCCATTAGAACACTAGCTACTGTAGCACTTCCCTCAAAAATCTCAATTCCCCAAAATAACTCAAAAAGGAACCAACAAGAAGCAAATGCAGAAAATGGCAGAAATCTGTCAAAACAGACCAGCACGTAAAGACGATTTTTTTCGAAGACATTCTGTTGCTCAAATGAAAACGTGTTGAACTAACGAAAGTTAGGTAACAACCTGGGGCCCTAGCACAAAACATTACAGCTCAATCCGATATATATAGCTCTCTCACGAATTTTTACGGTGAAGCACAAAAATCTGTTTTGGGACAGCAACTTTCCCAATCGTTACTTCTCTCTCATTACAGGTTACTCTTCGCACAAAAAGCAAATAAGAAGGATAAGGAGCGGTTATTACAGAGGTAATAACTTGCATGACTCAACTAAAACTCTTGGGTTATCTCCCAAAAAGTACTTTTCTTTAACGCCTTTAAGTTAGGCATTAGCAAAAACTAAGGTGAATAGAATAGAAGTAAGCGAAGATAATCATGGTGAAAACATTGTTTTGTTCAATGAAATCCTTTTGTTAACAAGGTTGATCAGGTCTTGTTACCAAATTTTTTTCATATGAGACAAAACTTTGTATTCCACTAATGATTATGTTACCTCAACCTTGATAGCAATGGTCCCAATCATAATAGTTTCAAATTTTTCTCTTCGTATGGGACAATATATTTCTCCAACTTGAATGCCCTCAGCATGTTCAATTGAATTCAAATCATAAGTCATTTAAATATTCTT
The DNA here is from genome assembly GCA_023614405.1 of Avena insularis. Lineage (NCBI taxonomy): Eukaryota > Viridiplantae > Streptophyta > Magnoliopsida > Poales > Poaceae > Avena > Avena insularis. The sequence goes on along the minus strand of CM042694.1, from coordinate 320,138,922 downwards.
GAGGAAATAGACAATGTGTTCATTGAAGGTCACCTTCCCTTGATTACAATTAATAAAAGCTCTTGCAGTATTTAAGAAAAGGTCTCCAAAGAATAATAGACATATTAACATCTTCAGGCATAAAGTTTGAGAGGATGCTCTCATAAGAAATATGAGTTGAAGTAAAAGAGAGAATCAAGGAGAAAATTCAAAACACATTTAAGTCTAACCCACTTCCTATGCATAGGAATCATGTAAGCAAATAAATTTGCAAAGAGCAAAGTGACATGCATAGGAAGATAAAACAAGAGGAACTTCAAAACTTTCAGCACATAGAGAGGTGTTTCAATACCATGAAAACTTCTACAACCATATTTTCCTCTCTCATAATAATTTTCAGTAGCCTCATGAATAAACTCAACAATATAACTATCACATAAAGCATGCTTTTCATGATCTACAAGCAGTAGAGCTTTATCATAAACATTTTCAAAGGAAACCTCGGGAACATAACATCCATCCTCCTTTAGTAAGCATGGAGGACAATCAAATAATGTAAGGGATAAAGAGTTACTCACATTAGAAGGTAGGCATGGGTAGCTAATCCATTCTTCCTCCTTTTCTTCATCACTCTCCTCCTCTTTTTCATCTAATGAGATTTCAGGTTCATCAATTTCTTCTTCCATAGGAGCCTGCAAGGCATTAGTCTCTTCCATAGGGTCCTGCAAGGCATTAGTCTCTTCCATTTGTGGAAAGAATTTTTTAAAATACTCAAGAATATAGCCATTTTCATCCTTGTAATTATCAAAGCAAAATTTAAGCATACCATACACCTCATATTTGTAAGGTGAATCATCAATATTTTCAAGCAAACTAGCAAGTTCAAAAGCACCCTTCCAAGCAATAAATTCTTCAATTTGTTACGCATCATAAAAGTTATAAATTCCTTTAGCATAGGAAGATATGGTATCATTATCACTATACTCACATTGAAAAGGGAGGTGTTTATACCACTTTTTGCAACAAGACTCATCACAGCAATAACTAACATTATAAGTAGAGCACACATTTCTAGCAATGGTATACAATCTATCAATTTGTTCCCATAAGTGTTTCCCTTTTTGTGACAAGCGGTGTTCCTTATAATAATACTTTTGATCTTCTGTGAACCCACCTTGCCAATAAGCTTCAGTTGTAAAGAAACCAACCATTGACAACAAGCATGACAAAGCAAGACAATAACAGACCAATGAAAATAGCAACTAGAGTAGGAACTAATTTTTTTTGTATTTTTGATAAAGAAACAAGCAAACAAGGAGAAAGATAAACTTAGCTTGAACAATAGTGAAACCAAGTGGACTTGATAAATAAAGCTATGCTCCCCGGCAACAGCGCTAGAAAATAGTCTTGATGACCCACAAGTATAGGGGGTGTATCGCAGTATTTTTGAGGGAAGTGAAACCCAATTTATTGATTCGACATAAGGGGAGCCAAAGAATACTTATTACCTTCACAACTGAGTTGTCAATTCAGCTGCACCTGGAAACAATCTTTCTCACAGCAGTTTATCAGTAGCAATAGTTTTGTAGTAGGAATAGTAAAGTAACAGTAGCAGCAAAACAAAGACAGTAGTAACAAAAGCAGTAAACAGTGGGATTCGAGTGCGGTAGGCATAGGGATGGATGGACGGGCGTTGCATGGACAATACAATTCACATAGTAATCAGAACATAGGGCAATTGCAGATAAATAAGAGAAAACATCCAAGTACTAGACAATCCTAGGCATGTGTTCCATATATAGTCATACGTGCTCGCAACGAGAACTTGCACAACATCTTTTGTCCTGCCAGCCCGTTTGCAACGGGGCCTCTAGGGAACTACTGGCAATTAAGGTGCTTCTTTTAATAAAGCACCGGAGCAAAGCATTAACACTCCATGAACACATGTGATCCTCACATCAAAGCCTTTCCCTTCCGGCTACCCTGATTTCTGTCACTTCGGGACCATAGGTTCCGGACAACGACGTGTGTATACAACTTGTAGATAAGACCCAAAACAATATTATCATGGTGAATCAATAACATGTTCAGATCTGAAATCATGGCACTCGGGCCCTAGTGACAAGCATTAAGCACAACAAAGTTGCAATAAAGTCATAAAGCACTAATAGAGATACTAGGCACTATGCCCTAACAATCTGATGCCATTACATGAACGATCTCATCCAATCCCTACCATCCCCATAGCCTACAGCGGGGATTACTCACTCATAGATGGAAGAAACATGGATGGTCGATGAATATGATGGTGGAGATCGATGGAGATGGCTCCGGGGGCACTTCCCCGTCTCAGGAGGGTGCCGAAACAGAGAATTTATGTCCCCCGAATCTCCCCTTCAGTGGCGGCGGCGAAGCGGAACTTTTCATGGAATAACGTCGAACCCCCCGAAGTTTTTAGGTCAGAAGGCTTCTTATAGGCGAAGAGGGAGACCGAGGGGGTGCCTGGGGCCACCACACCAGGCCCTGGCGCGGTCAGGCCCAGCCCGTGCCTAGGGGGGTGTGGCCACCCCTAGCCTTCCTCCGTCTCGTATTCTGGCTCTGTGAGTCTTCTGGAAAAATAGGCACTTTGGGTTTTGTCCCGTCCAATTCCGAGAATATTCATTTTCTGACTTTCCTAGAACCAAAAACAGCAGAAAACAGGCAGCTGGCACTATGGCTCTTGTTAATAGGTTAGTCCAAGAAATCATATGAAAAGTACTCCAAAGTGTGGACAAAACACAAGAAAGTGGATAAAACCAAGCATGGAGCATCAAAACTTTTAGATACATTTGCAATGTATCAGTGGCTTGCAAGTACAACTTGCAAGGGTTAACTTGGATAGTGCTAGCTTGCCTTGGTTAGTGTAGTGGTTGAAGTTTTCTTCCTCCTCTTGATAGAACCCCTCCTCCTCGAAAGCTTGGTCGGTACTATTGTCTATAAATACATACAGAGGACACAATCACCACACAATACTTAACTAGTCTAAGTAGCACTCTAAGGCACACATTTGATGATCTATTATCATCACACGCATCACAAGTTTTATTAACTAATTTCATTCTTTTTATTTTAGAAAAGCAATTTCTACTCATTGAAAAATTAACTAAGATTTAATATTCACCACTTAAAATATGGGATCATGTGTACACATGTCATCACCACATATTCTAACATGTGGGAATGTGATTTAAAGGTTGGATCATAATTAGTTTGGTTTAAGTTCATTATTTAATGATTTAAAGTGACTAGAAATGCCTATATAGCATTATTTTGGTACTAGTCCAAAGTCACTGCATGTAAACCCTAATATTATTACATATTCAGATAGGTATGGTTAAATGTGATTTTTGAGAGTTGGAATCAACTCAAAATCTATCATGGTTGATTTTATAAAAATCTTGCAAGGTGCAAATGCTTCTGTTTTGTTATTTTTACTAGGTGAGATCTTTAACTCTAATTGAATTAAATCCAATGGTCTTGGGTAGATCTTTTCAGTAGCTTTCTAACCAAATTTGAATCACTCAATTCGGATTTGTAAATCTCTCTGAATTGATTTTTAAACTAAGGGCCAGAACTAGGTTTAAACTAAAATAGAAAAATCCTAATTCGAACTAAATGGGTCGCGCAGGAACGCTAACGGGCCAGTCCAGTGACACTACACGGCGCGGGGCACAGCTGACAGGGGGGTCCACCGGCCAGAGGCTCATAACGCATGAAGCGATACGGGGCGATGTGGGCTGTTAGATTAGAACGAGGATCAACGACTAGGGCTCGTCGTCGACGACGGACCTGTCACCGGCAAACTCTAACCCTAGCGTCTCGGTGGGGGTGCTCAGGGGGCGTACCAGGGCTCTAGCGACGACGGCGAGGCGGGCAAACGGACTGGTAGACGACGGCGAGCTCAGGGGTGGTCGAGGTGGCTCCGTGGATGGACGAAATCAGCGGGGCCTTATCCTCCTTTGTTGCGGGCTACTCCGGTCAAATTTCGGCGAGCAAGTGCTCGTGCTGCTCCGGCTAGAGGTGGGGAACGGTCAGTGAGGTGAGGGAAGGTGAGTGGTGTGACGAATGGGGCTGGGGGTGGCCTCTATTTATAGGACGATGACACAACCGAGAGGCATGGGCGGGCGGCTCCAGTGAGGGCTGCACATCATGCTAGCGGCGTGGCTCGCGGTAGGGGACGGTGGCTGGTCTCCTGGCGGTGCTCTACGGAGTGAATGTGGGCCTAGGGCGGTGGTATGCGGTTAGGCGGTGCGCACGCTCTGAGCGGCAGAGGCGGCGGTCTCAACGGCGAGCGGTGGCTATGGTGCGTTGGTCGGCGAACGGGCATGTCTGGCGTGTTCCTGGGGTCGTGGCAGAGCGGTGGATGCGGGTTGCGGTCGAGGGGCAGTGCGTGCACGTGTATCGGGCGCGGCGCTCTGGCGCATGCTCTGCATGGTGCAGACACATTGGGCACGGCGGTTCCTCGGTGGTCCACGGCTTGGCCTGGCTCGAGGAGGGGACAGAGAGTGGCGGTGAGGTGTGAGCTAGATCGTAGACATGGTGAGAGGGAGGGAGGTGGTCTGCTGCGGTGATGGCATGGTCGGCCGGCCAGCATGGTGCTCGGTATGGCTTGGCGTTGCCACTAGGGGGGTAGGGGATTGGTGCTAAGGGCCTGGTTAGATCAAGAGGGGACAAAGGGATTAAATGGAGATCATTTGGGGGCAAAATCCTGTTGCAAACAGTGAGCTAGGATTAGAGTGTAAATCATGCCTGCCAAGTGTTTGAAGAAATGGCCGCAAGAAAAATAGTTTTGAATTTTGAAAAGATTTTTGGTGGGTGTGCTATTAATAAGCTTGAGACTCTGTGGGTGCTTGGGTTTTGAAATTTGAGCTAATTTGAGTGGTTTTTGAAATAGTGGGATCTTCCCATATGAACTAGATTCAATTTTCAAATGTCACTTAAATATAGTGTTTGAATGTTTTTGGCAGATCACAAAGTGGGCCTTGGTACAACATTATGTGTACTAGCAAGGGGTGCAAAGATCCACACTTGGTTCTGTTAGGTTTTGAGTACTAGGTATAGCCAAAGTAGGTATGTTGATTAAAATGGCACAAATGACCATTCACTTCTTTTATTCATTTTGATTTGTTTTTCTTAGGGATTTGTTTGGGAATGATCTAGATGATGTTCATTTCACCTAAGGATCATTTTACAAGCAATGGATCACTTAATCATGGCAATTCAAATCAACTCCTAATTTAAATGCACACAAATATGAATGCCTTAATAATTTTAATTGGAAAAGTTTTTGTTAACCCTAATTTTGATGATTTGGATCTTAATAACCTTGGATTAAAGTTTTGGGATGTTATAGCAGGCCGAGTCAACATCCAACCCTGCACCTTGGTAAGGCACCACTCTCACCTTCACTGAATATGAACTGAATATCCCGCATACCCCAGAGGATCTACAGTAACTGGAACCCCTTCCCCGGAGTCAGCCACGACTCCAATGAGCCTCCCCCCGAGTAATCACCGGTGTTGCGGTACTCGCCCATTTAGTAATAGGGTAGAGTCATGTATCGTCCCTGAACGCGTTTTGTAATGCTTAAGTACTCTTAGCACCCTCAGGTGCAGATTGGTTGGTTATGTAATAACTTCCTTGGATTGCGATGCTTGCTTGATTGTTTTCCCTCTTGCGTGTTTTACCCAAGTCGTTGCATCAGACCCAACCCAGAGCGATTACCACCAACAGGAAATTCCTCACCAGAAGGCCAGAACACTTTAGTTTCCTGAAGACGAGGAGGCATGAAGTCAATAAGTTCACTCCGCCCTCAAGCAGACGCGACGCAAGAAATGCAAGTAAAGACCTCACCACCGAAGATGACTGCATCAACCCTGACTAAACACTAGCCAGGAGAGTCATACATCGCTACCCTGTCTTGATCTATCCCCCCTTAAAGGCTTCGTTAGGAAACCACCTCGCCAAGGTGTATAGAATAGGGCGCCAACTGACTACCTTAGCTCAAGACTCCAGGAAGATGCAGCCTCCCGCTAACCTCAGGTAAGCCGTCCCAGACAGAAGATCTGCACCACTCCTAAGGCGCCTAAAGAAGCTCTAAGGTGGAAAGACTACGTCTTTCCACTCAATCCTCAGAAGAATGTCTGCCCGAAGATATTTCCGAAGACCTCCAGAATGGGATGCCTTTTGACGATTTTGACCCCATGAAAATTATGGACGTCAACATTCTAATCATCCCTCTGCGACTCCAAGAGGGAAGGACTACACCACCTCTCTGATCTACCCCAGTCTAATCCTAAGGGGGAAAGATCACGTCTTTCCCGCAAACCGGAATAACCCTCTGCCAGAAGCAATCTAACAGTTGGACCCAAGGTCGTGTCCTAGAATACAATAATCCCTTAGGACAAGCATCGTAAATCCTAACAGCCGAAAGGTCGCTCCTCGCAATCCTGGTGGAAGCCTGCTTAACCCTCGTGCAGCCAAGACAATTGAAGCTCAACCTCACTGTCAAAGTATCCCCGTTCAAAGACACAGCCGACAAGTTAGTACGCTAGAAACACCTAGCACTAACTCCAACACAAATCCCCTAACCTTACTCTCCCTAATCTCGGGACGAGATTCTTTTAAGGGGGAAAGGTCTGTAACATCCCAATTTTAGCAACCCTGATTAGTTGTCCAAGATGCAAAAATTAGGGGGAACAAAAACTTTTTCTTGTACTTGGTGCAGTGTTTAGTTGGTTGTTTGTTTGTGCTTGTGCATGTGATGGTATACCATATGCTACTCCTTACCTCACCAACAGTTGACAAAAGCTACTTACCAAAACTATCCTGGCTCAGTTTACATATTCTCAAATGTTCTGGCATTTCAAAAAAATGCCAAGATGCTTATGTAACCAAAACTATTTTAGTAGCTTCTATTGAAAAAACTAAGGAGGGATATATAATATAACCTCCTTATGTTTTCAAGACAGAACCCTCAACTAAATCTTACCTCTAGTTTCCCCAAAACCTCTTCCAAAGCATTTGAATTCTACTCTTGGTAGAGATACCAAGGACTCTCATCTTACTCAAAATCCAACCTCTTCAAAATTCCCAAACCTTACCCCAAGCTAAGCTTGATGGTAACCCCAGTAGTGGATTTACTTAGTTTATAAGATGAGTTGCCTTGATCTGCTGTCTAATGAGTTGCCTCGATCTGCTGTTTGACTTGTTTGCTTAGGAAGTAATATGAGCTACTCTAGGAGCTCATCACTAGGATCAAGAGGTTTCCAAATCACCACATCCTAAGCAAGAAAACAAAGCAAGATCAAATCACTAGATACAAGGTGATCATCTAAAACCCTTAGCCAGATCACTTCTGCAGCGATCCATTCTAGAAGCTTCCAAGTCAACAAATACCAATAACAAGCATGGATCCCTTATACTCAATCTACACTTCAACATCATCCACTTTATGATGCTTTGGTAGCTTGCAACCCATACAAAAACATTCCCTCTCATACTCTAGTCAAAATCCTCAAAACTGCCAAATTTGACTAAGTCTAGAAACTGTTCCAACATCACCTTTTTGAATGCCTTCCTTTATCAAACCATGTGTATTTTTGGAAATGCACCCAAACCATATTGTTAACCATCCTAAGGACTACCAAGGCCCACTTTTTCCCTTGGTTAGATCCTCCCCCACCCCACTTGTTCTTGATGGCTTTGCAGTCAGGAAAATAACATTCCCTCCAAATCTAGTCATCATGCCTAATTTGGCAGAAGCTCACACCATCATCCAACGTTCTATGGACTAAATCTTTGCATGGTTGTGTTCTACTCATATAGGTCTACCAAAATCTACTTCACTTGTTCCAAGTGGATCATTGAGCTTATTAAACCCACAGGGTTTATAAGGCATCATGACTCATCTGGTATGGCAGCCTTATTTTCAACAAAGTTTGCCATCACTTCTAGATCACCTCAAATGCAATTAATCCAAACTCCTTCTGCCATGATCATCTATATGACTTGGTCTACCTATCCATCTATCCCCTGCGTCAAGGTGAACTCTGAACTCCAAGATACAACCATGCTTTGATGGTATGAAATTAACACCACCCTAGATCTCTAATCTAGGGTATTCCACCAACATTCAAGTTGGAATTCCATTTCCCAATGTTGCAAATGCATGATACACCTTGTCTACATCATCTACCTGGATCATCAAAAATTTATCAACAATTATCCGTAATTAGTATGGCTCCAAATCTCATAAACTTCTTTATTAGACAAAATCTCAAAACCCCTTTCCCCAATGGAAAGTTTGGTTTTTGGCAAAACACTTCCCCAACTTTTGGCTCATGTGAGTTCCATACATAATACCCTACCCACCCATCTCAAAAATAAATATTTTTGAGAAGCTTTATTATTTCTTTCTACCCATTTTCTTAAATGGCTTAATTGGAATAATAATTGTCTTAAATACTTTTAAGCCACCATAAATCTTGAGAAATTTCCCCTAGGTGTCCATACACATTTGGGACCATCTCAAACCAAAAACCAACCTTTTCCAATGTAAAAATATCAAATGATCTTCTAGAACCTACTTCTGCCCTTTTTGAATAAATGGATTTATGAGGACTAAATCCCCTTAGAAAAATCCCAAATAAATCCTAGGAGTCTACCTTAACCTCATCTATCTACCAGTACTATTTCCTCATCCTGTCCAATGCAAGTTTTTGGACCTTCTTAATAACCACCAAATTGATCAAAATTGCCAAGTAAGCAAGTCCACTACCCAAACCACTTCCAAGACTCCTCAAAACTTGCACAATGCCTCTCATCAGCACCAGGTCGACACCACTATAGCTCCACCCCAGCATTACCCCTTTTACCCTTGTACTAGTAGAAAGAGAGAGAGAGAGTCAAGCAAATCTTACAAGATTTGGCACACTTAATCACCATAGCAACCCTACCCCTCACTGCCGAGTCAATCCCCTTCCTACCCCTCTCCACCGTCCACTAGACCAATCCCTGGCCAGCATTCCCTCTCTCCCTTGTCCAAAGTGGAAATTTGCACCCTAGATCCCTCCCCCTCGGTATAAAGGCCAGAGGGCACCCCAGCAAGCCCCCTGCCCCTCATTCGCTCCCTCTCATCCTCACTTACCTCCCCCAGCACCGCCTGTTCCTCCACTGCTCTGTGCTGCCCGAAAGAAGAAGAAGAAGGAGTCTCGGCCTCCTCAAGAAATCGAGCAAGGCTCGCTCATCTCCCTCCTTCTCCCTCTGCATGTCACCTTGCCATGACCAACCCCTCCTCCTCCATCTAACAGTGCCCTTTTTCTTGCCTAGTAACGTCTCCTCCGTCGTTGCCGCTGAGCTCCCACGAGGTCACCCCCAGCCTCCGTCGTGCGGGCTACTTCCCGGAGGCCAACGTCGTCGTGTCGCCCCTCCCCGGACTCGCCCGAGAGTCCTCTATCGCCCTGTCACCTCCTCGGTCGCCGACGAGCCCCCAGGTGAGCCTCCCCGCCGCCGCCGGTGCCCCCTAGGGTTTCCTCCTCTGCTGGTCTGTCCTGAGGTCGAAGACGACCGGGCACCATTAGATCCCCTTAAAACCGACGGCCATATCTGGTCGATACCCCCTAGACCACCCCTCCCACTGACCGGTGGGCCCCGCCAGTCAGGTTCAAGCCCCAGAATCCCGCGCGTTGCCCCATGCACCATGGGCCGAAAGTCCCCCGGCCGGCCCAGTAGCCCCAGATCCCAGCCCGCAAATCCTTTCTTTTATTCATTCCTGTACAGATCTAGAAAAAGATCATTAGGATTAAATCCTTTTGAAAATGTAAATAAAATCCAAATGCCAAGATTCAAAATTCTGGTAGTACCCAGATGTCTTCTCAATCATGTAGAGGCAATCCCAAGTCAAAAATAATTTCCATTATTGTTGGTAATTATTCTGCTTCCAGGTGTACTTTACACTAAATATTTTCCTCAGGGAGTTTTACATCTCCAATTGGGGAAAATCGAACCTTTTCTTGAAGGTAGTTGATATACCTATCATCTAGCATAGGTCTTATGCCAAGGTGAATAGTTGTTTTCCCTTAGCAAAAATAACAAAAATAGCCTTTATCTGTCTTAGGAAATTCTCAAGGTCAAACCAAATGTGTTATTAACCTGATTCCACCTCCCAGTATCTCATGATATCAGTATCTATCAAACCCCAGTAGCTCAGATTTTATTGAGCTCTGGTTGAATTTTAGTGATTTAAATACTTCTGTAAGGGGTATTTTCACTAAATAAATCACTCTAGGAGTTTAACAACTCCAAAAATAGTGAATACAATTTCTACGGAAAGGTATTATAAATACCTACCACATGCCCTTGGAATAAACTCAAGAGCGTCTGCAGAATTAATCTGGTGAAAAAGAGAAAAACCTTATAAAACAGCCTTTGGGAATTTCCTGACGGCATTCTGGTAATTCTTTTGACAAGATTCCAACTCTAGCTGGTTCAGTACATCAAGTTCTACCAAAGCGTCCAAGGAAATAATTTTTGGGCCTCCAGATATATTTTGGTGAATTATTTCCCCAAACTAGAGTTTTAACCAGTATAAAAATCATAATTAAATCTAGGTAATTGATAATCAAGTGAAACCACTTGTGTTGGTTTTGTCTTGTCAAGATCTATCTGAGGATATCATTGTTGCACATTGGTATCCTACTGACCTCAGAACCCCACTCCAAGTTCTTGGTATTTAGCCTTGACAACTATCTTCCAAATGGAAAAACACATCCATGGCAATTCAGTAATTCCACTACTAGAATCCAACTTCTCCAAAACCTAACAAGTTCAGTAGTACTCCTTACGTTTGTTTGATGAATGCTTTGATGCTTGTATGCCTTGTATTGATTGTGGTATTGTCTGTTTGCATGTATACCCGATGACAGCGATAGTATGAGTGTTTGACGACAAGAAGGAAGGGACTTCTTATTATTCTTTATTGGGTATTCTTGGTTATCTAAAGAAGTCCAGGGACTTATTGCTGATCATAGGCAAGCCACCATTCCTGAACTCTGATACTTGTCCTACTCTCTTTTACCTGTTTTGTATCCTCTTTATAAATTGCATTATTATCTACACGGCTTGTTTTACAAATACCGCGCTTATAACTTGGCTCCTCCAAGTTAGGCATTTGTGTCCCTTGTGGCACCACCCTGATGTACCCACCAGTTTATCCCTTTAGACCGAGAGTATGATGGTTAGCATCCTACCTCATTGAAAACCCCCGACTTTGAGAAAATGAACTGTTTTGGGTTTTACCCTACTACAAATGTTTAAAACTGTTTTGTAAAACCCTTGGGAACAGGCATCGTTCCAAACGGATGTTTTCAACTACAGAAATGGTAATGAGGATAAATAAGAAAGTGAAGGGATGTTCTACGCCTTTACCATAACAATTTTTATCCGTGCAACCACATTACCCCAGGTGTTGGGGCTTAACTCATAGTTTGTCTGCATTAGCTGAGGCAGCTTGTACAATGCTTATAGGGAGAGATCCCTTGAATTTCAGGCAGGCGCTACCAGATCTCGGATCTGAAGCCTGTAGCTTGCTTCGGCAAGAGTGAGCCTGTCTTGGTAGGAGTGCCGGTGCAACAATTGGGTCTCCCGCGGACGGTATGACTTAGGCGTTACGGAAGGAAGTGGAGTCACGAAGTTAAGGTATACGCCAAGTTGCGTCTTGGGTATACGCGTGTACGGAAGGCAGGACTATGGCTGGGAGCCACATACTCGTTGCCGGGGAGAACAAACCCAAAAGGAAAAGTAGCCTTTGCTAGGGTCGACAAGCGAAAGGTTAGGTTTGATTATCCGGACCCCCATCTACAGTAGTAGTGGGCTGTGGTTGTACCCCGGTGGATGTATTGATTCTTGTGGGGAAAGTGCGCAAACTCTGCAGAGTATAATCTATTCGAATAGCCGTGCCCATGGTCAAGGACGATTGTAAAGGTGTTGGCTAGGAGTACCCAAACGGTGTTTGTTTAGAAAGAATGAATGAAAGTATGAAGGTTCCAGGGGAACCTGAATGCGAAAGCTTTGTTTTGACCAAAGGTGGTCAAAGAGGTTTGAAAAGGGTTTCTACTCCAAAACTATTTTCAAAACTCTTTTTCAACAAAGATATGGAGATGTCTTGGATTATAAAACGGAAGCATGTTTCAAAACTCTTTTTCAACAAAGATATGGAGATGCCATAACTACAAGAGGTAGTCCAGGCTTTTTGAAAGCAACCCTAGATAGAGCTATCTCTCCACAGCTAGACATGCATTTCCTTATTCCCTTTATCCTGGCGGTTTTTCAAGTATATTCAAAAGTACTCATGGCTTTGTCCCTGGTTATTTACTTGGCCGGACTTTCAGAGGTTCGACATCAGAGGATTAAGGTGACGTCCAGCGAGCTAGGCCATCTTCCCAGTCAGTCGCCTGTAGGTTGAGGCACGATTGGGCTCTGCGCTTGATGATGTCCTGCTGCTAAAGATGATGTAGCCATAATGGCATTTATGTAAGTCTTGTATTTTCGTGATGTTTCGGATGTTGTAATGATACTGGTCGGTTATGTTCCACGGCTCACTGATCATGGGAACGTGGATATATGCATAACAGGATTTCTTGGATGGTTAATCCAGGGAGCCCACAATAAGAACATCATTAATACTCCCCATTAGTTTCTTTTTAGCATTATCATCAAGTGGGGCATTCAAATAACAATCTTCAAGTGGAGGCAAATCAAGCATATCATAAATCCTTCTAGGTATAATAGAAACACTACTATCAAGATCACATAAAGCTTTAAAATCAAAGTCATTCACTTTCATATTAATGATGGGTTCCCAACCATCTTCTTGTTTTATAGGAATAGAAGCTTTGTGTTTCATCTTTTCTTCTTTAATCTTTATGAGAGCATCGATAATGTGTTTTGTAAAGGCCATGTTCCTAGCACTAGCATTAGGACTTTTAGCAAGCTTTTGTAGGAACTTAATAACTTCAGAGATATTGCAACCATCAAGATCAAAATCAAATTTATCATCTAAAGTAGTAGAACTATTACTAGCCTCAACACTAGTGGTAGTGATAGTGGAAACACTAATGTTTCTAGCAATTTCATCTTCTCTTTCACACTTAGCATGTAATTCAGCTAATAGTCTAACATTTTCATCAATTGTAACTTGTATAGCATTAGTAGCTGCAAAGGGATTATCATTAGTTTTAGGTTTAGCAGCCATTTTATTCAAAGAAGATTGAGCTTCAGCCAAAGATGCTATATTCCTTTCAGCATTAGAGAGTTTTTCCTCAATAGTTTTATTGAAAGCAGTTTGTTTACTAATAAAGTCTTTAAGCATAACTTCAAGTTCAGAGGGAGCACTCCTATTATTGTTGTAAGAATTTCCGTAAGCATTGCCATTGTTGGGAGGATATGGCTTATAATTGTTGTTACCAAAATTATTCCTATAAGAATTATTGCCAAAATTGTTATTTCTTATGAAGTTCACATAACCTTGCTCTTCTTGAGCAACCAAAGAAGCTAAAGGAACATTATTTGGATCAATATGGGCTTTCCCATTAACAAGCATAGACATAATAGCATCAATCTTATCACTCAAGGAGGAGGTTTCCTCAACAGAATTTACCTTCTTACCTTGTGGAGCTCTCTCAGTATGCCATTCAGAATAGTTAACCATCATATTATCCAGAACCTTTGTTGCAGCACCCAAAGTAATGGTCATAAAGGTACCTCCAATAGCAGAATCCAATAGGTTCCTTGAAGAATAGTTCAATCCTGCATAAAAGGTTTGGATGATCATCCAAGCAGTTAGTCCATGAGTGGGACAATTCTTAACCAAATATTTCATTCTTTCCCAAGCTTGAGCAACATGTTCATTATCAGATTGTTTAAAATTCATTATTTCACCTCTCATAGGTATAATCTTAGCAGGAGGATAGATACTTTCTGATGAAAGTATCTTTGCATTTGGTCCAAGAATCAATACTATTCCTAGTTAAGGAATCCAACCATTCTTTAGCTTTTCCTCTCAAAGAGAAAGGAAACAATTTTAGCTTAATAATATCACCATCTATATCCCTATGCTTTTGCATCTCACAAAGTTCAACAAAGTTATTTAGATGGGCAGCAACATCTTTATTACCAATACCAGAAAATTGTTCTCTCATAACAAGGTTGAGTAAAGCAGGTTTTATCTCAAAGAAAGTAGCTTCAGGCACAGGTGGAGCAATAGGTGTGCTCATAAAATCATTGTTGTTGGTGCTCGTGAAGTCACACAACTTAGTGTTTTCAAGAGTAGTCATTTTTTTGTGTTTTTGATAAAGAAACAAGCAAACAAAGAAAAAGTAAACTAAGCAAAACAAAAATAACAAAGTAAAGAGATTGGTTATGAGGGACTCCCCTTGTGAAGATGTCCTTGACTCCCCGGCAACGGCACCAGAAAAATACTTGATGGCTCGGTGTTGATGTGGAGCTCGTTGGGGAACTCCAAGAGGAAGGTATGATGAGCACAGCAGTAAGTTTCCCTCAGTTATGAAACCAAGGTTTAATCAAACCAGTAGGAGAAAGGAAACACCCCAAAGTTGTTGCTAGCTGAGCCTTGGCAGGGTGCACTACCGGTGCTAGTAGCAACATGGAGACCTGCATAACACAATCACAGAACTCTGTCCCCAACTTGCGATGAGGTTGTCAATCTCACCGGTTTTGCTGAAAACAAAGGGTTAAACATATCGAATGGAAGGAAGTAATAGTTTGCAGAAAGTAAACACAAAGCAGTAAATAGTTTGTAGATTGTATGTAAAAGAAAGGACCGGGGTCCATAGTTCACTAGAGGTGGCTCTCCTTAAGATAGATAACATGCTGGGTGAACAAATTATAGTGGGGCAATTGACAAACATCGAGAAAGCAATACATGCATATACTAATCATCTTGACTCCTTTGGAACTTGATTGGGCATTTCAACATTATACATAGACCGCCATCCAACTGGATCTATGACTAATAATCCACCTTCAAGTTATCATCCGAACCCCCTCCAACATTAAGTTGCAAGCAACAGATTATTGCTTTACGAATTGCATGTAAAATAAACAATACAATTGTTCTATGAACAAAGGATTGTTGTTTTGTCCCTAGTAGCAATAGCACATCTAGTAGCTTAGAGATTTCTGTCACTTCCCCAGATTACCAGAGGCATGAAGCCACTATCCAGCATAAATACTAACTCTTGAAGTTGCTAGCATCTACTTGGCCAAGATAGCTACTAACAACGGAAAGCATGCAAGATCACAAATAACAAAGACATGATAGAATCAATAATCAATCTGAAATAGCATCTCAATATCCATCGGATCCCCGCAAACACAACATGCAGAATTACAAATAGATGATCTTGATCATTAACGGAGCTCACAAGATCTAAACATGATAGAACAAAGGAGGAGAACCAGCCATCTAGCTACTACATGGACCCGTAGTCCATAGATGAACTACTCACGCATCACACCGGAGGATTGCATGATGATGAAGAAGGCCTCCAGGGTGAATTCCCCTCTCTGGCAGGGTGCCGGGAAGAGCTTCAGATCGCTCCTGATCTAGGGATGGAGATGACGGCGGCTACAGACTCTTTCATGGAATTTTGATCGGGTACCTAGGTTTTGGTCCCGATGGCAATATATAGGCGGAACGAGAGGCCGAGGGGGTGCTGGGGTCGACCAGCCCACCCCCTGGCGCGGGCTAGGCCTGGCCGCGCGGCCAGGTGGTGTGGCCGGCCCCCAGCTCTTGCTTGTCTCGTATTCTGGCTTCAGATGTCTTCCGGAAAAATAGGCACTTTGGCTTTTGTCCCGTCCAATTCCGAGAATATTCATTTTCTGACTTTCCTGGAACCAAAAATAGCAGAAAACAGGCAGCTGGCACTGTGGCTCTTGTTAATAGGTTAGTCCAAGAAATCATATGAAAAGTTACTCAAAGTGCGGACAAAACACAGGAAAGTAGATAAAACCAAGCATGGAACATCAAAAATTATAGATACATTTGCAATGTATCAGCATGTAATCTCCATTTACACACATTACTTTCCCTACAGTGCACCCTAAATCTCTTTTGGTCGCTCTTTTCAATGATAAATTCGAACCCAACTCTGATTGCATAGGTTACAACTGCATATTTGCAGTCCTCCACATTATCAAAGATAATCCCCTTATCAATTGTAGGATTGTCCCTATCAAAGTGTATCACTGGCTTGTCCTCGTCTTTGTCGTTGTATCTAGATCCCATTTCCACATCTTCACATTCCTCTTCCTCATCAGCCCCATAGTCAGGCTCAAAGTTCAAAGCAACCAAATATTCCCTACTCTCCGTCCTATCAGTGTCATCTGCCACGTCTGGATATGCTTTCTCATCATCATCCGCACCTCCACACATTTCAGTGCCTTCATGCTTGCTTGACAAAGCATCATGCTCAAGGACAAGCTATACAGACGTCCTGCGGTTACCAACACATATCCTTGCCATCACCCCTGGACTAGAAACGCTAATTGGGGTATCTAGAAAAGGAATCACAGTTCTTACCCTTCAATGTGGACGCACGACACCTTCTATGGGCTCCATACCTCCAAAGGTCTGCACCGCGCTTCCTCTCCCCCTGTTTTGTTGTCCTCTGTGCTCTCCAGACTTGAAGGAGATTCTGTGCTCTCCAGCTGCACAGGACCCATATCCGTTCTCTCAAGCCTCGCAGGATCCATCTCCGAGCGAGATCCAGATCACCAGTGTTGTTGGGCCCCTAACCCAATGACCGACTCTCGGTTTTTGTTTTTAGACACGCCTGGGCGGTGGACAGCGGCAAGGAGACAGGGCAGGGAGGAGAGGGGACGTGAGGGGATGGCAGGGAGGGGAGGGCAGGAGGACAACGGCCCAAGGGGACGATGAGAGCGGTGCACGACTGAGCGGAGTGGCGGCGACAGGAGTAGAGGAGCACAGCTGGTTGCGACAAAGCATGGAAAATTGCACAATAATGTGTTGGTGGGCGGCACCAGCCCTCGAACCTGGGATGCGCGCAATCGAAGGTGGAGGAGGCGGGCCCACCAGTCAGAAAACATGCCACCTGTCAGCGCACTATACACGATAGCACTTCACGGAATTTTTTAGCGGGTCCCACAAGTCAGTCTGTTTGATCAAAACTTGCATGCAGTGCATGGCTGGTTCACGCGCTAGTTCCGAAAAAAAGCCCGTTGATCCAAACTTGAAGTGGCAGTTCTGCTTCTTCTCCCTCGTCTCCTCGTCTCCTCGCAGTGGCAGTTCCGCTTCGTCTCCCTCGTTTGTTCTCCTCTTCTTCTTCTCCTCGCAGTGGTAGTTCTTCTTTCTTCCTCGATCAAAACATTCCCGCATGTAAGCCATGGCCAGTAGCCGGATGAAGAGGAACTGGTCCGATCTCCCGGCCGACCCACTTCGCAAGATCACCGACTACTTGCTAGAGAAAGAGGAGTACGTCGACACCTATGCTGCTTGTCAGGAAGTCTGCACCGATTGGCGCCGCACTTTAAAGGTGCCCGAATTCCATCTCAACAACTGGATCATGATAGATCACGCACTTCTAGACGTTGGAGACTTCACCTTCCTCAACCTCGCCACTGGTCGTTGCTTCAGGACAAATCTAATGGACATCCATTGCAGGTTCACATTCACATCCGATATTTATTGGTATTTTCCATTGTAAACATCTTATTGCTAACTGATGCCCTCTTCTTCCAAAAGATTCTACTTCATCGGTGTTTCTCGTGGCGTCATCGTGCTTTCTCAGAGGGTGGAGCCGTACCAGATTCGGCTTCTGAACCCAATCAGTCATAAGTCTAATACTGAGTTTCAAGCACACATACCATCTGATCTTCTACAATCTGTCATCGTGACAAAGTCCCCGACAATGGTGTTCGTTTGCACTGATTATCCAGATCATATTGCATGGGCCGATGAGAGCACCCCAATAGGGCAAATCAATGAATCATTTGGAGAAGGATTGTATTCGCCACCTCCTGCTATGCTTCTGGACTGCATGACGGCATTCCGAGGGGAAGTATATGCATTACTTGAGAATGGAGACATCTTGTTGACCAACATCCAGTTAGAGCAGCCCGCGAGCACTATCAGGATGGCCAAAATAATTTCGGCCTAGTCTTTGAACAGGTACGCGGAACTTACAAATTTTACCCTGTGGAGTCAGATGGTGATCTGCTTCTTGTGTTGAACAGGGATTTCGCCAAAGGGCAACCGGTGTTGTACCGGGTGGACACGGAAACCTCTCTCTTGAGGCCATCAGTGACATTAGAAGTCGTGCCCTCTTTGTTGATTACAATCGGTCTATCTCCATTGACACCAGGTTACAACCCACAGTCAAACCCGATTGCATATACTACCGGAATTATATTAGACTCTATGATCATGAGGTTCAAGGCTGGGAAGAGAAACCAACAATGATGTATGGCTTAAGTCTATAACATACACCGAGGCCTTACCCTCTGTACGAGATACTGGCAGCACATTGCAGACGGAGAGAGTTCTCTGAATATGTGTTGTAGCACGTGTGAGCCAACGACGACGAAATATATAGGGGATAATGAGTCCTATATTCATCCTAGGTTATTTGCTAGCATTTTCAGTTCTATTTTTTGAAGTAGAAATTTGTACTGTATTTATATTATTTCGATCAGCAGTATGCATATTACCTTTCAGACAAAATTTTAATTTATTTAATTTTAGTACTTTTAGAATTCAAAGTATTTATTTTTAGTAGCTTCTTTCAGAATTCTCTGTGTTCGACATGGGCATCAGCTCAGCGCCGGAATTCAGGTTCCACATGGAAAATTGCACAATAATGTGTTGGTGTGCGGCACCATCCCTCGAACCTGGGATGCACGCCGTCGAAGGTGGAGGAGGCGGGCCCACCAGTCAGAAAACATGCCACGTCGGCATCCCCTGTTTCTGATTCCCTTTAAAAAAAGAAAACACGCCATGTAGTCATCCCCTGTTTCTGATGGTGTTGCTACAATCGATGGTACATGGTGGCATATAAATAATATTGTATAAACATAAGGGCACAGTTGTCAACATTTCTAAAATGAAACCCGGTCCCGTCTCCTACCTGTCCTGGTACATTGCCCGATGAGGTGGATAGCCACGACCGATCTTTCTAATACGTTCGCACTCTTATGCTGAGAATGGAAATAAAGATTGAGCGGTTAATGCAACGAGTGTCGAATTATTACCCTCTAAGGAAATGGGAGATGGTTATTTTCACGCGTGCCCGTAGTCCAAACCCTCTCGTCGGTTTCACTCCCCCTTCTCCGACAAACCACAGTTCACCTTGCATGGCTCCTCCGCACCAACTAGGGTAACGGCCCTTAAGCCGCCGCCCGGCGACTGTCAAACTGGGGTATTTAGCCCCTCTAAGGCAGGCCATGAAGCTCTACTTCAAGGCCGGTCTCCCATTGCCCTGCCAGGTGGATGATTTCCCCGAATGTGCCGAATCGGCCGCGGCGACGGTGGCGTCTTCGGCGCCAGATACGGCAAGCAGGGCCAAGAGAGCGATGTGGAGAAATCGCACGGCGGCATTACGGCATGCTCTAGGCAGTGGGAGCAAGGTACGTATCAAATCGTTCACGAGAGCATGCGGCCGAGGGTACACACCCTCGAACAAAGCGCCAAGGTCTAGGAACTCTCACGTCCATGCTTCAGCGCGGACTACCTTACTGCAGTGGGGGAGGCTGGGAGCACGCCGTCTGCGGCAAAGACTCTCCATCCTACGCACCGTTGGAGGGTGTACCGTGGTGGCAACCAAGCGTCTACACTCAACATGCTGGATTGTTCGACAGCCGGAGCCGGCGGCGGTCATCAGCTCAGCCATGGAATTTAGGTTCGAGTTCACACGGACCTACGATCCCAAAAAGGAGATGCCGAATTTCAGTTTCGAAGAAATCGTTGCGGCGACGGATGGTCCAACTGAACCGGGACTGGTGCATGCAAATCGCTCGTGCATGAACGATGCAAATTTCTTGTAGTTTGGCGGGAAGGCAATAGATCAGTTTGGGTTAAATGATCAAAGAACTTATGTCCTCTCAAGGCAATTGGCCAGCCAACTTTTCTGGTGGAGATCTGTAGTTTCTTCAGTGTAGAATAGTTAAGTTCAGAGTGAAGAATGGCTTTTGTAGATGAAATGCTGACGAATTGTTCTATAAACTAGTAGGAATTTTAGCCCACTTTTGTGCAGGTATAAGACCCTTTTGTATGGAAGTACTACTGTTGTAAGCAAATACTATCAAGTATCTATTTCCTTCAATTACTACTCATGGTTAAATCCAATTAACTGGCATCTTTTTATCCCATGCTATAGATTTTATGTCTGATGTCTGTGCTGTAAACCATTTTTCTTTGTCTTGTGTTGCCTGCAAAATGGTCCTGCAATTCAACGTGTTACAAATGTAGCTACCTTGTACTTGAAGAGGTGATCGACTACATTTTCCTGGCATCCACAGAATTGACATTGCTTATTGCCAGACCACCCTCTTTTCATGAGGTTGTCCTTGGTTATTCACAGAAAATATAAAGCACGGTGTTTAACTACATCGATTCAAACTATAACACACACACTACATCAAATTCATTACCCACACATACTACATCGATTCAAACTATTAAACACACATACTACTTCAAACTATTACACACACGTACTACATCGATTCAAAGTACTACACATTTTTAGTCGATGCTAACTTCCTGCTATGCTCTCCATACTACAAATTCATTAGCCACACATACCACGGCAATTCACTAGAGCTCTGTCTTCACTCGAGGGAAATCAGAACCACCAGCTCGTCCAAGCCCGGAACCCCACCGAAACTATGTGCGCCGTTGCAAAACGGTGGTGGTCATGTGCCATCGATCCTTCCAGGCCAACACTACAGGCGACGAGGACGCTTTCTGGCAGCCTCTTCGGGGCCCTAAATGCCATGTACCGATTCTAGAACCTCCTCCAGGTGGATGATGACCGGGTGCTTCCAGCAAAGTTGTCGCCCTGCCCTGCTTGGAATCTGCACCTCGTACATCTTAGGAATGGCGTCAGGATCTTTCAGCCATGCCTTTACCTCGATGACCGATCGGTCGCTCGGTGGCACAATTTCCACCAGCTCGTCGCCAAGTCTACTGACGAACTGCTTGAGGGCGTTCGGCTCCCAAGCATCCAATGGGAGGCCATCAAAGCCGAGTTTGGAGAAGAAACGAAGCTGCCCCAAGCGATCGTCCCACCCATAGGCGCGATGCCAACGCATGAAGCTCATTTCCTCCCCGCAGCACTCGAAAGAACGAGAAGAATGCAGAACATGCTCGGTGTCTGAGCTGTGCTCGAACCGGACAAAAAAATCGAATGGCGGCACGCATACCTCAATCTTGACCTCATTTCGTCTGATCCCAAAACAAGACCTGAAAGCTGACAGCAACTCTGTTGGCGACACGGCGGGACGGACGCCCAACACGGTGGCCATGAGAGCATGGTCGTTGAACTGTTGTGCCAGGGCTACCATGCAGGGTCAAGGCGGCGGAACTTCGAGGCCGGTGCCGCCTAGATCGCTGTGACGGGATGCGCTCCCTGCGAGAAGGACTAGCCAGGCGAGATATTAGTCCGGGGGCTAAGCTCGATCTGCGATAATGCAACGGTGACGGCTGCGAGCTTCGATTAGAGGCATGGGAGGTTGACCGGACATGGCGGGGACAAAAATTAGAGCAAGTGCGAGCTCCGATCTAAGACGACCAGCCGGAGCTGAGCAAATGTTATGGGGAGGGGAGCAAGGGAGAATACCAGAGCAGAGCAAAGAAATAGATCTGGTCCACTCAGGGATCTGGTCCATGCAGGGGTAAGCTAGTCCACAACCGCAAAATAAAATGGGGAATACTGACATGGCGGGCCAAGAAGAGTTGACCTAACGGCGGTATTTGAGTTCAACCGTTTTTCGTCTTGTTCAAACGACCGTTTGGCCGTTAGATTTGTATTCACCCCCATTTGGCCCTTCTGGACAACTGGCGATTCTACTATGGCCCCTCTGCGCAATTGATGACAACTCGGGTACCGCGGTGCACTCACCCACGAAGTTTGGTACCGCAAACGAACATTCCCCGCAGATGAATACTCCGGGTGGCACTGGGGCACAAGTGGAGCCTATGTTGGCGAGTATGTATGCTTCCTCGTTACTCTCACGGCCGACGTGCCACAGCTCGCAGCCGTCGAAGTTTCCCTCGAGTGCGTCGTAGAGGTCGCGGTAGGCGATGATGTTGTCGCTCAAAGCATCGCACTCGTTCATTGTTTGGTTAACCACCAATTTGGAGATGCCATAGATGACAAGTCACTTTGTGCCGCAGGCTTTTGCCATAAACATCCCGTGGAGTAAGGATTCATATTCAACTTCATTGTTGGAGGCCATGAACTGCATTCGCAGAACATATCTCATCTTGTAACCTTGCGGCGACGTTAGGATGACGCCCGCTCTAGCTCCCTCCTTGCGCTTGGACCCATCGAAGTGCATTGTCCATAGATAGGACATGTCTAGATTGTCGAGGAGCTGGTTTTCCATCTAGTGCACGAGGAAGTCCGGGAGAACTTGCGACTTAATTGCGTCTCGCTTCTTGTATGTGATGTCCCGTGGAGACAGTTCGATCCCCCAGAGTGCGACTCCTCCAGTGGCGTCGGGGTTGTTGAGTATGTGCCCTAGCGGGGCGTCGTTTACCACAATAATTGGGTGATCCTGGAAGTAGTGGAGCGGTCACCTGGCTGTCATGAATATGCTGTATGCCAGCTTCTGATAATGCGGGTACCGCTGTTTTGTTGGTGTGAGCACCTCGCTTAGGTAGTAGACTGGGCGTTGCACCCCGTGGACTTTATTTTGTTCGACTCGCTCTACTACGAGCACGATACTAACCACCTGGTTGGTGGAGGATATGTATAGCAATAGCGGCTCCTTTTCGCGAGGTGTTACCAACATCGGTGTCACATCCCAAAATTTTCCAAATTTTGAAATGTGAAAATTTTAAACAAAATGAAGAACCAAGTTCTTCATTATTTCAGAAGGAACAAAAACTTTTGGAACATTTAATATAATGCCTCCAAAACCCAAGCCAAATAAAATGGTTTTTGTTTGTGAAGTGGTGTGCATGTTTTCAAATCCGAAATCATGGGGCATGCATGAGCATCTTGACTTGGTTGCATTTTAAAAACCTAAGAGAAGTGAAAAATATCTCAAACCCTAAAACTTTAATTATTGGTTAACCCTAAGAACAACACAATACTATGGATATACTCCATATTTATATTAAACAAAAGAACTCCTATGAGGGCTAAAAAGATAAAGGACAAATTAATAAAACAACAAAAATTGGTTTCATCCAATTTGGAGCCATGGATAAAAAGATATGAATTATTTTGAGAATATAATTAAGAAAGGCAATATTAACTATTAAAGCCAAAGTGAATAAATTTGATTAGAAAAATTTGAGTTAGAAAGTAAATGTGTTCTATAATGCCCTAAAAACCTAATTTGAGTTTTACAAATTTTTAGAAATTTGTTTGATTCAAATTGGATCATTAAATCAAAAGTTATTTAAGAAAACAGAAAAAGAAAAGGAAAAACTGAAGGAAAAAAAAACACAGTAGCAGCAACTCGGCCCAAACCTAGCCCACTAAGCCCACCCGGCTCTCCCCCTTCCCCTCTCTTTCTCACCGACCCCTCCTCACACCCCCTCGCTGACGGCTCGACCCCACCTCCACGTCACCCTCCACCTCACCATCTTCAACCGAACGACGAACAACCCACTCCCCTCCTCTGCCGTTTCCAAATTGGCTCGAATTCGAGCGTTTCTGTGAATTAAACTCCACTCCGACCACGGCCTCTTAATCCCCACCCCCTCCTCTTCGTTTTCCCCTCAGACACCGCCACCTGAGAGCCACTAGCCTGCTCGGAATCTTGCTCGGACCACCGCAGACCCCGACGAGCTCCGGCGAGGATTCCGGTGAGAACCGACAACCCCACGCCCTCCCCTCTGTCCTGTTAGCTTCGCCATGCTCTGGCGCGCCTACTGACAAATCACGTTCTTTTTTTGTGCCCTAGGTCATCGCCACGGTCACCACCGGCGTCACCCTCTGCCTCCGCCGTTCACCGGTGATTTCCGGTGAGTCGCAGGTTCCCGCCGCCCTCTTTTGGTTACAGGCAACTTCTACACGACCAAGCACACCTCGCTGACCTATTGCCTTGTCTCGCCGAGCCCGGTCGGCGACACGTCTCGAGAGACGAGCTCCGCCGGCCAGAACTCGGCGAGAATCCTCGCAAATCTAAGCGCCCCTTCATCGACCGCGACCATCCCCGAGACCACCTCGACCGCGGTGATCGCTGGTAATAGTCCACGGTCTCTCTGCCCCTCTAGAATCACCGGAGCGCCACCCACCTGACGCACCGCCGTCGTGCACCGTCGCCAGTCTGTGGTCGACACGCTGAGCGCCGTCTGATCCGTTGTCTGCTGCTAGGATTAGATCGGCGAGCGAAACGGTACGGGCTAATCTGGATCGCCCATTGCCACTTAAAATCCAATGGCCCACGTTACCGATCCGCCCGAACCGGTACGAGCCAATAAGAACATGCCACGTAGGCCTGAGCGTCTATTTAAATTAGAAAATAGGCAGAATTTGTATTAAACTTAGAAATTCAATAACTTTTGATCCACAAATCAGAAAAATGCAAATTTGGTGTCTATGGATTCAGAAAAATGAGAGCTTCACTGATGAGGCCTTATTTCACCCTTTAACTTCTGTAAAATAGAAGTCTTAGGCAGAACCTTTTTAGGAGTATTTTAACCATAAAAATTGTTTTGTAAATTATTTTTGGGTGAATCTTTTTGCTATGGATTGCAAATTGAACCCTCTATCCAGTAAGACCAAAATATAAATTTGGTTGGCTATGCCTAATAGCATGGAAATTATTTAGTGAGTTTGGCCTTTCCAAATGATAGAAATTATTGCTAATTGTTACAATTGCACAAATGGTTGTATTTGTAATCTTGCAATTATAAAATGTTCAGGAAACACTTAGTATTGTTTAAAACCTTGTTATAAAAATTTGTACAATAAAATTTGCCATCTTGCATGCTTGCATATTTTGCATGATTTTTGTATTGCCATTAGTGTTGACTTTGTGCATGTTTTGTCTTGGTTGTTTTGTTTGATAGATTGTGTGGATTGTCAAGTGTGTTACTGCAAAGAGTGTACCAACACCACCAACTACTAAGGCAAGTGGCACTATCATCCATGTCCTACTATTTTCATTACACTTAGTGGATTTTTGTAGTATGCATGATAGGACTACTATGATACTATGCTATGCTATGTCCTATTTAGGATATCCTTTATATCTTCCTTAGTGGAAATACTGTAGTTGTAGATGCTTAGCCCTGCTATAGATTCAGGGTGGATTATACCATATTGTGATTATATGAAGTGTTGGAAAAATATATGTTTTGTATAATAAAACAAGTACTCAATGAATCACCTGGGTGGAATGTGGATACTCAGTTGAGCATAAGGTGGCAACGAAGGGAACCATGTCTATGGCTATCTCTTTCGTGTGTGCACTAGGAGAATACCACCCAGGAACTTAGAGATTGAACATGTTTCTCGTATAGTCGCTTTCGTGTACAGCCACATGCCAAATGGGCTCTGGCCTAGTCAAATACATAGTGGGAGACCCATGCATTGGTACCTCTTCAGGTTAACTAGAATTATGCATTGGAAGTTTATCCTTGCATTGGTGCCTGGTAGATGTGCTGGCATTATGTATTGGGAGGACCTCTATGGAAAGACTTTGTCACATTCTCGATCTGCCGGTACTCCATCTTGGTGAGTACTAATCCAGCGGCCACTGGTGGCTTCAAGACGAGATTGTGTCTTGTGGGTAAAGTGTACAACTTCTGCAGAAGATCAAATTCTAAGTACTTAGCCGTGTCCCCGGTTATGGACAACTCTGAGAAACTAAGGCCTGAAGCTATGGAAGATCTCGACATTCTAATTTCTCAAAGTAAAACTTAATGGTGACAACAAGGGAGTAGAAGCACTTGGAGTTTGCCAAGGACTTCAGAATGTTGTTGAAAGATCAAAACTATTTTGCAAAGATATGATAAAACCATGTTGCTTTCTGCAAATAAGCCTAAGCTCTACTTAGCCAAATATGCATGTAGTAATAGTCCTACTTATATTCACCAACTTGTGACACTTACCAATACATTCAAAGTATTGACCCTTTTGTGGCTGCAACCTATCATGTTGTAGGTTATTCTATTGATGAGTGTGGATTGACAATAGAGGTTATGAGTCTACACCCAACATGTTTGCCTGTGGCACATGAAGATGAAGGACTCCATGCTTTACTTGTATTCTGCTGCTTTGTAATAAGATAGCCTATGGCTGTGAGTATGTAATAAAGTATTTATATTCTAGATCATGCAATGTAATATGACCTTTGTATCTTGATATTACATCTTAAATTGTGGGTGCTAGCTATTCGATCTAGGGACTAGCACTATAAACACAGGGATCTGTACCTTAACAGGTTCGGGTCTTTACAGATGGTATCAGAGCACTGTGTTGCCTGTAGGTTCGTAACCCTAGGAATTGGACAAACCCCTTGTTAGGAGTGAACTTATATTTTTATACTTATTAGATTTTATTGTATACCTTGATCATTCTTTACTGAATCTCTTCTCATTCAAACATGTAGAGGAGCAGCCTTTGCTTTCTCTAAGGACCTTGAAGATGGATCATGCCAACAAGGAGGTCAAGATACAAGTTGTGACAGGTCCTCGAGCTTGCAAAATATGTGGAGAAGTAGGCCACACCTCTAAGGAACATCAAGATCAATGTCCCTTTTGTGATCACAACCATCCAGTTGGAGAATGCCCCACATCTCAAGTTAGTTGTTACCTATGTGAAGGAACCAACCACATTCCTGCCAAGTGCCATCTCGACTTCATAGTGCAACAAGTGAAAGAACAAGTCAAGGATGGAATGTATCAAGATCCTAGGAAGAGAGAAGAAAACCTTAGCCATATCCCCTGCTCCAATTACAAGAAAGAAGGACACAATATCAACGAATGCCCAGAGAAGGAAGTTCAAGAAAACCACAACAACACTTCAAGAAAAAGTACTCGAGACATGACAAAAGTGTTTTGCCATCGCTGCCGGAAGATAGGACACTTCACCGATGATTGCTCAACTCGAAAGAGAGCTCCCACTGATGTTATCATAGTGCGACCCATGAGACATTAGATTGCCTACCAATTATCATGTTTGATTTATCGATATCGTGTTAGCATATGGATCATGCCGACCTATGTGGTATGTCTATACTAGGTTGCTTGTTTGAAGAAAACTTGTTGTTTTCTTCTATAATGAGATAAACTTAGAAGTTGCTAAGTGATTGAATGCTTGATGAATGTTTGATTGAACAGGTTTGTTTTGGGTTGAGTGTGTTAGAACTCCCTTAAATCTATCTATCTATCTATCTATCTATCTATCTATCTATCTATCTATCTATCTATCTATCTGTCTATCATTACTTATCCCTATTGAAACAACAGATGCCTCCAAGACGCGCCAACGACCATGATAACAATGGAGACAACAACAACAATGAAAATGAGATGCAACAGATGATGACTGCACAGACTCAGCTAATGCAGATGATGACACAATTCATGGCAACCATCAACAATCAGAATTAGAACAACAACAATAACAACAACAATCCACCACCTCTGGATATGCTCACTAGATTTCTGAGGTTGAGACCTGCAAAGTTCTGTGGTACTTCCAATGGTAGATGATGACTGGTTACGTTCAGTAAACAGGGATCTAGTGACCGTTGGATGCTCTGATGCTGAGAAAGTGAGATTTGCAGCACACTTGCTTGAAGGCCCTGCAGCTACATGGTGGGACAACTTTCAAGTCACTCACCCCATTGAAGAAGTGACTTGGGAAATATTTGAAGATGGTTTTCACACTAATCATATCTCTTCAGGCGTGATGATCCTAAAGAAGAAGGAGTTTCACAACCTTAAACAACGTCACCGCAGCATTGCTGAATATATTGAGGAATTCAACAATCTATCACGTTATGCTCCAGATGGTACTGATACTGATGCTAAGAGGAAGGAAAAGTTCCTAGATGGACTGAATGATGAACTTTCCATGCAATTATCAGTTGCTTATGTTTCAACTTATCAATCACTATGTGACAAAGCTAGAATTTTAGAGAGTAAGAAGGACAAGGTTGAGGGCAGAAAGAGGAAGCATAGCTTTGACAAATATCACTCAGGATCATCACAGAAGATGCATTCATTCAGAAAGGACAATGGGGATTATGGATCACATCAGCATGAAGGAAATGGACATAATCACCATCATCACCAGAATCACCACATCAATAATGGAAGTGGTAGTAACAATGTGAATGGTACTAACAATGGAGACAACCTTGGTCAGAACCAACATAATGATCCCAAGAAAGACATTAGCCTGTTGCAGTGTTACAATTGTAAGCAACTTGGACACTTTGCAGCAGACTGTCCTAAGAAGAAGAATAATAAGAATTTTGGAGACTCTATTGGGAGCAATTCCAATGTGACCCAGAAAGGACATGTGAACCACATCAACATGTATGGAACCCTTGAAGAACTAGATGGTGTGGAAGGTAAGCTTTAGCTAACTTAATTCAGTGGTATAAGAATCTCAAGATGGAGAAATGTTAACAACCTTTGGATGTCAATCATTGGACCCTTAGCCAAGTGAATCATCAAATGCGACCCAACAAAGTTTCCTTTTAAGGGTGGTAGCACCCAAGTATCCTAAAACCCAACCTATTCTTTCTAGCCTTCTCGAATCTCGGGAGGAGATTCCTTTTAAGGGTGGTAGTCTGTCACATCCCAAAATTTACCAAATTTTGAAATGTGAAAATTTTAAACAAAATGAAGAACCAAGTTCTTCATTATTTCAGAAGGAACAAAAACTTTTGGAACATTTAATATAATGCCTCCAAAACCCAAGCCAAATAAAATGGTTTTTGTTTGTGAAGTGGTGTGCATGTTTTCAAATCCGAAATCATGGAGCATGCATGAGCATCTTGACTTGGTTGCATTTTAAAAACCTAAGAGAAGTGAAAAATATCTCAAACCCTAAAACTTTAATTATTGGTTAACCCTAAGAACAACACAATACTATGGATATACTCCATATTTATATTAAACAAAAGAACTCCTATGAGGGCTAAAAAGATAAAGGACAAATTAATAAAACAATAGAAATTGGTTTCATCCAATTTGGAGCCATGGATAAAAAGATATGAATTATTTTGAGAATATAATTAAGAAAGGCAATATTAACTATTAAAGCCAAAGTGAATAAATTTGATTAGAAAAATTTGAGTTAGAAAGTAAATGTGTTCTATAATGCCCTAAAAACCTAATTTGAGTTTTACAAATTTTTAGAAATTTGTTTGATTCAAATTGGATCATTAAATCAAAAGTTATTTAAGAAAACAGAAAAATAAAAAGAAAAACTGAAGGAAAAAAAACACAGCAGCAGCAACTCGGCCCAAACCTAGCCCACTAAGCCCACCCGGCACTCCCCCTTCCCCTCTCTTTCTCACCGACCCCTCCTCACACCCCCTCGCTGACGGCTCGACCCCACCTCCACGTCACCCTCCACCTCACCATCTTCAACCGAATGATGAACAACCCACTCCCCTCCTCTGCCGTTTCCAAATCGGCTCGAATTCGAGCGTTTCTATGAATTAAACTCCACTCCGACCACGGCCTCTTAATCCTCACCCCCTCCTCTTCGTTTTCCCCTCAGACACCGCCACCTGAGAGCCACTAGGCTGCTCGGAATCTTGCTCGGACCACCGCAGACCCCGATGAGCTCCGGCGAGGATTCCAGCGAGAACCGACAACCCCACGCCTCCCTCCTCTGTTAGCCGCCATGCTCGGGCGCCCTCGACAAATCACGTTATTTTTTTGTGCCCTAGGTCATCGCCACGGTCACCACCAGCGTCACCCTCTGCCGCCGCCGTTCACCGGTGCTTTCCGGTGAGTCGCAGGTTCCCGCCGCCCTCTTTTCGTTATAGCCAACTTCTACACGACCAAGCACACCTCGCTGACCTATTGCCTTGTCTGCTTGAGCCCTAGGTCGACGACACCGTCTCGGAGACACGAGCTCCGCCGTCGGCAGAACTCCGGCGAGGAATCCCCGGCAAATCTGAGCGCCCCTTCATCGACCGCGACCATCCCCGAGACCACCTCGACCGCGGCGATCGCTGGTAATAGTCCACGGTCTCCCTGCCCCTCTAGAATCACCGGAGCACCACCCACCTGACGCTGCCAAGACCGCCGCCAGCCATGGTGCAAGACTGAAGCGCCGTCCGATCCGTCTGCCTGGGCTAGGATTAGATCGGCGAGCGAAATGGTACGCTAATCTGGATCACCGTTGCTACTTAAAATCCAACGCCCACGTTACCGATCCGCCAACTGCACGAGCCAATAAGAACATGCCACGTAGGCCTGAGCGTCTGTTTAAATTAGAAAATAGGCAGAATTTGTATTAAACTTAGAAATTCAATAACTTTTGATCCACAAATCAGAAAAATACAAATTTGGTGTCTATGCATTCAGAAAAATGAGAGCTTCACTGCTGAGGCCTTATTTCACCCTTTAAATTCTGTAAAATAGAAGTTTTAGGCAGAACCTTTTTAGGAGTATTTTAACCATAAAAATTGTTTTGTAAATTATTTTTGGGTGAATGTTTTTTCTATAGATTGCAAATTGAACCCTCTATCCAGTAAGACCAAAATATAAATTTGGTTGGCTATGCCTAATAGCATGGAAATTATTTAGTGAGTTTGGCCTTTCCAAATGATAGAAATTATTGCTAATTGTTACAATTGCACAAATGGTTGCATTTGTAATCTTGCAATTATAAAATGTTCATGAAAAACTTAGTATTGTTCAAAACCTTGTTATAACAATTTGTACAATAAAATTTTCCATCTTGCATGCTTGCATATTTTGCATGATTTTTGTATTGCCATTAGTGTTGACTTTGTGCATGTTTTGTCTTGGTTGTTTTGTTTGATAGATTGTGTGGATTGTCAAGTGTGTTACTGCAAAGAGTGTACCAACACCACCAACTACTAAGGCAAGTGGCACTATCATCCATGTCCTACTATTTTCATTACACTTAGTGGATTTTTGTAGTATGCATGATAGGACTACTATGATACTATGCTATGCTATGTCCTATTTAGGATATCCTTTATATCTTCCTTAGTGGAAATACTGTAGTTTTAGATGCTTAGCCCTGCTATAGATTCAGGGTGTATTATACCATATTGTGATTATATGAAGTGTTGGAAAAATATATGTTTTGTATAAGAAAACAAGTACTCAATGAATCACATGGGTGGAATGTGGATACTCAGTTGAGCATAAGGTGGCAATGAAGGGAACCATGTCTATGGCTATCTCTTTCGTGTGTGCACTAGGAGAGTACCACCCTGGAACTTAGAGATTGAACATGTTTCTCGTATAGTGGTTTTCGTGTACAGCCACATGCCAAATGGGCTCTAGCCTAGTCAATTACATAGTGGGAGACCCATGCATTGGTACCTCTTCAGGTTAACTAGAATTATGCATTGGAGGTTTATCCTTGCATTGGTGCCTGGTAGATGTGCTGGCATTATGTATTGGGAGGACTTCTATGGAAAGACTTTGTCACATTCTCGATCTGCCGGTACTCCATCTTGGTGAGTACTAATCCAGCGGCCACTGGTGGCGTCAAGACGAGATTGTGTCTTGTGGGTAAAGTGTACAACTTCTACATAAGATCAAATTCTAAGTACTTAGCTGTGTCCCCGGTTATGGACAACTCTGAGCAACTAAGGCCTGAAGCTATGGAAGATCTCGACATTCTAATTTCTCAAAGTAAAACTTAATGGTGACAACAAGGGAGTAGAAGTACTTGGAGTTTGCCAAGGAGTTCAGAATGTTGTTGAAAGATCAAAACTATTTTGCAAAGTTAGGATAAAACCATGTTGCTTTCTGCAAATAAGCCTAAGCTCTACTTAGCCAAATATGCATGTAGTAATAGTCCTACTTATATTCACCAACTTGTGACACTTACCAATACATTCAAAGTATTGACCCTTTTGTGGCTGCAACCTATCATGTTGCAGGTTATTCTATTGATGAGTGTGGATTGACGATAGAGGTTATGAGTCTACACCCAACATGTTTGCCTGTGGCACATGAAGATGAAGGACTCCATGCTTTACTTGTATTCTGCTGCTTTGTAATAAGATAGCCTATGGCTATGAGTATGTAATAAAGTATTTATATTCTGGATCATGCAATGTAATATGACCTTTGTATCTTGATATTACATCTTAAACTGTGGGTGCTAGCTATTCGATCCAGGGACTAGCACTATAAACACAGGGATCTGTACCTTAACAGGTTCGGGTCTTTACAATCGGCGAGGTAGACAGGAGACGCTTGAGGTCCTCGAATGCCTCTTGTGCTTCATCTGTCCACTCGAAGTTGTCAGCCTTGCGGAGGAGTTGGTAGAAGGGTAGCGCCTTTTTGCCCAATCGACTAATGAATTGACTGAGCGCCGCGATTCATCCAGCTAGCTGCTAGATGCCTTTCACGTTCTTTGGCTTCTCCATGGCTAGTATAGCCTTTATTTTCTTCGGTTGGCCTCAATCCCCTTGCGGAGATGAGGTACCTGAGAAATTGCACAGATGGTACGCCAAAGGCGCATTTGTCCGGATTGAGCTTGATCCGATATCGGTCGAGGTTTTTGAAGGTTTCATGGAGATCATCGAGTAGCAAGGCTTCCTCCTTAGTTTTGACGAGCGATGTAGACTTGAATGTTGCGGCCCAGCTGGCTCTTGAGGCAGGCCTACATACCCCGTTGGTAGGTGGCCCCTGTGTTTTTCAGCCCGAAGGGCATTGTTGTGTAGCAGAAGACACCAAAGGGCGTGATAAACACCATTTTCTCCTCGTCCTCCTCCTTCATTCGAATCTGGTGGTAGCCTGAGTAGGCATCGAGGAAGCAGAGGCGCTCGCATCCCGTGGTGGGGTCGATTATCTGGTCGATCTGTGGCAGCGGGAAGTGATCCTTCAGGAAATACTTGTTTAAGGAGGTGAAGTCCACGCACATCCGCAGGATATCCATGTATTTTTAGGAACAAGCACGGGGTTTGGTACCCAGGTGCTTTACTTAATCTCGCGTATGCAGTTAGTGCCGAGGAGTCTGTTGACTTCCATACCGACCGCTTTTGCCCTTGGTTTGGACAGTCGCCATATTGTCTGTTTGCCCGGCCTTGCTTTAGGATTTACATTGAGTGAGTGCTCAGCGAATTCCCTGGGAACTCCTGCCATGTCCACTAGACACCAGACGAAGATTTCCCAGCACACACAGAGGAATTCAATGAGCGCAAGTTCCTATGCAGGACTCAAGTTGTTGGCGATGAGGGCCGTCTTGGTCGGGTCCGTTGGGTGGATCTGGATCGCCTTGGTGTGGATCGACATGTCGAAGGATTATTCAGGTGAGCTTGGCTTGCTCAGAGGTGGTAGACTATTGTCTGTCAACTCCTTCAACCTGGCCAGCTCATCTTGCATGCCAAAAGACTAGGAGATTCTGTTGAACTCCCTGTCACAGCTATCAGACCTCTCGAAGCTTCCGTTGACTATAATAATGTTGTTTGGGCCCGGCAACTTCATCTGTAGGTAGGCATAGTTTGGTACTGCCATAAACCTCGTGAACGCGACACGTCCGAGGACGTAGTGGTATTGCGAGGGCCAGTCGATGACTTCAAACTCGATGCGCTCTCATCGAAAGTTTGCTGGTGTTTCGAAGATGAAGTTAAGGCTGATCTTACCCAGGGGGTATATGCCCTTTCCTGGTACAATTCCGTGGAAAGTTGTGTCTGAAGCTTCCAGACATGACAGAAAATTCGCATTGCATGCAAGGTACTCGTGAACATGAGGTCGATGCCGCTTCCACCGTCCATGAAGACGCGACTCATCTTGAAGCCTCCAATTTGTGCCTCGAGCACTAGGAGACAGTGGCCTGGGCGAGGTACTTGGCGCGGATGATCGCGCTTGTCGAAGGTGATGAAGGACTCACTTCCACTGAGGTACTTAGTGGTGGAGGGCGGAGAGTTCATCGCCAAATTGAATTGGAGAGTGATTGATTTTGGCACCCGATTTGAGGGGCGTCCCTTTTGGATCATCCACATGTTTCCTAGCGCTCGCGGGTATGGCTCGCCATCGTGATTTTGTACTGGCACAGCCACGGGTGGTGGTGGCGGTGCTCCATGAGCCACAACGCCCGGTGCAGTCCATAGCCTTGGTTAATCGCATCGTGATTCATCTGGGCTAGGCCTTCATGGAGCTTGAGGAACTCACGGCAATCCTTTAAGAGGTGGCTGGATTTTTTCTTGCCGTCCTGCTTGTCGGTGTAGAAGTGTACGTTGCATGGTCCGGACATCTTGTCTTGCATAGATGTTCTAGGTTCCTCATTGCGAGTGCGGTGTTGCCACACTTGCGTGGTTTTCCCACTGTCACGGTATCCACCACTGCGGTATCCGCTGTTGCGGTTGTTGTCGTCAAGTTTTTGTCGTAGCCAGCCACGACCATGTCGACCTCCTCGTGGTCCTCGTAACCGCGCATTCGACGTTTTCCTCTGCGATCACATCTGTGGCCGAGGTTGTTGTCATCATCGGAGTGGACATGGTTTTTTACCGAGTCCTCCCCAATCGGCCCACCTGTTCGCGATCTCCATCAGGTGGTCGATTGTTTTGGGCTTCGAGTGGCCTAGCTCCTTGATGTCTACGCACTTCTATTCTTGTAGACAGTTGTTGGGCCTCCAAGTGCAGAGGTTTGTAGAACAGCAGCAAGTTTTCCCTTAAGTGGATCACCCAAGGTTTATCGAACTCAGGGAGGAAGTGGTCAAAGGTATCCCTCTCAAGCAACCCTGCAATCAAGATACACGAAGTCACTTGTGTCCCCAACACACCCAATACACTTGTCAGGTGTATAGGTGCACTAGTTCGGTGAAGAGATAGTGAAATACAAGTGGTATGGATAATTATAAGTGGTAAAGGTGCCAGAAAATAGCTTTGATGGCGTATGGTTGACGTGGGAAGAGACTAAAGGCAATCTGAAATAATGATGGAAGAAAGCAAACATGTCATAGATCTAATTGCAAATGGTGTTTCAATGCTTAGAAACAAGACCTAGGGATCATACTTTCACTAGTGAAAACTCTCATATTAATATCTTCTCTTTATGATACTACTCTGAACTACTCTCCGGTTGGACACTATAATCCATGGTAGGGCTATAACAGCACACCTCAAAGTTCGCTTTCCCCATCTAGATAACCCCACACTATCACCTTGAGCGCTAGATGGTTCCAACAACCACCACAATTTCATAGAGACATCCAAATCCAAATATAACTCATATCAACTATTTGTAATCTCTAGACTAAGTGCCACACATGGGGAGAGCAGAGATCTATTAAACCACTTGAGTAGCAAGGTAGATCTACTTGATTACAAAGCTCATAATCACAATATGATCATGCATATAGAGAGAGATGAACACATAGCTACCGGTAGAGCCCTTAGCCTTGAGAGAGAACTACTCCCTCCTCATCATGGGAATTAGCAACGGCGATGGAGATGGTGGTGGAGATCGATGGAGATAGCTCCGGGGGCACTTCCTCGTCCCGACAGGGTGCCGGAACAGAGACTTTCTGTCCCCCGAATCTCCCCTTCAGTGGCGGCGGCGCTGCTGAACTTTTCGTGGCTGGAGGCTGGATTTTTTAGGGTTTTCTCATCGCAGGCTTCTTATAGGTGAAAGGGGAGGCCGAGGGGGTGCCCTAGGCAGCCACACCACCCCCTAGCACGGGACTAGCCTGGCCGCACGGCCAGGTGGTTTGGCCGGCCTCTAGCCCCTCTCCGTTTCGTCTTCTGGCTCCGTGTCCCCCTCGGTGAAATATTGACTTTGGCTTTTGTCCGGTCCAATTCCGAGAATATTCATTTTCTGACTTTCCTGGAACTAAAAATAGCAGAAAACAGGCAACTGGCACTGTGGCATCTTGTTAATAGGTTAGTCCAAGAAAGTGTATAAAAATACTCCAAAGTGTGGACAAAACATAAGAAAGTAGATATAAAACAAGCACGGAACATCAAAAATTATAGGTATGTTTGCAACGTATCAACATCCCCAAGCTTACCTCTAGCTCGTCCTCAAGTAGGTAAGTGATAAAAAGAAAGAATAATTTTTGAGGTGACATGCACCATGGTTACGTCCATTTTGCATCACTATTCTATGTCATAATTCACTATTATTCATTGATATATTTCCTATTGAGAGGTGATACTTATGTTATTTCATCTGTTTTTGCATGGTTGATGACTTTTGGAGCATGGACCGCTGCAGTCAGGATTCTGATGGAAAAGGTGTTGTTTGGAGGCAAAATTCGTGAAGATTAGAAAATTCGGGAAAATATACGGAAAATCCTATTTTTCCAGAAGACGAAGGAAGCCAGAAGGGGGGCTGGACATGGGCCACAGGGGGCCCACACCACCCCCTGGCACGGGTCAGCCTAGGCCGTGCCACCAGGTGGTGTGGCCACCCTGGTCCACCCCTGACACTACCCTCTAGCGTATATTATCCTCCCGAAACCCTAAGACTAGGGGAGCGACCACAAAAAGATTCTGCCACCTCTGCGGGGCGGAAAACACTAAGAGAGAAAGATCTCTCCGGTAGACAGATTTCTGCCGAGGGATTTCCTTCCCGGAGAGGGGATATCGTCGCCATCAACACCACCATCAAGCTCGACTTCATCGGGATCATCATCATCATCACCACCACCATCACCATCTCAATATTGTTGTAACAATTGGGTTGAATCTTGCATAGTTCATAGGGGAAACTTTCCCGGTGTTGATTACTCTTTGTAGTCGACGCTATTGAGTGAACCATTGAATTATTGTCTATGTTCAGATTGTTACACATCATTATTCCATCTCTGATCATGATCCACATGATGTCTTGGGAGTAGTTCGTTTTGTTCTTGAGGACATGGGAGAAGTCATGTTGTTACTAGTGGAGTTGTGTTGAGAGAGATTCAATAGTTTGGTATTTAAATTGTCGTGTACTTCTTCTAGTGGTGTCATGTGAACGTCGACTACATGACACTTCACCTATATGGTCCCAGGGGAATGCATTGTGTATTTGGATACTAAGAGGGGTTGCCGGAGTGACAGAAACCTAAATCCCCGTTAGGAAACCATTGCACAAGGGACGTAAGGGTCTTAGAGTTTAAAGTTGTGGTTAGGTTTCTACCTTAATTACTTTCTTGTACTTACGGATGTTTGCAAGGGGTATAATCACAAGTATGTATTAGTCCTAGGAAGGTCGGTACATTAGCACAGGTTCACCCACACAACACTTAGCAAGCTAAAGAAGATTAATCAACTATATGAAGCGAAAGCACTTGACAGTCTTCCCATTTGTCCTCGAGAATGTTTGGTCATCTTAAGTAATACAACCGGCTTGTCCTTTGCTGCATTAAGGATTGGTCCACTTGTTGCATTTATTCCTACTGCCTTTTATTTACTCGTACTTTGTTTACTTGCTTTATCAAAAACCCCTAAAAATCCGTTTGCTAAGTATTTGTAGAGAATTCCTGATCCATACCACTAGCCAGCACCTTCTGCTCCTCGTTGGGTTCGACACTCTTACTTATCGAAAATACTGCGATACGCCCCCTATACTTGTGGGTCATCAAGAATAATTTCTGGCGCCGTTGCCGGGGAGTGAAGCGATATTGGAGAGTGGAACTGGTAAAGGAAACTTCTATTGTGAGTATTGTTTACTTCTGTTAGTTGCTTTATTTTTGTTATGGATAATTCGCTGAGTTTCTTATTTGGTAATGCTACTACCACTGCTAAGGTAGTAGATAAGCCACCACCTGTTGAGAATGTTGTTTTTAAAATACCTACAAGAATTATTGATCATGTTATGGATAACTACTATGTTGGGGTGGAACTGTCCATCCCGGTGATCATTTACTCTTTATACACGAATTATGCGGGTTGTTCAAGTGTGCAGGTATTACTACAGATCAAGTTAAGAAGAAGTTATTCTCATTATCGCTGAAAGGAAGAGCTGAGGAATGGTATAAGCTACTGAAGAATGGTCAAGCTCTAGAATGGGAGGAAATAGTACCTCTCTTTTATTCAAAGTTTTATCCTCCTAGTGAGATTCATAAAGATCGGAATCAAATATACAACTTTTGGCCTCTTGATGGAGAGAGTACAGCTCAAGCTTGGGGGAGATTGAAGTTACTAATGCTCAAATGTCCCATTCATGAGCTCCCCAACAATATTATTATCAATAAATTTTATGCAAGGCTTTCTCTATATGATAAAGATTTATTGGATGCTTCTTGTGCTGGATCATTCACTCATA
Source organism: Avena insularis (assembly GCA_023614405.1). Classification (NCBI taxonomy): domain Eukaryota; kingdom Viridiplantae; phylum Streptophyta; class Magnoliopsida; order Poales; family Poaceae; genus Avena; species Avena insularis. The sequence goes on along the minus strand of CM042694.1, from coordinate 320,100,251 downwards.
TGGAAGAAGAAGCTAAATGGGATCTTCTGGACCGTATTCAAGATAATGCTGAAGCTTGGGAGAATGACAAAGGTAGAAAGTCAGGTATAAATTATGATTATGAATGTATTGAATCTTTTATGGGAACTGATGACTTTCAAAATATAAAAAATGCTTATTGTCTAGACTCTCAAGCTATTGCTTCTTATTTTAAGGCTTTTTCTTCCTATATTTAAGTGCCTAAAAAGAAGTGGAATAAGTATCATGAACCTTATAAATATATTTCTAAGTGTGTTCCTGCAAGAAATACTGAAGTTTATACTGTTAATCATGTTTTACCTGAACCTTACATTGAGAAAATGCCTTTTCTAGTTAAGATAAAGGAACATTCTATGATAGCTAGTATGGTTAATGAAAGTACAAATAAAGCTGTTGAACCTAATAAACAAATGGTTGATGAACCTACTATAGAAAATGTGAAAGACTTTGCTACTAAATATGTAGAAGAGGGACACACTATCCTTGGTAAGGATACCTCTAATATTGTTTCACAAAGTAGTGTTATGAGAGCTAGTATTCCTGTGTTTTCTGTTAGAATAAGTGATCATTGTTATGATGGTTCTTGTGATAGTTATATTGTTAAGTTTATGCATGATACTGAAAGTTACTATGAGAGAGGAAAAAGTGTTCTTTTGTATCTCAATAATATCAAGTTTCCTCGTTTTATGTTGAAAGTTTTTATGTTGCACTTGTTTTGCCTTCTTATGCAAGAAGCCTCTGGTTTCAACAACTTGTTTGTTTAAAAAATTCCCTTGCATAGGAAGTGAGTTAGACTTAAACGTGTGTATTTTTGCTTCTTAATGCTCCCTTTCACCTCAATTCATATTCTTATGTGAGCATCTTTGAAATTATCATGCCCATCTTAATGGTTATAAAGAAAGAGCTTTTTGGGAGACAACCCAATTTGTTTTTTCTTTCAGTTTGTTTTTGTTTATTTGAGTCTTAGAAGTTATTACTTCGGTAATAACCGCTTCTCATCCATTTTGTTTGGTTTTTGTGTCAAGATCAACCTCTAATGAGAGAGAAGTAATATTTGGGGAAGTTGCTGTCCTGAAACAGATTTTTTTTGCTTCACCGTAAAAATTCGTGAGAGATCTCTGTATGTCGGATTGAGCTGTAATTGTTTGTGCTTCTACCCCAGGTTGTTATTTAACTTTCGTTAGTTTTGCACTTTTTTATTTGAGCAACAAAAGATTTTCGAAAAAATTGATCTTTACCTGCTGGTCTGTTTTGACAGATTTTGTCACTCTTGCATTTGCTTCTTTAATCGATTTCCTTTTTGTATTCTTTTTGGGTTTTCGGAAGGAGTTGCTACAGTAGCTTATGTTTTGATGGTTTTCAGTTGAAGTTGAACTCAAAAGGTTTTATCACTTCACTTATACTAATGTTTCTAATGAGAACTGTGTGGAGTTTTGTGTGAAAGAAATTTCCAGGAAGTGGAGATAATGGTGTAAAATGGAAGAGAAAGGTTTTATGACTCAAGTAATAAGAGTATGAAGATGAAGATATTGATGTTATTCAAGTAATGACTCCGGAATAATCTACTAGATACCAAATTCAGAAACCTGCAGAGCCCGTTTTCAAATAGGTAACAGTTCTGGTAAGAAAAGTTCCGCGAAAATACAATCCAACTATATTTTTGCAGTTTTTAGCCAATAAGGAAAGTTACGAAGTGAAAGTGGGACGGAAACGAAGCCAGGGTGTCTAACACCACCCTGTGGCCTAGGCCCACCCTTGGCCGCGCCACCAGGTGGTGAGTCCACCCTGGACTCCGCCTCCAACTCGTTTTCTCCCAGTACCTTCCTTTTGTTGTGAAACTTCATAATATATAACTCCCCGGATCTCCGGAGGTTCGCATATCATGTTTTCGTCGTGTTTTTGTTTCGATCTGTTTCTGCCAGGAACTATCTTTGAAAGCTTAGAAGCACAATGGTGTCCGCCAAGGATAAACGGAAGGAGCCTATGGAGGAAGACCTCCAAGACCCCAGGAAGGATAAGGAGATCAAGAGTTAAGGTGAAGAGGAGGCAAAGCACACTGGCACTACCATTGCAAGCATTGGAGTGGTGGCGAACCCTGCTAGGATCAAAAGGACTACATGGATGCATACTGGGGGGAAAGTGAAGGGAATATGCCCGAGAGGCAATAATAAAGTGGTTATTATCTTATTCCATGTTTATCATAAATGTTTATTTTGCATGCTATAATTGTATTAATTAGAAATGTTAATACATGTGTGTTTAATAAACAAAATACAAAGTTCCTAGTAATGCCTCTCATATAAACTAGCTCAGTGATTAACAAGATGATCAAGGTTTCCTGATCATGGACATTGGATGTTGTTAATAATGAGGTCACAACATTGGTGGAATGATGTGATGAACATTCATCCGAAGTATAGCAGTACGATCAGAGTCATTATGTTTATATTGCTATAACATCAACGAAGTAATCTTAGTCCTTAGACCATGAGATCATGTTAATTGCTAACACCGGAAGAGTATCTTGATAACATCAAACGTCGCACCGTAATAGGGTGACTATAAAGGTGGGTTCAGTGCTACGAAGGTGTAATGTTGAGGCTCATGGATCAAGAGTGGGATTTGTCCATCCCGATGACGGATAGATATACTCTAGGCCTTCTCGGTGATATCACATTGAAATAACTTGCAAGCAAGTGATGTGATCACTAGAATGTTATATCACGGGAACAAGAAAAGAGTGGATGTCGGTAACGAGATCAAACTGGGTATTTGGATGCTGATGATCGAATCTTGGACATGTAATATATCGCGACACAAAGGGATTTAGTTACGACGTTAAAGGTTCACACGATCACAAGAGTCATCGTTGAATATGTGGGAGTCAGTACGGATCTCCAGGTCCCGCTGCTGATTATTGATCAGAGAGGGGTCTCGATCATGTCTGCATTATTTGCGAACCATAGGGTGACACACTTAAGGGATACCGACACCATTTGGAGCAAATATGTTTCGGATAAAGATTTAAGAAAGCGCTGGAATTATTTCAATAGGCACCAAAACTGTTTCGGGTGAAATTGCTGAAATTGGTTTTGCATGTAATATTGAAATGTTGCAGGGGGTTTTATGTGAATGTTTTTTATTTAAATTAATTAACAAAATGCTGAATAAAATTAATAAAATAGTTTTATTAAATGAGAGAGCATTAAATTTGGAGAAATTTAATGCATTTAAAGTGGGGACTTTAAAAGAGAATGTGAAGGGGCAAATTTATGTGGAGGGAGTTACCACCACATGAATGAGGAGGTGAGGGGTCACCCCTTGGGCGCCGGCCATGGGGAGGGGCACCCCCCTCCTCCTATAAAAATCCCCCCTCACACCCCTTCTTCCTCACACCTCCTCGTGAAGGATCTCTCTCCCCCTCTAGTATTATTTCCCCATGGTCTCGGATTAGCGAGACACATATGCCCGGTGGCTTTATCTGGAAAGGAGTTGCTGCTTCCGCTTCTTTGCTGGAACGAGGGACAGGGGTTGTCGGGGTACCGGACGTGTGTGCGATCACGGATGCACCGCTGCTTTGCGGTGCTAGACTTGGTGGTGCTAGACTTGCTGGAGCTGGATCTGAAGGACGTGCTGGAGGCGGACCTGCTAGACTTCATCACGATCTTAAGATCGGTAAGTGTACGAATACATCATCCACGAGTTCCAACTTGTTAACAAAACTCATTGTCTTCGAGGGTAAGTTCTCCATGGATGTATATCCACCCATTGCTCTGTATCTAGTAGATAGATCATGGCGTATAGTTCTCATCATAGGAAAATATTTGTTTTGTATGCTGCGAACCCTTCAGTGGTATTAGAGCTTGATCTATGCATAGGTGCTTTGCACGGGTAGTACACATATGTTTATATGTGGGCAATGATGATCATGTTATTGCATCTTCTATGTATTTTGGATATTGGTGGCATAGTGGGATGAAGCGGCCCGAACCAACCTTACATGTCATCGTACATGAGACCGGTTCCACGACTGACATGCAACTTGTTTTGCATAAGTGGCTGGCGGGTGTCTGTCTCTCCTACTATAGTCAATATCTGATTTACAACGAGTTGCTAATAACTTGGTTATCCTTGTTGTGGTTCATGTTTGTAGGTAAGAACGGTTCTATCTCCGAAATCCCTAAGCCACGTAAAACCTGCAATTGATAAATTAGACGCGTCTAGTTTAGATCGTTGCTGGCCTTGTGTCTTGATATGGTATTATTGTAAGTAGATGTATGATAGATACTCTTACAACACCCTCAACGTGTAAGTTCCATAGACCTTGGCCTTACACACAAAGGAATGATAGAGATCATACCACGATGCAAATGATAGAGATCAAATGCATGGACCATATCATCTCACTTTACACATTAGATGTTAGCATCTTATACTGCTAGTTTGGCGCTTTTTTGTAGCATTATAAGATGATCCCTCATTTAGATATCAAGATAAAAATGTGTTCTTCCTTAAGTATGCACCATTCTGTGGATCGTGTTTCGAGACATCACGTGATGATCGGGTGTACTCGAATCTACGCTTTCATGGGAACGGGTGTAAGACAGTTTTACACACGTGAATACTAAGGTTCTTACTTGGCGAGCCTAGAATGTACATACATGGCCTCGGAACACGGATCGAAAGGTTAAGCATGAGTCATATAGTTTATATGATGCCCATATAGATGCTCGCCTTTGAAGCTACATCAACTCACATGATGATCAGACTTGGTGTAGTAGATTTGGTTCATGTAATCACCAAAAAGGCACGAGGGATGTCGTTTTTGAGTGGGAGTTCATTTCTAGTTTGGATTAGTCGAACTCAATTTGTCATAAACTAAATCAAAGTGAATTTTCATAATTTGTTGTAGTCATTGGCGTCTGTTCACTACCTTATGCTTAGTTTTAATTAAGATAATAGAACTATAGAATTCTGGATATTTACTTTACGAACTGGTATCGTATTGTTTTGAATGTCAATTTAAAGTTTATAAGTCCTATTGCAAACTTTCAGCAAACTCTATTTACTCCATGAAGTTTAATAAGTAGTATTAAATCAAGAGTAAGAATTCCAATGTTAGTATCTAAAGTATCATGTTTGCCTCCATGATTATTGATATTCAAAAGTTGTTTTAATATCAAGATTATATAGGAGCTGAAAATTGTTTCAGAAACCATCATGTGTGAAAGATATTGTGATATCTGAAATAATGTTTTTGGTTGCATTATGATAGAGTATAATTTAGCAAAATACATGTTCTCGTATTGTATGAGAATTTGTGAAGGATGGAGATGCTAAGCATTCGGATCTCCCAAAAAGGTTTTGGGAACTAACATTATACTCGCGATTCTTCCTTACATGCTATAGTAGTTTGATCATGAAATTTGCCATGATAAGGATGAATAGAAGATGTAAGTAAAATGTTTACTACACTGCTAGATAACTAAAGAATCGATTTTTGAAAGAACACCAAACATTTGATGATGGTGATCCACTTCAAAGTGCAAGTCCAAAGGTATTAGTATTTGACTATACACGCTTTGTACTATGTGTCATGTGAATGACACCACTATTGATGTTGATAGATTCATTTAAAAGAAAAGGAATTGTTGAGAGAGAATCTATAAAATATTTGGCAGAAAAGAAAAGGTTGGAGATGTCCAACTTAGGTATATAGAAGATATACATGTTATGGCTGTATTCCTTGCTTGTTAAACAATGTGGTTCTGAGGTATTGGATACCGGTATTGGATACCGAATTGGTTGGTATGAAGTGTCATACATGACAATTCAATTCATGAACTGAAATGGCCTAAGTAACTAGCACGAGAATAAGTGATGATGATCATCGAAAAAAATAAAGTGTTATTGTGCTTTTCGTTGACGTCAAACCTAGTCTTCAAGATTTGTTTTAATAATTGTTATTTTGTTTCGGTATTATGAGAATAATGGTTGTTCAAATAATTACCGTATTCCATAAAAGATGGATGAACTTTTACAAGTATAGTGGGAGAAATCACATCCATAAACACTACTGCTAAAATGTCACAAGACAAATGATTGAAAGATCACTTATGAAGTGGCCTCGCTGTTTAAATTATATTGGAAAGAAAACATGAAGACACTCCAAGTTGATGGATTTTTAGAGTCTTTGATTTTGATCAATTGACGCTTGTGAAACTTTCCTCGAGATAACTGAAACTCCATCCATAGGCCAAAGAGGAACGGATGACTAATTTATTGGATATTATGCATGTTGATGTATATAGTCCATTATGTGTAGCCATATGCGATGGATCTTTTGGCTTCATATGCTTTCTCTAGAAATTTGAGTGAACATATCTATATATTTACTTAATAAGGAAGAAGTATGAAACATTTGAAAAAATTTCAAAGACTTTCAAGATGAAGTGAAAAATCATTGTAACAAGAAAATAAAAGAGTTTATGATTTGATCATAAAGGAAGATATTTGAGTTACATGTTTAGCAAAACACCTAAGATTTGAGAAATTGTTCCATGATTTATGTTTCCCGATAAACCATAGGAGTATGGCATATTCGAGAGATGAAATCAAAGCATTTTTGACATGGTAAGATCAAAGGTATCATTTATAAAACTGCCATTATGTTTTAAGGATTGAAGCTTTAGAGACTACCACTTTTACACTGAAAAGAGCACCATCGTTATCCGTTGAAATGACACCATATGACTTATGGTTTGGGATAAAACTCGAATTGTCTTTTCTTAAATTTTAGTATGCTATGCATAAGTAAAATGTTTACAACCAAAGTCGGATAAGCACGTCTTTGTAGGTTATCCCAAAGAATTTGTTGGGAATTTCTCCATAACACCAAGGACAAAAGAGTTTGTTACTTGGAACGTCAAGTTTTTTGAGAAGGAATTTTTCGCAAAACGTTAAGTGGGAGGACAATAGACCTTTGATAAGGTTGTTGAACCTTAGCTATATGTGCTAAGTAGCGCAGCGCCGGAAAGTGTCCCGGTGGCGGCCACAATGCTCATGGCTCCCGTGATTACAAAGGTTGTGATCTCGGAGATTAGAGTTCCTATTGAACCGTGAGGGTTGGTAAAAATAAAATAGTGTGATTTGATAAGCAAGTCGTTATTGTTTTGACAATGATGAACCGACTACATGAAAAGAAGCGATGATGGGCCCTGACTCCATAAAATGACTAGAAGTCATAGAATGCATGATAGTATCCATACGAGAGAAATCAAGTTTCTGAACTTGGAAGACCCTCCAGAAAGGCGTGAAGCCTATCGGTCGTGTTTGGATCTATAAAGAAATAGACATGGATGTTTAACATCTATGAAATAGTCGACATGTCGGAAAGAAGTTTATGGCAATGTTCAAGGAATTGACTATGACAAGATTTGATCTTTCATAGCGATGTTTAGTCTTGACGGATTAATGTAGCAACCACTACATATAATTTGATGTATGGTAGTTGAACAAACAAAACAAGGTTCTTCTAATAGAATGGTTACCTAGGATGTGTACATGACATGGTCCGAAGGGTTTTGTTAATTCAAAGGGTGCTAAAAGGGCATGCAAACTTCAATAGTTGAAGTAAGCATAGCGGAGTTGGAATCTTCACCATGATGAAACTGTTAAAAGAGTTTAAATTCATCGGAGATGATGAAGATGCTTGCATTTGCAAGAAATTAAGTGGGAGCATTGAGACATATTTCTAATACATTATGTAGAGGACATATTGTTGATTGGAAATGATGTATCTTGTATTGACACAAGTTAAGAATTTCATTAAAATAAGATTTCGATGAAAGACTTGGGCAAAACTGGAATATTTGGCATCAATATCTATATGGATAGATTGAGGCGCTAATATGGTTGTGCCTGGCATACATATATGAGATATTGATAGGGTTCAATATGGAAACAACAAGAAAGGTTCTTGCTGCATGGAAAGGATTGTATCAAGATTCAAGTGTTTCAACACTTGGTGAGTAAAATCACATGAAGATTTTGATCGATTATACCGTGATATGTATATATCCAGATATGTCCTATGCTCTAAATGTTATGAGCACATACCAGAATGATTCATAAGATGATCATTGGACGATAGTGAAGATATTCTTATGAGCTTTGGAAGAACTAAGAATATATCATGTATAAGTGAAAAATAGTTAAAAGGAGTTCATTGTAAAGTGTTACATTGATACTAGTTTTGTCACAAATTAAATTTATCTCAATTTAGACTATGGGTGGCACAATGTAATGGAAAGGATGTTCCATGATGGATTTGGATGAGTTCCAAAGTTGAGACATTGTGACGGATACTACAACGAAAGGCTAAGTATATGACTGCTATAGTAGTAGCAAAGAAGGGCATTTGTGTTAAGTAATTTGTTATCAAACTAGGTGTGGTTCAAAGTGGGCTAATACTATGAAGATATATTGTATGACAATAATATCAACATATTTTGACCAGAACGAACTAAAGGTATCACCAAAGGACCAAATTTATACAATGCCATCTCATTTGAGAATGAGTGATGCGTAGAGACGCAAAGACATGCAAATAGACACGGACCTGAAAGTGCCATATCCGGAGATTACGTTAACCACTAGCAATCACGTATATTCAACACCAGAAAGCCATAGGTCTTCAATATGCAAAGTTTTTCAAACTAGATTATTGACTCTAGTGCAAGTGGGAGACTGAAGGGAATATGCCCGAGAGGCAATAATAAAGTGGTTATTATCTTATTCCATGTTTATCATAAATGTTTATTTTGCATGCTATAATTATATTAATTGGAAACGTTAATACATGTGTGTTTAATAAACAAAATACAAAGTTCCTAGTAATGCCTCTCATATAAACTAGCTCATTGATTAACAAGATGATCAAGGTTTCCTAATCATGGACATTGGATGTTGTTAATAACAAGGTCACAACATTGGTGGAATGATGTGATGAACATTTATCTAAAGTATAGCATTACGATCAGAGTCATTATGTTTATATTGCTATAACATCATACGAAGTAATCTTAGTCCTTAGACCATGAGATCATGTTAATTGCTAACACCAGAAGAGTATCTTGATAACATCAAACATCGCACCGTAATAGGGTGACTATAAAGGTGGGTTCAGTGCTACGAAGGTTTTATGTTGAGGCTCATGGATCAAGAGTGGGATTTGTCCATCCCGATGATAGATAGATATACTCTGGGCCCTCTCGGTGATATCATATTGAAATAGCTTGCAAGCAAGTGATGTGATCACAAGAATGTTATATCACGGGAACAAGAAAAGATTGCATGTCGGTGACGAGATCAAACTGGGTATTTGGATGCCGATGATCGAATCTCGGACATGCAATATATCGCGAGACAAAGGGATTTAGTTATGACGTTAAAGGTTCACACGATCACAAGAGTCATCGTTGAATATGTGGGAGTCAATACGGATCTCCATGTCCCCCTGCTGATTATTGATCGGAGAGGGTCTCGATCATGTCTGCATTATTCGCGAACCGTAGGGTGACACACTTAAGGGATACCAACACCATTTGGAGCAAATATGTTTCATATAAAGATTTAAGAAAGCGTTGGAATTATTTCAATAGACACCAAAACTGTTTCGGGTAAAATTGCTGAAATTGGTTCTGCATGTAATATTGAAATGTTGCAGGGGGTTTTATGTGAATGTTTGTTAATTAAAGTAATTAACAAAATTCTGAATAAAATTAATAAAATAGTTTTATTAAATGGGAGAGCATTAAATTTGGAGAAATTTAATGCATTTAAAGTGGGGACTTTAAAAGAGAATGTGAAGGTGCAAATTTATGTGGAGGGAGTTACCACCACATGAATGAGGAGGTGAGGGGTCACCCCTTGGGCGCCGGACATGGGGAGGGGCACCCCCCTCCTCCTATAAAAGGCCCCCCTCACACCCCTTCTTCCTCACACCTCCTCGTGAAGGATCTCTCTCCCCCTCTAGTATTATTTCCCCATGGTCTCGGATTAGCGAGATACATGTTCCCGGTGGCTTTATCTGGAAAGGAGTTGCTACTTCCGCTGCTTTGCTGGAGCGAGGGACGGGGGTTGTCGGGGTACCGGACGTGTGTGCGATCACGGATGCACCGCTGCTTTGCAGTGCTGGACTTGGTGGTGCTGGACTTACTGGAGCTAGATCTGAAGGACGTGCTGGAGCCGGACCTGCTGGACTTCATCACAATCTTGAGATCGGCAAGTGTACGACTACATCATCCACGAGTTCCAACTCGTTAACAAAACTCGTTGTCTTCGAGGGTAAGTTCTCCATGGATGTATATCCACCCGTTGCTCTGTATCTAGTAGATAGATCTTGGCGTATAGTTCTCGTCGTAGGAATTTTTTTGTTTTCTATGCTGCGAACTCTTCAAAAAGCTCCTCATCACAGTTTGGCTCCACGGTCACTTCCTCCACGCACCAGGAATCCTTTCCATACCCTTATCCATGAGCATCAATACCAGAATATGCCCAAGAGGAAATTACCCTCCAATTGGGATTTGCCTCGTTCTAGCCATGTAGGAAAATAAGACTTCAAGGAGGAAGAGTGGGGAAAGAATAGCAAGAGCTGGAATTCTCAACCCGACATGATCATGAGCCACATTGAGCAAAACTCACAGCTGATTTGTAATCTCACCTTCGATATTGAGGACTTGGGGAAACTGATCAAAGAGCTCATCGAGAGGATACCACCACCACCGAAGGAGTAATTCGTCATCAGGTTTGGCATCCCCTTGGTTTGTTCCAAGCTTGGGGGAGTGCCGCAGTATCACATCACTATCTTCTATATTTTTACCTTTTTAGTAGAGTCATATCATGAATAGAGAAGTTATTATGTAGGATGGTTTGCATTATGGAAGTGTCCCCTCTCTCGTTAGATATGTATCCCTTGGTGTGAGTTGCTGTTATGGACTATTAATGAGAAGTTCTATCATTCACTCTTTTTCATAGCCTATATTAGTTTTCAATTCATGGTTATATGATTGATCTTGTTGTTAGTATTGGTAGCACTTTGGGATCATTGAGTTTATTTAGTTGGTTTTGGCAAACCTGGCTCGGTCAGTAGCACACTATTTTCGAGAGTTGAAAGGAAAGATAAAAGTCCTCTAAAGAAAAATAATTTCATCATCTTTCTTTCTTGATTTCCTCAAAAGTCTAGTATTCTCTAGTTAAGATCTTTTGTGCTTCCAAGGAAGATTGCATGTTTGATTTTATCACTTGTATGTTTGTTTGTTTCCTTCAACTCTTATACTTGCTACCCAACCTTGCTAGCCAAAAACCTGTGTGGAGAGGGAATTATTCTCGTGCATCCATCCCATAAACCAAAACCTTTGCCATTTTGTCCACCATACCTACCTATTAGCATTATTCTATTCCAACTAAATTCTTCTTTTATCTACCTCCCAAATTAAACTTGTTATGTGAAAAGTAGTGATTAAAGCTCTCACGAACTTGATGGCACACTTTACTTTCTTGCACTTAATAAACTTGAACCATTGTGCTCACCTATGTTGCGTATATGCTTGCGCTTTGTAAGTTGTGAATTAGCAGAACCATGTTGTCATGGGGAACGCTTTCAACATTGCACTTGTACTTTGTACCTAGTTGATATCATGTTCTTTTGTCTATGGATGTCGTCGGTGTCAAATGAAACGGGAGCTTGTAAGTCCATGGAGTTATGTATATGTGTTAGAGAAACGCCTGGGCCGCTGGTCTAATCCATGCTGACATGCTGGAAACCTGCAGCATAACCATAACGAGCATCTATGAAGCATTCTTCTAATAAAAAAAGAGATAGAGATTGAGAAAAAGAGAAAAGAAAAAAAGATATTATGAAAAGAGGAAAGAGAGAAAAAAGCACCAGATTCCTATGGTAAATAAGAAGATTGCTGAGATACTTGTTGTCTGCTTGCCTTGTTATTTTGATATGGGGATTCTTCCGTATCATCGGGCAAGGGGTACCCTGTTGGCGGTTCTCTATGATACACATATTCTTACAATGACAAGAACTTATCGGTGACTAAACTTGAGTAGCATGAGGAGCGGCCCTCGTATTCAAGGGACATGAGATTCTCAATTTACAACTTGTCAATGCATATCCGCAAATTTGATCACTTTAACCTTAATCACCTAAAGATGCCTATGATAGGGGCAATGAGAGCTGAAAGCTAATAAGTATCATAATTTTTGGGAGCTCTTTATGAAACTTGTAATCCCTGCTTCCCTCTGCGAAGGGCCTTTCTTTTACTTTTTAGTTGAGTCAGTAAACCTATTCCCTTCTATCTCTTATCTTGATGTTTACTACTTTGAAAGCTATCATTGAAAACTAGTTATTTGTGAACTCCAGCAAATTATCAACTATTCTTCGACCAAGAGCTAAGTTTGCCATTACCAATTATGATTTACTTTATGTATCTTTATTGTGTTTCCTTTACTCATTGCAAGTTAAGTTATATAATAGTGAGTTGTCTTCTATTATGATCTATGTATTGATGAATGTGATGCTTCTTATCCATATTATTTTATCGACTATTCACTCCATAAACCTGAGGCCATGTTTATTGAGCTCAGTTTCGCTTGGGGACAAGCGAAGTCTAAGCTTGGGGGGAGTTGATACGTCCATTTTGCATCACTATTCTATGTCATAATTCACTATTATTCATTGATATATTTCGTATTGAGAAGTGATACTTATGTTATTTCATCTGTTTTTGCATGGTTGATGACTTTTGGAGCATGGACCGCTGCAGTCAGGATTCTGATGGAAAAGGTACTGTTTGGAGGCAAAATTCACAAAGATCAGAAAATCCGAGAAATATATGGAAAATCCTATCTTTCCAGAAGATGAAGGAAGCCAGAAGGGAGGCTGGAGATGGGCCACAGAGGGCCCACACCACCCCCTGGCACGGTCCAGCCTAGGCCGTGCCACCAGGTGGTGTGGCCACCCTGGTCCACCCCTGGCACTCCCCTCTGGTGTATATTATCCCCCTGAAACCCTAAGACTAGGGGAGAGACCACAGAAAGATTCCGCCACCTCTACAAGGCGGAAAACACCGAGAGAGAAAGATCTCTCAGGTAGACAGATTTCTGCCGGGGGAATTCCTTTCCGGGGAGGGGAGATCGTCGCCATCAACACCACCATCAAGCTGGACTTCATCGGGATCATCATCATCCTCATAACCACCACCATCACCATCAGCACCCTCATCACCATCTCCATATTGTTGTAACAATTGGGCTAAATCTTGCATAGTTCATAGGGGAAACTTTCCCAGTGTTGATTACTCTTTGTAGTTGATGCTATTGAGTGAACCATTGAATTATTGTCTATGTTCAGATTGTTATACATCATTATTCCATCTCTGATCATGATCCATATGATGTCTTGTGAGTAGTTCATTTTGATCTTGAGGTCATGGGAGAAGTCATGTTGTTAGTAGTGGAGTTGTGTTGAGAGAGATTCAATAGTTTGATATTTAAGTTGTGGTGTACTTCTTCTAGTGGTGTCATGTGAACTTCGACTACATGACACTTTACCTATATGGGCCTTGGGGAATGCATTGTGTATTTGGCTACTAATTGTAGGGGTTACCGGAGTGACAGAAACCTGAACCCCCGTTAGGAACCCATTGCACAAGGGACGTAAGGGTCTTAGAGTTTAAAGCTATGGTTAGGTTTCTACCTTAATTACTTTATTGTACTTACGGATGTTTGCAAGGGGTATAATCACAAGTATGTATTAGTCCTAGGAAGATCGGTACATTAGCACAGGTTCACCCACACAACACTTAGCAAGCTAAAGAACATTAATCAACTATATGAAGTGAAAGCACTTGACAGTGTTCCCATGTGTCCTCGAGAACGTTTGGTCATCTTAAGTAATACAACCGGCTTGTCCTTTGCTGCATAAAGGATTGGGCCACTTGCTGCATTTATTCCTACTTCCTTTTATTTACTAGTACTTTGTTTACTTGCTTTATCAAAACCCCCTAAAAATCCGTTTGCTAAGTATCTGCAGAGAATTCCTGATCCATACCACTAGCCAGCACCTTCTGCTCCTCGTTGGGTTCAACACTCTTACTTATCGAAAATATTGCGATACACCCCCTATACTTGTGGGTCATCAACCATCACAATCTTGATCAAGGCATTTATAAAACATTGAGCTAGGATCATAGTACTTTAACATAGCATGAAAGCTATAGTTCTAACAATAAGACATAGCAACTATGCATGCACCATGAAAGGATACAAACAAAGATCATGAATAACAATGGATTGAATGACGTTTGTTTGTTTCACATATAGAAAACATAGCATATTGGCATTCAGCTTGTCCTTCATGGAGTAGAAAAACATAAATGCATAGGATACCTTCAAAGTTCATAAGGGTGACTAGATACAAATAGTTCAAGAACAAGCAATATCAACATTATGAATCAATCAATAAGTTTTGCGACAATGCACATAGAACTAAGAATGACAACTATGCTCTCTTAATTGGTGCCTAAGGATAGAAGGTGGAGACTCAATATAAAAGTGAAAAAGGCCTTCATAGAAGGAAGTAGGGATTCAAGTCTCATAAAGAGCTTCCAAAAATTATGGTACTTATTAGCTTTCATCTCTCATTGCCCCTATCATAAGCATCTTGAAGTGATTAAGGTAAAGTGAACAAACTATGGAGTATATGCTTGACAAACTATAAGTTGGCAATCTCATGTCCCTTGAATACGAGGGTCGCTCCTCATGCTACTCAAGTTTAGTTACCGGTAAGTTCTTTTCATAGTAAGTACATGTGTATCATAGAGAACCACCAACGAGGTACCCCTTGCCCGATGAAATGGAAGAATCCCCATATCAAAATGATAAGGCAAGCAGACAATAAGCATCTCAGCAATCTTCTTATTTACCATAGGAAAATGGTGCTTTTTTCTCTCTTTCCTCTTTTCTCATCTTTTTTTTCTTTTTTGTCAATCTCTATCTCTTTTTTATAAGAAGAATGCTTCATAGATTGCTCATTATGGTTATGCTGCAGGTTTCCACCATGATTAGGCATGGATTAGACCAGCCGCCCAGGCATTTCTCTAACACACATACATAACTACATGGACTTACAAGCTCCCCTTTCATTTCACACCGACGACATCCATAAACAAAAGAACATGATATCAACTGGGTACAATGTACAAGTGCAATGTTGAAAGCATTCCCCATGAAAGCACGGTTCTTCTAATTCCCAACGTATAAGTGCAAGCATATACAACTTAGATGACACAATGGTTCAAGTTTATTAGGTGCAAGAAAAGTAAAGTGTGCCATCAAGTTCGTGAGATCTTTAATCACTAATTTTCACATAACAAGTTTAATTCGGAAGGTAGATAAAAATATGAATATACTTGGAATAGCAAATGCTAATAGGTAGGTATGGTGGACTCTTTGGAATAACTTGGTTTTATTTGGAGTTGGATGCATGAGTGGAACTCACACTTGGTTATGAAGGCTAGCAAAAGACTAGGAGCAACCAACTAAGAGAGCAATAATGGCCTAATCATGCAAAGCGACAAAACATCATTAATTAAAGCATAAAGTGATATTACAAGTCAAAAACTAAAGGATCATAGAGGCTATGGAGACTTGGTATAGTCTTAGCATGGTGTGACCATGCGCCAAGTCAACCCAAATAAAGCATCAAAGGAGAATACCACAATACTATGCTTTAATATGCTAAAACAACGCATGATTCTTTCAAGGCACATTAAGCAATCTCAATTGTTTATAACATGTCATGCTATAGCAAAAATCATTAAGCATAAAGCCAAAACAATATCAAGCATGACATGACAAAGCCTAGGCCATAGTCAGAAACAAGACTCCTTTTATACCACTTATAAGCATGAAACTTTCTACTCTTTTCCAACACCAATCGAAAACTAAAGCTAAACGCAGTGCTAGCAAAGGAGAACACTCGTGGAACAATAAGAGTGGAAACTAGAATGTTCTATGCAATGAATAACGAGGTGTGTCTCTCTCCAAAAGAAGTGTGTTGGGATCCAACCAACTTATTTAAGCAAACTAAGCAAAAGAAAACTAAAAACAAGAACGATGACGCTCCAAGAACAACACAACAATGCATGAAACAATAATAACGAAGTGTTTGGAAGAAACCTGAGATTTTTATTGACAAAGAAGCGGATGCCTTGGGCATCCCCAAGCTTTAACACTTGTACTTCTTGGATATCTCTTGGGGTGACACGGGTGACATCCCCAAGCTTGAGCTTTTGTCCATTCTTGATCTCATTACATCATTCTTTCCCTACACCTGAAAATTTCCTTCATACAAAACTTCACACAATCTTCATTAGCAACATTAGTGCATTCAAGATAATAGGTCTTTTGGTTCAGTTTCAACACAAGTAAATCTTCCATTAAAACACAAGATACTGTAGCACTTCCTTTAAAAAGTTCAAATGATCAAAGAGAACTCAAAGATAAAGAGATTAAGAGGCAAATGCAAATAATGGCAGAAATCTGTCAAAATAGACGAGAAGGTAAAAGCTGATTTTTTCGAAGACCTTCTGTTTCTCAAATCGAAAAGTGTTGAACTAATGGAAGTTAGATAACAATCTGGGGCAGAAGCACAAAATATTACAGCTCAATCTGACATACAAAGATTTTTCACGAATTTTTATAGTGAAGCACAAAAATCTGTTTCGGGACAGCACTTCCCCAAATCTTACTTCCCTCTCATTAGAGGTTATTCTTGGCACAAAAATCAAACAAAAAGGATAAAGAGAGGTTATTAAAGAACTAGTAACTTCCAAGACTCAAGAAAACTATTGGGTTATCTCCCAAGATGTACTTTTCTTTAACGCCTTTAAGTTAGGCATGATAGTTTGAGGAGATGCTCACATAAGAAAAACTGAACTGAAGTAAAAGAGAGCATCAAGAAGCAATTAAAAACACATTTAAGTCTAACCCACTTCCTATCCATAGGAATCTTGTAAATAAACAAGTCATGAAAGCACAAAGCAACATGCATAGAAAGCAAAACAAGTGCAACTTCAAGACTTTCAACATAAAGAGGGGAAACTTACTAATGTTGAGATACATAAGACCATGTTTCCCTCTCTCATAATAACTTTCAGTAGCAACATTATTATCGCATAAAATTAACAATATAACTATCGCATAAAACATTCTTATCATGAGCCACATGCATAAAATGATTATTACTCTCCACATAAGCATAGTCATTCTTATTAATTATAGTGGTCGCAGATTCAACAAAATATCTCATCACCATAATCATCAAATATAGGAGGCATATTATAATCATAATTAATTTTTTCCTCAATAGTAGGTGGACGGAAAATATCATACTCATCATTGTAATCATCATATATCAAAGGTATAGTATCATCAAAGTAAATTTTCTCCTCCGTGCTTGGGGGACTAAAAATATCATTTTCATAAAAAATAGCTTCCCCAAGCTTAGACTTTTCCATAGCATTAGAAATAATGGTGTTCAAAGAATTGATACTAATAACATTTCTATTAGCATGCAAATAAAGTTCCATAGGTTTTAAATTTTCTCTTCAAACACTTCATGTCCTAACTCAAGATAAATACTATAAAGATCTCTAATTTTTTTGTTGTTTTCCATTAAGCCTAACTAGTGAAAATAAAAATAAGATACAAAAAGATATAATTGCAGAATCTAAAGGAAATAACTTCGAGCACTAATACATTGCAAATGTGTCTATAATTTTTGATGTTCCATGCTTGGTTTTATCTACTTTCTTATGTTTTGTCCACACTTTGGAATACTTTTCATATGATTTCTTGGACTAACCTATTAACAAGAGCCACAAATGCCATTTGCTGTTTCTGCTGTTTTTGGTTCCAGGAAAGTCAGAAAATGAATATTCTCGGAATTGGACGGGACAAAATCCAAAGTCATTATTTTACCGGGGGACACCTGGAGCCAGAATACGAGACGGATAAGGGCCAGAGGGCGGCCACACCACCTGGCCGTGCGGCTAGGCTTGGCCCGTGCTAGGGGGTGGTGTGGCTAGCCTAGGCACCCCCTCGGCCTCTCCTTCCGCCTATATATTGCCTCTAATACGGAAATCCTAAGTACCCGATCAAAATTCCACGAAAGAGTTTGTAGCCACCGTCATCTCCATCCCTAGATCAGGAGGGATCTGAAGCTCTTCTCGGCACCCTTCCAGAGAGGGGAATTCACCCTGGAGGCCTTCTTCATCATCATGCAAGCCTCCGGTGTGATGCGTGAGTAGTTCATCTCTGGACTACGGGTCCATGTAGTAGCTAGATGGCTGGTTGTCCTCCTTTGTGATATCATGTTTAGATCTTGTGAGCTCCGTTCATGATCAAGATCATCTATTTGTAATTCCGCATGTTGTGTTTGCAGGGATCTGATGGATATTGAGATGCTATTTCATATTGATTATTGATTCTGTCATGTCTTTGTTATTTGTGATCTTGCATGCTTTCCGTTGTTAGTAGCTATCTTGGCCAAGTAGATGCTAGCAACTCCAATAGTTAGTATTTATGCTCGATAGCGGGTTCATGCCTCTATTAATCTGGGGCAGTGACAGAAATCTCTATGGTACTAGATGTGTTATTGCTACTAGGGAGAAAACAACAAACCTTTGTTCATAGAACAGTCGTATTGTTTACTTTACATGCAATTCGTAATGCAATTATCCGTTGCTTGCAACTTAATACTGGAGGGGGTTCGGATGATAACCTGAAGGTGGACTATTAGTCATAGATGCAGTTGGATGGCGGTGTATGTATAACGTTGTAATGCCCAATCGAATCTCAAAGGAGTCAAGATGAGTAGGATATGCTTGTATGCTTTCTCGATTTTTGTCAATTGCCCCGCTGTAATTTGTTCACCCAACATGTTATCTATCTTAAGGGGAGCCACCTCAAGTGAACTATGGACCCCGGTCCTTTCTTTTACGGTAAGTCTACAAACAAAATGTTTATTGTTTTGTGTTTACTTTCTGCAAACTATTACTTTCTTCCACTCGATATGTTTAATCCTTTGTTTTTAGCAAAACCGGTGAGATTGACAACCTCATCGCAAGTTGGGGGAAAAGTTATGTGGTTGTGTTGTGCAGGTCTCCACGTTGTTACTAGCACAGGTAGTGCACCCTGCCAAGGCTCAGCTAGCAATACCTTTGGGGTGTTTTCTTGCTCCTACTGGATTGATAACCTTGGTTTCCTACTGAGGGAAAAATTGCTGCTGTGCTCATCATACCTACCTCTTGGGGTTCCCCAACAAGCTAGATATATTTTGGGCCATCAAGCACTCACACCGCAGGATGTGAGTACCTTTTACCTTACCTCCCTGTCAACATCGCCAGAAAATATTCTTGTAGACAGTTGTTGGGCCTCGAAGTGTAGAGGTTTGTAGAACAGCAACAAGTTTTCCCTTAAGTGGATCACCCAAGGTTTAACAAACTCAGGGAGGAAGTGGTCAAAGGTATTTCTCTCAAGCAACCCTGCAATCAAGATACAAGAAGTCTCTTGTGTCCCCATCACACCCAATACACTTGTCATGTGTATAGGTGCACTAGTTCGGTGAAGAGATAGTGAAATACAAGTGGTATGGATAATTATAAGTGGTAACGGTGCTAGAAAATAGCTTTGATGGGGTATGGTTGACGTGGGAAGAGACTAAAGGCAATCTTAAATAAAGATGGAAGCAAGCAAACATGTAACATATCTAATTGCAAATGGTGTTTCAATGCTTAGAAACAAGGCCTAGGGATCATACTTTCACTAGTGAACACTCTCATATAAATATCTTCTCTTTATGATACTACTCTGAACAACTCTCCGGTTGGACACTCTAATCCATGGTAGGGCTATAACAGCACACCTCAAAGCTCGCTTTCCACATCTAGATAACCCCACACTATCACCTTGAGCGCTAGATGGTTCCAACAAACACCACAATTTCATAGAGACATCCAACTCCAAATATAACTCATAACAAGTATTTGTAATCTCTAGCCTAAGTGCCACCATGGTGTGCACGCTGTCACTTTCACACACATGGGGAGAGTAGAGATCTATTAAAGCACTTGAGTAGCAAGGTAGATCTACTTGATTACAAAGCTCATGATCACAATATGATCACGCATAGAGAGAGATGAACACATAGCTACCGGTAGATCCCTGACACTCGAGAGAGAACTACTCCCTTCTCATCATGGGAATCAGCAACGATGATGGAGATGGTGGTGGAGACCGATGGAGATGGCTCCGAGGGCACTTCCCTATCCCGGCAGGGTGCCGGAACAGAGACTTTCTGTCACCTGAATCTCCCCTTCGGTGGCGGCAGCGCTGCAGCCCTTTTCGTGGCTAGAGGCTGGATTTTTTAGGGTTTTCTCATCGGAGGCTTCTGATAGGCGGAAGGGGAGGCTGAGGGGGTGCCCTAGGCGGCCACACCACCCCTGGCGCGGGCCAGGCCTGGCCGCACGGCCAGCTTGTGTGGCCGTCCTATGGCCCGTCTCCGTCTCGTCTTCTGGCTCCGTGTCCCCCTCGGTGAAATATTGACTTTGGTTTTTGTCCCGTCCAATTCCGAGAATATTCATTTTCTGACTTTCTTGGAACCAAAAATAGCAGAAAACAGGCAACTGGCATTATGGGATCTTGTTAATAGGTTAGTCCAAGAAAGTGTATAAAAATACTCCAAAGTATGGACAAAACATAAGAAAGTAGATATAAAACAAGCATGGAACATCAAAATTTATAGATACGTTTGCAACATATCTCTCCTCCCTGAGTTCTCTATGGCACGCGCCACCATTGAACGCGTTGATTGCACGGTCTTCGAAGATGTCTTCTACAGAGTTTTTGATGATGGACCATCTCTGGATGTACGAGCGCAATGACTCGCCAGTCTTCTGGTAGCAGCCTCTCAATTCTTCGATTGATGCGGGACTTGTGGAAGTGCCCTTGAAATTTCGCACGAAGCTATAGACTAGCTCTTCCCAACTGCAAATCGATCTGTGTGGGAGGTTGTTGAGCCACGCATGAGCGGTGCCTTGCAGCTATAGCTGGAGGCATTGCATTGCCGTACTCGTGGTTCCGCCGTGGAGCCTGACAAAGGAAACATGATCTTCTAGCCAGATCTTCCGGTCCTGCAGGCCGTCGAATTTCGGGTTCTCTGATGGGAGCTTCGACCCCTTTGGCATTCGCTTCTGTCGAATGGCCCTGCTGAAGCAGCTGGCACCGCAGAGCTCTATCCCGTCGTGTTCCGAGTCAGTCGAACATGCACGCCTTGCATGGATCTTGTCGACCTTGCGCTGCGTGATGTCATCACACGCATCGTAGTAGTAGTCATGCCGCCGTGAGTAGCGTTGCCGCGACAAGTCATGGTTGTCATCGCTGAAGGAGGGTGAAGAGTAGTGTTTGGCCAGAGCTTTGTTTTTCTCCTGCCCCGGTGCTGGATCCTTGACTAGGGCAGCTTTGACTAGCCCCAGGCCCGTGATCATAGATTGGTGCATGGCAGCCTGCGGGTCCCTAGTCGGTGGCTGGTTGTTGAGGAGGTACATGGTGGCCGCTGTTACCGCTGCCTACGGTGTCTTCGGGAGCACATTGCCTCGCGTATCAACCATCATGGATGAGAAGTCGAGGACTCGTGTGGCCTCTTCTCGCTCCTTATCAATGAGGTGAGCCAGTCGAGAACGTCTCTTGGTGGCTACATGGTTGTTTCCCTTGGAGGAGGATCCTCCCATTTAGGAGAGTTGAGCTTGCCAAAGGCTCGACTCATCGGCCGCCTTTCTGCGTGCCTCGAGCTGGCGATTACTTGCTGCTGGCGCTTGAATTCTTCCTTGAGCAGCCAGTGATAACCCATCAGCATGTCTTGCGATGATTTTGGTGGCACGGGGTTGCCCTGCAAGGCCTCTCGGCAGCGAGCCCACTCAGTGATGAGGCCTCATGATAATGCATTCATAGGATTCATAATTTTTTCAGGGGGGCACCCCAATAAGCTACCCGCAACGAAGTTGGCTGGCTCCGAGATGTACCCAGGGTTTGCAAGAATGGTGGTAACCAAATAGGAATCCGAAAGTGTGATTGGGCTTGTCGATACAGCATAAACATGGCGCAGGAATCCTAAACAGTACAGGTGCTCCACGCACACTCGTAAATAAAGTAGTAAAGCATGGCATAAGTATAGGATAGTAATAAACACCCAAACTAGTTTGTGGCCCCAATAAATAATGTGTGAATCAAGCTCAGGCAAAAAGGGATCCATAGGGTCTCCCGTATGTGGATAGTGTGAATAGTCAAGGAACAGGTATCAATTACTCGGGGCCTACGGGACACAAGTGAGCATGGAAGAACCAAATATTAGCTATTGCCCACCAGTGCCTCTGCAATAGTTCTATCTATTCCCAGCATATTAATATCAAGCTGTAATTAAAGCCATGATCATCTCCACCATTAAGAATGTGCCAACCTCCCAACAACGTTGGAACATGGACGACTGATACATTGCAAATGTATCTATAATTTTTGATGTTCCATGCTTGGTTTTATCCACTTTCTTGTGTTTTGTTCCAACTTTGGAGTACTTTTCATATGATTTCTTGGACTAACCTATTAATAAGAGCCACAGTGCCAGCTGCCTGTTTTCTGCTGTTTTTGGTTGCAGGAAAGTCAGAAAATGAATATTCTCGGAATTGGACGGGACAAAAGCCAAAGTGCCTATTTTTCCGGAAGGGATCAAGTGCTAGAATACGAGACGGAGAAGGGTCAGGGAGCCACCACACCACCTGGCCGCGCGGCCAGGCCTGGCCCGCGCCAGGGGGTGGTGTGGCCACTGCCGGCTCCCCCTCGGCCTCTCCTTCCGCCTATAAGTTTCCCTCGGGACGAAAACCCTAAGTACCCGATCAAAAATCCACGAAAGAGTCTGTAGCCGCCGTCATCTCCATCCCTAGATCGGGAGGGGTCTGAAGCTCTTCCCGGCACCCTGCCGGAGAGGGGAATTCACCCTGGAGGCCTTCTTCATCACCATGCAAGCCTCCGGTGTGATGCGTGAGTAGTTCATCCTTGGACTACGGATCCATGTAGTAGCTAGATGGCTGGTTTCTCCTCCTTTGTGCTTTCATGTTTAGATCTTGTGAGCTCCATTCATGATCAAGATCATCTATTTGTAATTCATACATGTTGTGTTTGAGGGGATCCGATGGATATTGAGATGCTATTTCAGATTGATTATTGATTCTATCATGTCTTTGTTATTTGAGATCTTGCATGATTTCCGTTGTTAGTAGCTATCTTGGCCAAGTAGATGCTAGCAACTCCAAGAGTTAGTATTTATGCTCGATAGTGGGTTCATGCCTCTGGTAATCTGGGGAAGTGACAGAAATCTCTAAGGTACTAGATGTGCTGTTGCTACTAGGGACAAACCAAAAATCATTTGTTCATAGAACAATCGTATTGTTTACTTTACACGCAGTTCGTAAAGCAATAATCTGTTGCTTGCAACTTAATACTGGAGGGGGTTCGGATGATAACATGAAGGTGGATTATTAGTCATAGATGCAGTTGGATGGTGGTCTATGTATTATGTTGTAAGCCCAATCAAGTCTCAAAGGAGTCAAGATGATTAGTATATGCATGTATTGCTTTCTCGGTGTTTGTCTATTGCCCCGCTGTAATTTGTTCACCCAGCATGTTTTCTATCTTAAGGAGAGCCACCTCTAGTGAACTATGGATCCCAGTCCTTTCTCTTTACATACAATCTACAACTGTTTACTTCTTTGTGTTTACTTTCTGCAAACTTTTACTTCTTTCCATTCGATACGTTTAATCCTTTGTTTTCTGCAAAACACAGTGAGATTGACAACCTCATCGCAAGTTGGGGACAAAGTTCTGTGGTTGTGTTGTGCAGGTCTCCATGTTGCTACTAGCACCGGTTGTGTGCCCTGCCAAAGCTTAGCTAGTAACACCTTTGGGGTGTTTCCTTGCTCCTACTGGTTCGATTAAACCTTGGTTTCATAACTGAGGGAAAACTTGCTGCTGTGCTCATCATACCTTCCTCTTGGGGTTCCCAACGAGCTCTACGTCGATCGTTGAGCGCATCAATGATGCGAAGCAGCACCTGAGCAAGCAAATATGACTCGCAAGGCCAACTGTCGATCAAACAACATGTAATAGGAGGTGCCCAAGGAAATTTAGGTTGTAGGGGATATAAATGGTGCATGGAAACTAAATAAAGACTATAAAAGCAAAATAGGTAGAAAGGGGGGAGATTGCTCGCCTAGGAAACACTGTCGAAGATACATTATCCAAAGAACTAGTCGAGACTCGCATCAACTCAACGGCCTAATCCGGTTTAGGGTTTAATGCGGTCAAGACTTCTTCGCGGATTAGGCCGTTGAGTTGATGCGAGTCTCGACCAGTTCTTTGGATAATGTATCTTCGACAGTGTTTCATAGGCGCGCAATCTCCCCCTTTCTACCTATTTTGCTTTTATAGTCTTTATTTCCTTCTGTTGATCTATTGTTATCCATGTTGTGATGCTTTAGTTTCCGTGCACCATTTATATCCCCCACAGACTATATTGCCTTCGACACCTCCTATTACATGTTGTTTGATCGACACTCGGCCTTGCGAGTCATAGTTGCTTGCTCAGGTGCTACTTCACGTCGTCGATGTTCCATCGTTGTTGGGAGGTTGGCACATGCTTAATGGTGGAGATGACCATGGCTTTAATTACAACTTGATATTAAAATGCTGGGAATAGATATAACTAATGGATGTTCCGTAGGCCCCGAGTACGTGGTACCTATTCCTTGACTATTTGCACTATCCACATACGGGAGACCCTATGGATCCCCCTTTGCCTGAGCTTGATTCACACTATTTCTTGGGGACACAAACTACTTTGGGGCTTTAGTACTATCATGTACTTATGCAATGCTTTACTGCTTTATTTACGAGTGTGCGTGGAGCAATTGTACTATTTAGGAATCACGTGCCACGTTTATGTTGTATCGACAAGCCTAGTCACACTTTCGGGTTCCCAGTCGTTTACTGCCATCGTCGCAAACCCTGGGTCTGTCTCAGAGCCGGCAAACTTCATTGTAGGTAGCTTCTTGGGGTGGCCCCCTGAAATAATTTATGAATCATGTGAATGCATTATCGTGAGGCTCCATTGCGTTTTATTTGGTTCTTCCTGAGGTTGATCGTGTGTGTGTTGCTATTTGTGCACCCCTGCCGGGTAAGTCTTTCTGAAAGCCGCGTCCACGGTTATGTACTACTTGGAGAACAGTTTTTCGATCATAGACAACCATAAGTAAATTAGTGCTATAAATTTTACTTTAACATGTCTAGTAATCAGTTGCACTACAACGGAATGAGGGTGTTACAGCTAGCAAGGAGAGGGGCTGTGGCGGCGTCACGGTCACACGACAGGCAGCTGAGACATTTGGATAGGGTTTGAGTGGTGGTGGCCAGAGGGATAGGCTTCAAGTGGCGGCGGCTGGTGGGATAGTGTTTGACTAGCGGTGGCTGGCGGGATAGGGTTTGACTGGTGGTGGACAGCGGGATAGGAAATATTAACACCGATCTGTTCCCTGAAGAACAGGTAGGCAGCAAGTGATGACCGCCCAAGGGAGATCCGACACACGACATAAATCCGGAGTTGGTTCCAGTCCGGACTGTCTGGATAAATCCGGAGGCCCGACATTAGTTTTACTAGTATTTTTCAATAAATATTTGTCTAAACTTGGGAATTGTAATCATATAACTTAACATACCACGTAATGTTGGAAATGTGATTTTTCAGAATATGAAAAAATATTTCCTATTTATTCATGAAACTTGCCATTTGTTCATTTTATGGTACCTAGATTATGTGATAAAAATATTAGTCAGTTCTAAAACACTTGCACCGATGTTGCTTTGTAACGAGTACATCAACAACACAAGTATCATACCTACTAGGGTGAACTCCAAAGTTTGTATTATGTCGCATAATTTCTCCAGCGTATCAACTTATTTCTTGGCATAATAATTCATTTCACGCTACTAATCACATATTCAACATTTATTACCTTTTAATTTTGAATAATTTGCATGTTTTAGACTTTTTTCTAACCCAGAGTGTCCGAATAAATTTGGGGTGAACGAACTTTCCTCTTTCATAGTAGGCGGAGCTGCCTTTTAAAGACGGTTAGATATTTTAACAGCCTGCGAGGACCTGTATCCAAATATTTAGAAGCTATGGAGGCAAAACCAAAATTTTGGGCAAAATGGGTGGAAAAAGGCATCTTTTCCTCATTCCTCACCCGTTCGGCCTAACCCGAAGTGTTCAAACCCTCGCCATGGCCACCCTTCCGCTAGTGCTCCTCCTTGCCGCCTTCATTCTGCTTGTGCTACTCCCCACCGCCTTTGTTCCACTGTTTCTCCTCCCTGCCGCCCTTCTCCCCACCATAGGCCAATCTCTCTTGCGCGCAGATCTAGCGGCTCCCACACCGGCCATTCCACCCCCTTCTCCACCACCGCCAGAGGGGCTTCTCAACGAGACCGCGCACACAATGCTCCATGTTGCTTCCCTGCTCCTCCCCGATGTTGGGCTCCCCGGTGCCCTCGCCTCTCTGGCGTTCTCACTGCTTAGCGGATGTCACTGCTGACGATACCGAGGACATCCACGAAGGGCCATAGACGCTTTCACGCTTGACACGGTGAGAGTGTTTGAAAATTGTGTTTTTAGTTATCTTCAGGACCTTGTCTATTAAGAATAGTATATATTGTAAGTATGTGCACATTCTTAATTGTAAGTACATTTTCCTGTTACAGTTCAGTAGCAGAAAATGGTTTAGTCCCAAGTACTAAGAGCGCCTAATATAATTCTTACACAATGAAGTGTATTTTTAGTTAGTATCCTATTATTTTGTGTGTTATGTCATATCTATATTGATTTTCTACATAAGCAGGAAAGACTCTAACCCAGTGCCGTCGATATTTACACGAACCTGAAGTGAGAAAAACGAAAAGGTGACAGGAGTGGGAAAAAAAGTAGACCGGAGTGTAAGTTCATCGTGACACACATCAATCCAAAAAATGGTGTTCCATTAAAGAAAGATAATGCAAAAAAAAGTTCTCGAGGTTTTGTGGCGTTGTGGCACGAGAAAGAGTGTCCATTACCTTTAAGGGATGGAGGAAAATATAGAAGATCGCTCGTGATAAGGTCAAGGCAGAGATTCTCAAGTATTTCACCATCCGACCGAACGACTTGCCGCATGTTGAGCGAGCGTCTATATTGCTCACATGCAAGGCCTAGAAGCAATGGAAGTCCTGGCTTGTGATGGATTTTGTGGATATAAACAATAACCCCCTTGATCTGTACTGACAGATCACCCAAGAGGCTCAGGATGAGTTTGTGGCACAGAAAGAAGCAAGAGAGCGTGCCCTGTTATTCAAGAACCACCACAGAATGGGGACTGCTGGGTATGTGGGCATGACCCATAAATGGGAAGAACAAGATTTAGAGGCAGAGGCACTAGGACATTAGAAACAATTTGGAGATATTAGAGACGAGAGGGCAAGAGACTGGATTAGATCAAGGGGTAAATGTGACAAAAAAATAGGCGGTGTGCCAACTTTAGTTAGGACTAAGGACATCAAAGCATATGGAAAATTGGTGAGGCTTCACATGTTAGCTAGAACTGATGATTATGTCATCAACAAATTCACCCTTTGGTCTAAAGGCTTCATTAATTTGTTTTATTGGTTGCGAAGGATGCTAAGAAGGAAGCAGGCATCTTCAAGGGAGATGTCCTCATGGCAGTTTTGGGCCCAAAGCACCATGGTCGCACGAGGGGGGTAAGTTCCATTGCCTCGTGGAAAATAGGACGTGATTGGAAGTTGGAGGATAAGCGTGCTTGCAAAAAAGCTAAGAAGGAGCTTTATGAACAAGAGATGCGAGAAAAAATGAAAGTTGAAATACTTGGAGAGTTAAGAATGGAATTGGAGTCGACGGGTCATCTCGTTCCACTATCGCTTGTCTCGGAGCCTCCTCCAGTTCCGAGCAATTGTGCTCCTTCCCAACTCGTCATCGGTTCTGGTATAGATGCTAGTACAGACACTAACATGATCAGCTATCCTTGTGATCACATATAGGTAATTAAACCCATTGATAATGCAAAGCATGTATTAAATCCAATGAATTATGCATTGTCATGTGGCATGCTAGCTGACATAATCCTTCAATTCTTTGTAGGTAGCCACATTCTGCTAGCTACTAGAGAGGAAAGTCGGCTCGGACCGACCCGAGCCGGCTGCCTGGCAGCTAGTGCATCCACCAACCAATGGGCAGATTGTACAAATTTGTCCTCTTCGTGACGGTTTTTCTAGGGTCAACATTGATGATGTCCAACAGGGGTGCAATGAGATAGCTTTGTCGGTCCCTCCCATTGAAGAAATCATGACTTTGATTGAGGCGACGGGCACCTTCCTCCAGTGGCCAAAGAAAGATATCCTTCTTGAAACGCCAGCTATCCTGGCCTCGACACACCTATCACTAACAACACTGACTCCCAACATCAAGGAAGCACCGGTTTTTCAAGCTGATGATGATCATTTCGAAACCCAAGCGATTGGTACCCGCCCGTGAGTGTGCCTGCCAAGACCTCAATCAATGTTGTTTTGCCAGCTCAATCAAATATGATACACTCCTCAGAAGAAGTGCCACCCCTAGAAAACAAGTTGCCCCCAATATGCCGCTGCCTGGCCCCCAGAATATGCCCCCTCCAAATATGCCGCCCCGCCGGAATGTGCCACTCCCCAAGGATATCAGATCATAGATAGTACGGGCCACTTCTTATACGCCCCCTAGTGTGCCCAAGGCTAAAGAAAATGAAGAGGCACCCCCACCAGTGTGGCCACCAAGACCAGGGTTGACACGCTAATTACTCCAACGAATAAGGCGTTGATGTCACGGCTGCCCCCTGCAGCCCCGAAGATAGCAGAGAAACTAGTGCCTAAAACTTCCATAAAAGACCCCAGTACTATGCCCAATGATAAAGACACCACGCCTATTTTGGATGCCAAGGGGTACCACCAGCTCCAGCTAGGATCACACGCTCAAATGCGCTTTACAAGCCCATAGGGAATCCTTGTGCCATAGGAGTACTGCTTCTTCTTCGGGCTTAGGCCTTGAGCTTCACATTCATCAGCTTCAATGGAGGAGGTCTGGAAACTATTCCATGAAGGAGCCATGAGGTTTAGAGGCTTGCCTTTGCCTTGAACTGGGTAGCACATCAAGTAGATTGGATATGTTGATATAAGAGGGAGGAAGACCTCTAGGTAGGTTTATTAAGAGTCAGAAACAAGGAAAAATTATTACAGGAAGATAAAGGGTCGGCCGAGAAAAGAATCCCAACAAATATGGAAAGAAATAAGTGAAAAGTAAGAAATCACGATCGTAATGACCAACTGTTACGGGTGGATGCCCATACGATGTGCCCGTAGATGGTCGTTTCTGAAAATTCCATTTGTGGGAGTCGGTAACTAGTCAACCGACTAAGTGGTACGAGTCGGTCCCTCCCATGCTGCCCGTCCGTACTGACTTTACCGACACAACTTTCTTTTGACAAAAGAAACAAACAAACAATGAATGAAAAGGGCATGGAATCGGTGACGACCAGTCGTACAAGGGGATGCGCCCTTACTACGCGGTCGTACCAATATGCAAAAACAAAGTGAAGATCACTGCCGCCTTAACGACCAGTGGTACGGGCGGAGCCGGCCATATCGCCCGCCCGTACCGACCTCGTAAGACCAACAATGAACTCAGAAAAATGAAGGGAATACAGATATGCAAAAAGAAACAATAGAAAATCATCCAGAACAAAGATGTGTTCAGGATTTCATACGCTTCGGACATCGAGAGAACATGAGTTTATTCGGGTACCACCTTTTTGGATAAACTTTTTCTTTTTTCCTTTGAACAAGGTTGGTTGCAGAAAATCACCAAGACCATTAGAAAGAGAAGTCAAGAACTTCCTTTTCAGAATTGTGATTCCCATAGGTATGGAAATGGATGACACCGCCTCAAGTGGATCAGCTTCTTGAATGTCCATGGATGCTTCCTATGGCTCTTCTTTTCTTTGGAGAATCTGCAGAACAGATTCTTGCAAAAGTAGAGTCCAATGGATCATTCTTGGATTAACATCAGTACTTTCAAGAATCTCCTTTAAGACAACACGATCAATATGTACTCTTACTTTAGAGTCAATCATATAAGATCTAAACTTGTCACAAGAGAAAATCACAGTGAAATATTCTATTTCTGCCATAGGGTAATTCTTTTGCGACCCGTTTAAGGTGCGACTACCATGATGAATGATATTAAGATCATCACCATCATACATACGTAGAATTTCTCTAACAGATGCATGGCTAGTCTCATAGAATAGATCAGAAGATTTCTTCCAATTAGGTGGTTTTATAAGAGGGGCTTCATGAGGGCTTGTTTTAATATGTTGAAAGCAGTGAGACACTTTTCATCCAAATTAAAATCAACATACTTTTGAAGAAGGTTAGTTAAAGGTCTAAGAGTTTTTGAAAAATCTTAATGAACCATCTATAAAATCTAGCATGGCCTAAGAAACTCCTTATACCTTTTACATCTTGAGGAGGGGGAAGTCTGTCTATTGCTTCAATATTTGCTTTATCAACTTCTATACCCTTTCATGATATGTTGTGACCAAGCATTATACCTTCTTGGACCATAAATTGACATTTTTACTAGTTTAGAACTAAGTTAGTGTCTTCACATCTCTACAAAATGTTATGAATACTATGGAGACAATGATTAAAGGAAGTTCCATAAACAGAGAAGTCATCCATGAATACTTCCATAATACTTTCAACATAATCGACAAATATAGCAGTCATACACCTTTGAAAAGTGGTAGGAGCATTGCAGAGCCCGAAAGGCATACAAATATAGACATAAATACCTAGGGACAAATAAAAGTTGTTTTAAGTTGATCACCGGGGTGAATAACAATTTGTGAAAAACTGGAATAACCGTCCAAGTAACAAAAATGTGAATGCATAGCAAGCCTTTCTAAAGTTTGATCTATAAACAGTAAAGGGTAATGATCATTCATAGTTTCCTTATTAAGTTCTCTATTGTCATGCACATCTTGTGGCCAACAAAATTTCTAGTAGGTATCTTCTCATTATGTTCATTTGCAACAATAGTAAATCCACCTTTCTTAGGAACACAATGAACATGACTTACCCATTCACTATCTTCTACATGAAAGATAACACTTGCATCTAACAAACGTATTATTTCTTTCCTTACCTCTTCTTTCATGTGAGGTTTGGGTCGCCTCTGAAAGTCTGCGACCGGCTGGGATCCTTCTTCGATGAATATTATATGGGTGGCTATCGAGGGACTAATCCCTTTCAAGTCACTCATCGAATACCCAAGAGCATTCTGATGCATCCGGAGAACCATCATCAAATTTTCCTCCTATTTTTCTGCAATGTTAGAACTTATAATAACAGGAAAATTGTTTGTTTCATCAAGAAACCTGTATTTTAATTCCTTGGGTAATGTTTTAAGGGTAGGAGGTGGAGGTGACTCATCTCCTTTCCTTATGGGTTCTTCATATTTTGGTTAATCTTGGAATCTACCTCGGGTGTGGAATCAAGATAATCATCCATTTCATTTTTTTCTACACCCTGAAGGATATTACTATGGTTGACTAAGCTTCTTGCTAAATCATTTTTAGGAGTCTCAATAATTACTAAGGCTAGATTAAGGATATTACCTTCTTCCTCTCATTCATACTCATCATCGTCTAGATCTTCGATAGGAGGCTTATGGTCAAATTTGGAGAAGTGAAAATCCATTTTCTCTACACCAAACTTGAGAGACACTATTTGTCTCTTACAATCTATGTTTTCTTCTGTGGTATTTAAAAAGGTTCTTCCAAAAATGATCATACAATAAACGTCAGTAGGCATATCAATAATCACAAAATTAATGGGGTATTTGTATGGTCCAACACAAATTGGAACATCTCTAATTATTCCCATAGGAACTCTTAGTGTCTTATCTGTAAGCATTATAGTCATGCCAGTATCCTCTAATTCAGCTAGTGTTAGTTAATTTTGGATTTTCAAATAAAAATTAAAAGGGATTACGTTAAAAACTATTTCAATGTCTTAGAGGCCATAATAATAAGTTCCTCCGAAAGTACAAGGGAGAATAGGTTTACCAACTTCTTTAGCCTTTACCTTTCCTTCAACGAACTGCGAAGCTTCAGTATCTAGCGTAATCATGTTGCAATGTACAAACATGGTTAAGATATCTTCCTCGATCTCTTGTACACTTACTTCTTCTTTTTTTCTTTTTTGTGCCTCTTCTTCCAGTGCCTTGACGAATAGCTTTTCTTCTTCATGTTGATCTTCTAGCTATCGAGCCATCATATGTTTTCTCGCCTTCGTTGGGACATGAAGGGGTTCAACATATGGGGATACTTACCCTTAATGGCTCAACACGAGCTGTGATTGTTGGATCATCTTCTACAACTGTCTCGGGTGGTGGAGTGTAACTGACATGGGGATACCCTACAGGTACTCGAGCTTGGTATATACGGCCTGAATACAGCGGAAGCCCACGGTGTCGCCAAGGCCCAAATGAAGAACTCGAGTAACCTATGGACTCTCGATTGCTTGCGGAACAAGAAGAAGCTAAAGATAGAATGTTTAAAGGGAAACCCTAACCTGTAACCGACTTGACCTGCTACCCGCGACCTAGCCTATCTATATAAAGGCTAGGAGGGGGCAGCGAGGAGGACACACACAACCCTAGTTTCCACAACCCTCGCCAGATTGCATCTGTGCTCCATTGGAATCTTCGATTCCTCTGTTAATTCCACGAGCAGACAAGCAGGAGTAGGGACCTCTACGAGGCTTGAACCTTGGTAAATCTTCGAGTACCCTTGTGTGCTTGTTTGCTAGCTGATTGATGCTTCTAACGCTCCCTCCTTCTCCAAAACCCAAGTCCATAACAATGGGCATTGATGAGTTAAACCCTCGTCAATTGGCGCCGTCTATGGGAAGTAGGAGTGCTGATGTTGCGGCTTCTTCGGCCCCATCAACTGCGATCTACAACTCCGCAAGAGTGGAGATTCGCCAGCTCTTTGGCGCATTCGACTTCACCGTCCACATGCCGGCCACTCGCTCGGCTTTCGAGTCTGTGGGCGATGGAATTAGCCTGGCGATCGGCAACTTCCGCTTCCAAGTTGGTCAGATTGGCACGCTTCGCATGCCTGACCAGCCGACAACACCATTGCCAGCATCGTGGTTCCCTCCGCCATTCGGTACCCCCAGTGAACTCAATGCATTGACAACAGTCAAGAATACGGATAGCGACAGCAGTTGCGAATCCGATCTAGGCGATCTATTAACTAAAGATGGAGCCTACGGTTCCGGATCTGAAAGTTGTGGGAGCAACAGTTTCCCCAACCACTTCATGTGCGCCATCATCAACACGGGCGACTCCTCCGCCAATCGCGACAACACGGGCAACGGTGGCAATGGAATCAACCCGCCAAACGGTGACATACCTAATGGCGGACCACCCAATGGCGGACCACCCAACGGAGGCCCCACTAACGGTGCCCCCGTCAACAACGGAGGGGTAGCCGAACTCCCCACAAGGTGAATGAGCAAACTGGCGAACACGTCGTGATCAGGCTCAACGATCTCGAGGGGGCCCACTGCCAAGAAGCCGTACGAGGCCACCCTCTGGCTTTCGGCTCCCCGCAAGAACTATTGATGGACTACCATTGGCTACTGAAAGAGGAATACAAAGGCCAACTGCAAACAATCGCGCAACTCGAGGCGTGTAAAAAGGCGGCAGATGAGTCGAGCCTCCGACGAGCTGGGCTTTCCTCCCACGAAGGATCCTCCTCCAAGTGCAACGAGTACATCGCTAAGAAGAGGCGATCTCGACTAGCCCACCTCACTAAACAAGAGCGTGTAGAAGCTGGCAAGGTCCTCGACTTCGGCTCCATGGCGGTGGATACGCGTGGTAACGTGCTTCCAAAAATGCCGCAAGCTGCGGTAACGGCGGCCACCATGTACCTCCTCAACAACCAGCCGCCAGCTAGAGATCCTCGAGCTGCCATGCACCGATCTACGATCGTAGGTTTGGGTTTTAATAGAGGCCACCCTCGACAAAGAGCCGACACCGGAGCCGAAGAAAGGCAAGGCTCTAGCAAACACTGCTCCTCGCCCTCATCTAGCGACGACAGTCACGATCTGTCTCGACGCCGCCGCTCACGACGACACGACCACGACTACGACACACGTGATGACATCACGCAGCGTAAGATCGACAAGTCAAGCGCGCGACATGCCCGATCGACTGACTCAGAAGACGAAGATGTGGAGCTCTATGGCGCTAGATGCTTCAGCAGGGCCATCAGGCAAAAGCGAATGCTCAAGGGGTTTAAGCTCCCATCAGAGAACCCAAAGTTTGACGGTTTGCAGAACCCAAAAATTTGGTTAGAGGACCATATCTCCTTCGTCAGGCTCCACGGCGGGAGTCGAAGCACGGCCATGCAATGCCTGCAGCTACAGCTACAGGGCGGCGCCTGGGCATGGCTCAACAACCTCCCATGCGGATCCATTCGCAGTTGGGAAGAGCTGGTCTACAGCTTTGTGCGCAACTTCAAGGGCACCTACAAAAGGCCCGCGTCAATCGAAGAGCTGAGGTGCTGCCAGCAAAAGTCGGGCGAATC
Organism: Avena insularis; assembly: GCA_023614405.1. Classification (NCBI taxonomy): domain Eukaryota; kingdom Viridiplantae; phylum Streptophyta; class Magnoliopsida; order Poales; family Poaceae; genus Avena; species Avena insularis. The sequence continues at coordinate 320,065,323 of CM042694.1, read as the reverse complement.
GCTACGCTCGTACTTCCAGAGGTGGTCCATCATCAAGAACTCCACAGAAAATATCTCAGAGGATCGCGCAATCGACGCATTCAACGGCGGCATTCACCGCATAGAGCTCAGGGAGGAGCTGGGCTGCTCGAAGCCCAAAACTATTGACCACCTGATGGAAATCGAGAATCGGTGGGCAGATGGAGAAGATTCGGTGAAAAATCGCGTTCACTCCGACGATGAAGCAGAACTCGAGCACAGACGCGATCGCCGAAGCAAACATCGAATGCGCATCTACGATGACCGCGACGACATCAACATGGTCGCAGCTGTCAACGCCGACAGACGCGATGACAACTACAACAGCGGCTACCGCAGCGGTGGACACCGCGACTCCGGGAAAACCATGCAAGTATGGCAGCACCGCACTCGCGACGAGGCACCCGCAACATCCATTGAGGATAAGATGTCCAGGCCATGCATGGTGCAATTCTACATTGACAAGCATGACGGCAAAAAGAAATCCAGCCACCTCCTCAAAGACTGCCATGAGTTCCTCAAACTTCATGAGGGTTTAGCTCGGATGAATCGCGACGCAGTCAACAGGGGCTACGAAGCCGCCCTAGGCTCTGTGGCACATGGAGCTCCTCCACCACCACCCGGACCACCACCAAACGCAGTTGTGCCAGACCAGCACCACGGAGGCGAGCCATACCCATGGGCCAGGGTACCATGATGATCCAAAAGGGCCACCCCTCTAATCGGGTGCAAAAGGCCATCACTCGCCAAGTGAATCTGGCGACAAACTAACCACCGCACTACTAGGAAAACGATTATAGGTAGATTTAATTCTGTGGCGCATATGCAAAAAATGCTGCACTAAAATTAATTATGTGGCGCATGTAGCTATATGCGCCACAAAATTGAGAATTTTGTGGCGCATATAGCTACATGCGCCACATAATTCCCGTGGGCCCACGTGGGCCTGACCCTAGCACATGGGCAGGCCAGAATCCTGTGGCGCATATGGATATATGCTCCACGGAATGTCAAAATTCTGTGGCGCATATAGCATATGCGCCACAGAATTCTCACTTTCTGTGGCGCATGTAGCTATATGCGCCACCGAATTTTGACATTCTGTGGAGCATTTTCCATATGCGCCATAGAATGTGCGAAACAAATCTACAAAAGGTGGCAGCCCCCTTTCCCTTGTTCCCACCACCTCCAACTAGCTAGCTCGTCCCCCTCCTCCCTCCCACTCCATTTTGCTCATACTCACCTCCATTGTTGATAGCTATACCTACTTTCGTTCATGTACTTGTGAGGGGAAGCTACTCCTACTTGTAAAGGTAGTAAACCACTCATACTTTCCTCCTCCACACATCCCAACACGCCCTCTTGCTACACTATATGCATATGGGGTTTGTAGATTTTTGAGGCATGTGTGCATGGGTACTTGTGTGATGCATGTTTTTTGTGGCCAGCAGGCCTCGGCGCGGTGTGTATGGATGTTTTGTAGGTGAAGATGATCCCGCGGCCGGTGTGCAATGGCGAGAGATGATGTTCCTTCGCTTTGTGTTGTGCTTGAATACATGTTGCTTGTGGAGGGAGGTTGTGTTGTGCTTGAATGCATGTTGCCGGCGCCGGGTGCATGGAGGTTTGCCGAAATGTTGATTCACGTCCATTTCGGCAAATTTCTGCACTAGCCATACGTCCTATTTTTAGGATAGGTCATGCCGAAATTTCCCAGCGATCATGCATGCATGTATGTGTGCGCGTCGTGTGTGTGCATGGTTCTAACATACTCTCTTTAATTTGGTCTATGTTCGCGCGCAGGCGACCATGGTCATCCATATGAGAGAATGCTGGGTGGTTAGATACAAAGTGTGTGATGGCCGACATGGTTCGGAACAACATGACCAAGATAAGATGTCCGTGTCGAACGTGCAAACACCGGAAGTGGATCAACCCTGATTCCGGACAACTAGAGTCTCACCTATTGACGCGCAGTTTCATGCCTAGCTTCTTAGTGAATGAGGAGTCGTCGGTAGATGGCGGTGGCCATGATGAAGAAGAGGCCGGCGGTGGGGGAGAAGACGAAGGGTCTCCTGGACATGGTCATCATGACGAAGGAGATGCCGACGAACATGATCATCATGAAGAAGGAGATGCCGGCAGACACGATCATCATGAAGGAGACGATGTCGGAGCAGATGGTGGTGGTGGCGGTGGAGAAGACGGGATCACGGACACGCCGCTAACTTCGGCCTTGCGGGACCCTCATCTTCAAGAAATACTCCTCAAGTAGACGGCCAACACAAGAGCTGCAGCTAGAGAGAAAGCCAAGCTGACACAGATGGAGGTAGACGGGAGGATTCCATTATATCCTGGGTGTCGGCCCGAGGATACACTCTTGAGTGTAACGCTGAAGGCTCTGGAGATGAAGGCGGAGCACAAATGGACCGACACTAGCTTTAACGCTCACATGAAATTCTGGCACGCTCGTCTTCCCAAGGACAACACATTGCCAACAAGTATCGAGGAGGCGAGGAAAGTAGTTTGCCCACTAGACCTACCGTACATGAAGTACCACACATGCATCAACAACTGCGCACTTTACTGGAACGAGTACAAGGATAGAACCACATGCCCGGTGTGCGGCCAGGGACGTACAAGAGAGGGAACAAGAAATTTCCTCGAAAAGTGGTGTGGTACCTTCCTATCACTTCCCGTCTGCAGGGGTATTTCGTAGAACCTAAGGAAGCAGAGCTTATGCAATGGCATGTGAAGAGGGAGAAGCCGAAAGATGATCCGGAGAAGGGCAAGATCCTGACACACCCCACGGACGCTAGCCAGTGGAATGCGCTGGACATCGAATTCCAAGATGAGTTTGGGCTTGATCGAAGGAACGTTAAGCTGGGCATGAGCACCGATAGACTCAATCCCATTGGCAACCAGAGTAGCACGCACAGCACCTGGCCCGTGTTTGTATGGCCGTACAACCTCCCAACCTGGTTGTGCACGAAGCAGCGGTACGTACACATGAGTATCCTTATCCAGGGGCCAAAACAACCGTGTGTCGACATGCATCTGTATCTCGGGCTCCTGAAAGAGGAGTTAGCGACATTGTGGGAGACGCCGGCACGTATGTGGGATGCCTACACTAGAGATTATTTCGACCTGAAAGCTGTGTTGCTCACGACGGATATGTAGCGTGTCAGGTGAACCACGGATTTTGTGCATGTGTCAGGATCATGGATAAGACCCCGCATCTGCAGCTGCCGAGGGATCCTGGGTCTTCAAAAACCGTGTTCCAAAAGACTCGAATGTGTCTCCGCAAGGATCACCCGTGGAGAAAACGTGGAGACCTGTTCAATGGCAAGACGAGCTCGAAAATGCCCCACGTTGATCGTTAAGCGGCGAAGAAATCAAGGAGCTTCTGGACAATTGGGAAGAGTGCCCTGCACCAGGAAAGAAGCGGCCGAGAGAACAGCCATCACCGCTGCATGGAGTATGGAAGGCGAGGTCCGTTTTCTAGGACCTTCCTTACTGGAAGGTCCTCCACACGCCCCATAGCCTCGATATGTTGCACATCATGAAAAACATTACCGAGAGCCTGCTCGGCACTCTGATGAACATGCCGGATAGGACCAAGGATGGGCCGAAAGCAAGAGGCGACCTAAAATTGCTTGGCATTAAGAAGGAACTGTAGTACCCCGATAGTGACGATGCCGACGATGACGATGAACAGGCGGAAGGGACCTAGGGTCACCGCAAAAGGGCTAAGAAGAATGGGGTGGTGCTTAAAGCTGCATCCTTCACTCTAAGCGAGGAGGATCTCGAGAGGTTTTTCCGTTGCCTCCTAGGAGTCAAGGTTCCGCACGGCTACTCTGGGAAGATAAGCAGATATCTGGACGTAGCGAAGAAGAGGTTTAGTGGGATGAAGGCTCACGACTGTCACGTGCTGATGACGCAGATACTCCCCATTGCGATCCGAGGGATAATGGACGAGCACGTCTGTGAGATGCTATTTGGCCTCTGCAACTTCTTCGATGTCATATCTAGGAAGTCTATCGGCATGAAGCAGCTCGACAAGCTATAGGAAGAGATTGTCGAGATACTATGCGAGCTCGAGATTTACTTCCCTCCCGTGTTGTTCGACATCATGGTGCATCTGCTTGTCCATGTCATGGATGACATCATCCATCTCGGGCCGGCGTTCCTGCACAACATGATGCCGTTCGAAAGGCTAAATGGTGTCATCAAAGGATTCGTTCACAACAGGTCCTGTCCAGATGGAAGCATAGCCAAGGGCTTTCTGACCTACGAGTGCATCTCCTTCTGCCAGAACTACCTAAGCACCGAGAACCAGGATGTCGGTCCGCCCACCAGGAAGCACCTCGGGAGGCTCACTGGATTTGGTCACCGCGAGGGCTACCGCGCACTCCACGTCGGCATCGAACTCGAACACACCGACTTTGATAGGGAAAACCGAGTCGCGCTACAACAGATACAGTTGGTCGGCCCCTGGGTGGATGAGCACAAAACCTTAATCGAGCAAAAGCTCGCCAACATGGGCAAGCTGAGGAAGAAGGGAGACGTAACCAGAGAGCACAACGCCAGCTTCAGGGGGTGGTTCAAGAAAAGGCTACTGGAAAGTCCCATGTCGACGCCTTATACTGAAGATCAGAAACTCATATTCTCACTCTCACAGGGCCCCAGGTGCAACGTTAGGACCTATCAGACGTACGACATCAACGACTACAGATTCTACACCGAGGACAAGGACAAGAATAGCGAATACCAAAACTCAGGAGTAACTATGCTATCATACGCTGATGACGAGACTGATGTCAAGGAAAGATTCTACGGAAGGATCTAGGAGATATGGGAACTCGACTACTACGGAGTGACGGTGCCGATGTTTCGTGTCAGATGGGCCAAGAGTGTCGAAAAAGATGGCCGGTTTTTCACCACCATGGTTATACCCGATGCCAAATCGAAGAACGCCTCCACGAAAAATGAGCCATGGGTGCTCGCTAGCCAAGTTGACCAATGCTTCTTCATTACCGACCCGGCAAAGCCAAGCCGTGTTGTCGTGAGGAGGGGCAAGAGGAGCATCATCGGAATGGAAGGACCCGCCAACAAGCAAGACATCGACAAGAACGACGATCCCAAGATCAAAGAGGAATTCAGAATGTACTTCGACAAGCCAACTACTTATGCTAAAGTAAGAAGGAAGACTACCCTACCGGCTAAAGGTTGCCCGTACATGAGAAGAAATCTCAAGGTGGCCGGCCTAAATTATTCTACCGTGACGAAGAAGGGCAAGAAAGTTGTTGTGAAAAGACACTAGCTACCTCAGAGCCGACTTAGCGGTTTTTGACGCCTTTTTTTTACTAATTAATGCACATGTGTGCTCGCGCGCCTGCATATATGTATTACTTTGACAAACTAATGTATGCGGATATTGATGTGGGTGTGACACAAGCATATATATAATATAATATCAAGGAAAATATATTAATTCTTGTTTTTAATAGGCAAATATATTAGTTCTTGCTTTTAATATATTATTACCATCCTGAAAATATTTTTTAAAAAGTGAAAAAAAAGATGTGGCAGCCAGCAATCGAACCTGACCACCCCTTGTTCAGAACAAAGGAGCAAGCGTTGAACCAGTGTGGTAAGCAAGTGTTTCTGTCAAACAACAGCGCAACGCGCCTTTTATGTACCATCTCCAACAATTCTATGGCGCATATATGTACAGATGCGCCACAAAATTCTTTGACTTAGTGTTTTCAATCTCACTTCCCCAAATCGAGTCAATCCCACAGAACCCTAGCTAGCACGCCTCCACTCTCGCCGCCGCTCCTGCCCACCGCGCCCACCCCTTTTTCCGCCGCTCTCGCCCGCCCCGCCGTGCCGCACCCGCCTTGCCTCGCCGTGGCCTCGCGGTGGCCTCGCAGAGCACCAGGAGGAGGAGGCCGGCCCGCTCCAGCGTCTAGGACCACCGCCACCACCACCCCGCAGAGCACCAGGAGGAGGAGGCGCGCTCCGGCGTCCAGGACCACCGCCACCACCACCCCGCAGAGCCCAGGAGGAGGAGGCCCGCTCCAGCGTCCAGGACCACCGCCACCACCACCCCGCAGAGCACCAGGAGGAGGAGGCCCGCTCCAGCGTCCAGGACCACCGCCACCACCACCCCGCAGAACACCAGTAGGAGGAGGCCCGCTCCGGTGTCCAGGACCACCGCCACCACCACCCTGCAGGTGACCCCCTCTGATTGCGTGCATAGATGATGAAACTTACTGTGATCTAGCTATTTTTAGCATGAGAATTCATATTGTGCCAAACTATTTTTACTGTGATCTAGCTATTAAATCTCCTTTTCTTCTCAAACTTACTGTGATCTAGCTTTATACAGAGAATTTCTTCACCAATATCAGACATGAAAATGATGACACTAGGTTAGTTCTTAATAGTTGGTGGTGGTCTTAATAGTTGGTGGTGGTCTTAATCAGAACATGACACTAGGTTAGTTCTTAATAGCCTGTGCCAAGCTATTCCCATGTTGCTGCTGCACATAATGTCATTTTAGTCTCTTTTCAATTGGTAGATGCGAAGGGAAGAAGAAAACCATTAGGTCACGTTCTTAAGCAGTAGCGCACTAGAAAAAATCAAAATGACTGGCCAAAATCAGTTGATTTGCAAACCAAAAGTCAGTTTCTCATCTTGACTGGTTTGTTTTTGTTAAACTGTACCAGCAATGCAAACAGCCTTTTCATGCTCTCCCTGAAAATAGTCAGTTTTTACTGGGATAACACATGGGTCTTGAGGTGTTTATAATATTTGGCTGAGGATGATCCATCTTGATCTCATTTTTATAAATTGTTCTTTCATGAGTTTTCAATTGATGTTTCTATATTTTATCGAAAGATGTATGCTGCTTACTTTCCAACTGAGTTATTTTTTTCATTTTAGCAGATCGTTGTCTGAAATAATCTTCTAGTACTATCCTGGGCTTTGTTTTTGTGGGTCTTTGGTTCTTGACATCATAGTATATCATCATCTAGTACCACCATATATGCTCTGTCCAATTAGGTGTAGTAGTACTACTTAGCTGCACCAAAAAGGAAAAAAAATCTGTGGTTAACTTTGCAGTGAATTTCCTTGCATTGAATAATCCATGTGTTCCTTGCAGTGAATTTCCTTGCAGTGTGTATCATGTATGTCTACAATTCCATTATTACGTACCATACCATCCTCTCTGTAATAAACCCCGAAGAAATGAAAACCAAAAAAATTACAGTGTGTATATATACGATGACAGAAATCTCTGTGCCCTGTTGGATTATATGGTGTTGGAGCACCATATGTGGCTGTGGAGCACAATTTGTGCATTTTTGTATGTGAAATGTTTGTAGGGAAATCACCCAAGCTGCCCATTTCTCCTGAAATGTTGATTTCGATCCATTTCGGTCGAGAAATGGGCCTCATATGTCAAAAAATTAGCGAAGATCATGCCGGATTTTTTGGTCGACACTTAGTAATTTTTTGACATATGAGCCCCATTTCTCGACCGAAGTGGAAGTGAATTGACACTTCAGGAGAAATGGACAGCTCATTTTAAATATTGTCAACAATAATTAATACTAACTTCCTTATTTTAATTTGTTTAGAAGTGTGCAAACATGTTGGCCGCCGATGGGGCCGGCACTTCTAAGGCCGCCATGAGCGTCGAAGACCAAGCCATAGCGGCGAACCTCACTACAGGGCGGCGGCCTTTGTCTGGCGGAGTCTCAGCATGAGGATGTGGCAGCTACTACGGGCCACGATGGGGATGATGAGCAAGAGGGGGACGAGGACTACCGGATAGATGAAGCCGAGAAGGAGGATGCGACCACCTCCGATGGTGGAGGCCGCACGACCGATGGCGGGGACCACACGGATGGCGGTAGCAGCAACCCATCCGTTAAGAAGAATAAGAAGCCGAGGAAGGATCGGACACCACCGACGAGATCACTCTGGTCTCGGAAAGTGGCCTTCCGTTGGAGCCTCCGGATGTTGCCGCCGGGTACGGCATGCAACTCGTGTGCATCATCCGGGAAAGCATGTCGATCAACACGAAGCACCTGAGAAGTGAAGCGAATGAGCGGTTGGTGGCAAACTTCCTTAAGAAGCTTCACCGATGGTACAAGTTCCCAACACCATACACCGACAAACTAGAAAAATCCAATAAGGTGAACAGGTTAGCCATCACGAAGATGGCCAATGCCTTGAGCAGCTGGAGAACCCGGGTGAAGAACAAGATCGCGAAAAAGGAAAGCTGGGAGAAGATCAAGAAGGGTGAGACCATGATCGACGAAGACCAGTTCAAGATATTCAAGGCGGAGATGGAGACCGACGAAGCGAAGGCATGGACGGAGTGGGGTTGGGAAATGCGGGAACAAAACATAGGTAACCACCAATGTGGAAGCGGCGGTTACAGGGGAAGGAAGGCCATATGGGCAAGGGAGGACGCCGAGGTTGAGTGTCTCGGGAAAGAAAACCCGTTTTTAAAAATCACGGACGAGCAGACCCGGAACTATGTCCGGGCCCGCAACTATCTGGACAAGGATTCCAGGAATTCGTCACCGATGATGACGATGTGAGAAAGTTTGAGAGTAAGCTGGTAAGGAATTTACCCGTGGTCCATTTGCTTTCATTTTGAATAATGAAGGCAAGTTCCTAAATGGGTTCACCTTTCCTTATCTGCAGGACGCTGAAGTCAAGGCTACACGCGAGGCGCAGGACTCGTTGTCCTAGGGCTCGATGGAGCCGTGGGACACGATTTTCAACAGGGCGACCAACGCCTTCAAGGGGAGGCCACAGTCCGAGCCGCCCACGTCATTTGGCCGTATCTCTGGCTCTGGTACGAGCACAAAGTTTTGCAAATACTATAGCAAGGAAGCCAAGAGGAGAAAGGAGAGGTGGACCTAGTCGGCGGCTCAGGATCAAGCCGAGAAGGAAGAGCTGAAGCGCAAGATCGCGCATCTAGAGGCCAGTAAGGAGGACCAGGACGAGGTGAACACGATAGTGCAGCAGAAGATCCTCGAGATGCTACCCCCTTGGCTGATGGAGGGGATAGCAAAATGGAATGCGTATGGTCAGGTGGGGCCGATACAAGTGCCCAGCACCGGCGGCAGCACCTTGAGCCACCAAGTATCGCCAGACATGGTTACCCCACCGCCCTCCATCCCCGCGGCGCAGCCGATGGAGTTGGATGTGCCGGAGCTGCCCCCTCCTGCCGAGACTACCAAGGCATAGCAGCCGGCGGCGACGGTGCTTCCTAATGCACCTGAGACGGAGAAGAAGAAGGATCAGCCACTGGCCGCCCATGTCTCGACATTAGCCGAGCTCGGCGCCCTCACCAAGGTAAAATAAGTAGTTAGTCAGCGTGCTCTACTTAGTGCCTTTGATTGGCTGCCATCTCATGATGCATATCTGTATGCCTTAGGACACTCCGTGTGTGCTCCTGCACAAGGTGCCCGGTAGCGAGTTGAAGGATGTTGCCACGGGCAAGCTAATACAACCAGCGAACCGCACGATGCACTGCAAGCCCATGGACGATGTCGTGATGCGCGTCGAGTTGGGTCGGGTGCGAAGACATGGACCCTCCCATGCAACCTCTGGGAGCCGACGAGCACCTAACCCTGGAAGGTTGCCATGGCTATCCCATGATTTGGCCAAAGACCCAGATTCGTATTGGGTCTTGCTCCACCGGTGCCACCTCGGTCGTCCGGCCGCCAAGGACGAAGCCTCCTGCTGCACCGGTCGTTGTCGCTGCCACCACAAGCCGTCACCAGAGACTCTTGGGAGCATCTGCACCGGCGCCACAAGCAGCCAAGGGCGTGGTTGCTCCTTGACCGCCATCGCCCCCGCCTAAAGGCAAGGTCGTGGCACCGCAATAGCCATCGCCACCACCCCAGGATGACATGGACATGGTGGCCTTCGATGCCAACATCGAGGTGGATGATGATGATGATGCATCGGTCGACGTCAATGCCTTCGTCAACACCGGCGCCAGCAAAGGACCGTTCATGCCACCTCTCGTTGAAGAACCATCATTCCGCGATCAAGCTAGCCATCCCAAGAAGCGCATGGTCTTCCGTGGGTTTTCTTAGGAGACGCCTCCGGCCGCCGAGACACAACCTCCATCGGCCAGAATCATTTTCAGCCCTGACACACACTCCAGGGGGCGGACGGTGGCAGGTTAGCATCGCCAGTGGAGGCTGATGCGAAGAGGAAGAGGTGAGGAAGAGGCGAACAGGAACAAGGACAAGGCTGCGAGCCAGCCGCTCCGATCCGCTACCGACGACGTTGTACCACCCGCGAGGATGGCTTGGCGAGTGCCTGAAGCTGGTCACCCATCGCCTGAACTGCGTCGCCTGGCTTCGGGAGCTATGATGAGTTTGCATGAAGGTGTCCTGACACTGGAGGGCCTCCTTCTCAAGGACAAGGACCCGAGTTACCCGGTGTTCACCACCAAGGTGCCAGAGGACGTGGGCTTCATCACCGATGCCCCCGCAGATGTGTTCTTCATAGCCTACGAGGACATCTTCAGGCTGTTCCACTCGAGACGGCTGGACTATAACTTTGTCCGCCTATTTGCTCAATCTAGCGATGAAGGTCAAGACAGAGGACACCCTGTTCGTCGCGATAGCGGATCCCTACTACATGTGGGATAGCCAGCTAGAAGAAGGAACAAGGACCCAGGCCCGGGCAAAGTCCTACCTTCAGAAGCTATTGATGGACAACAAGAGGAAGGACAACATCCTTGTGCCTTTCTTTCCCGAGTAAGTGTACACATCCTCCTATCGCCGTCGTAACACATAAGTATTTCTTTCCATTGCTCTTTTCCAACATCCCGTTCCACATTGTGTGTTGCACAGAGATAAGTACTGCACGCTCATTGTCCTCTCCACGAGGTATTCGCTTGTCACCTACTTCGACTCGGGGAGTGCGAGGAGGAAGAACTACGCCAGAGTAAGGAGCGTTCTGGATGATGCTATCGAGGGCTATGCCAATCTGGGAGGCCCCTTCAACTATAAGGGGGAGGCTTACAGGGACGATGACTGACACAAGTTCAAGCATGTGTTCGAGTTCCCCTGCATCAAGCAGCCGTCTAACAGTGTGAAGGAGGCCTTCTATGTTTGCCATCACCTCAAAGGGTATGTCCGGGATTGCGAGATGCTAACGCTGCCATCTTCTCTCCAAGGATGGGCCCAAAAGTTGCCTGGGATGAGTGACCCCGATCTCAGGGAAGACTTCCATGATACGCAGGTGAAGCTGTCACATATCATCATGGAACAGGTCAACACACATGGTGGGCTCTTACACCAGCCCAGGTCGTTCACCAAGAGGGAGATCGAAGCCCGCCTCAAGGCGCAGGATGACTTCAGGACGTGGACAACGAAAGACATGTACAATCCGTTCCTGGCGTCCTACGAGGAGAAGGCTACTTGACCAAGAGAGCGTGTGTATCGGTGGACATGTAGTGTGTGTGTCGAAAAACTTAACTTGCCTAGCTTGAAACCGTCGTTATTATTGTGTCGGACATGTTGTCATGTTTATTTCATTGTCATCGACGCATTGTTTTAAGTTTATGAATGCCTTGCTCTAATATTTGTCAACATATATATTTGCATGATGTACTAATATGCCTTGTCAGTAGAGATGTCGACGTACGTTGTGTACAAGGGTCGGGTTCCAGGTGTCTACGAGGAGTGGGTGGACTACCACCAACAAGTGGACAAGTTCAGCGGCAACAGCTACAAGGGATACGCGACTAGAGAGGAGGCGGTGGCCAAGTGGAGGAGACACATGTGGAAGAAGAACCGGACGAAGATCTTGGTGCCGCTCCTCCTGACCGGCATCATGATTCTGATGTACTACATTCTGTCCTAAGGTATAGGCGGTGACAACATTGCGCAGCTGTAAGTTATGTGAGTGAGATGAACACTTGTGAAATATACTTGTACACTTATTCGGTTCTAAGTGGTGTGATTAATGAACACTTGTGAACATTCGTGCTTGTTGATGTATTATATGTGAACTGGAACATTTGTACTGTTGTGGGCAGCTTTTCTGTGAATTTCTGTTAATTTTTGTGTATTTCCTATAATATACCGTTTATATACCTGTATTTGTACCAGATTCTGAAAATTTCAAAATTCTGAAAAAAGTATTCTGTGGCGCATATAGCTATATGCGCCATAGAATGTACCATAGAATTCTGTGGCGCATATAGCTATGCGCCACAGAAATATAATTTTAGTGGCGACTGCTAGATGCGCCACAGAAAGTTGTTTTGGTGTGCCACTGATAACGTTTTTCCTAGTAGTGCCGTCCACCACTGAATACCTCAGTGGAAGCGACTCCTGCATCACCTTCGACAAGCGCGAGCACCCGCTCCAAGTACCTCGTCCAGGCCATTGTCCCCTCTTACTCGAGGCAAAGATTGGAGGCTTCGACATGAGTCACATTTTTATGGATGGTGGAAGCGGCATCCCTTATGTTCGCGAGTACCTTGCGAGCAATGAAGATCCCTCTGACCTGCCTAGAGGCCTCGGACACAACATTCCACGGCATCGTCCCAGGCAAGGGCGTATATCCCCTTGGCAAAATCAACCTCGACGTCATCTTTGGCACACCGAAAAACTTTCGACGCGAGCGCATCGACTTTGAAGTCGTCGACTGGCCCTCACAGTACCACTGCATCCTCGGATGTGTCGCGTTCGCTAGGTTCATGGGAGTGCCACACTACGCCTATCTGCAGATGAAAATGCCAGGCCCTAACGGTGTCATCAAAATCACCGGGAGCTTCGAGAGGTCTGACAGGGAATTCATCAGAATTTCCCAGTCCTTCGGCATGTAGGAGGAACTCGCAAGACTAAAGGAGTCGACAGACAACAGTCTGCCTCCCCTGAGCCGGCCAAGTTCACCCGACCTGTCCTTCGATTCATCGGTACACACAAAGAAAGTTCAGGTCCACCCATCTGATCCCGCCAAGACAACTCTCATCGCCAACAACTTGAGTCCCGCATAGGAACTCACGCTCGTCGAATTCCTCCGTGAGCACTGGGAAATCTTCGCCTGGTGTCTAGCGAACAAGCCAGGAGTTCCCAGGGAATTCGCCGAGCACGCACTCAATGTCAACCCAGACACAAGGCCAGTCAAACAAACAATTCGGCGACTATCTGAGCCAAGAGCAAAAGCAGTCGGAATGGAGATCAACAGACTCCTCTACGCCAAATTCATACGCGAGATCAAGGAAAGTACTTGGCTCGCCAACACGGTGCTAGTACCAAAAAGGACACAGATATCCTACGGATGTGCATGGATTTCACCTCTCTGAATAAGCACTGCCCGAAGGACCACTTCCCGCTGCCACGAATCGACCAGATCATCGACTCCACCCCGGGATGTGAGAGCCTCTGCTTCCTCGACGCCTACTCAGGCTACAATCAGATTCGAATGAAGGAGGAGGATCAAGAGAAAACGGCGTTTACAACGCCTTTTGGTGTGTTCTGCTAAAAAAGGCAGGAGCCACCTACCAGCGGTGCATGCAGGCTTGCCTCAAGAACCAACTTGGTCGCAACATCCAAGTCTATGTTGACGACATCGTAATCAAGACCAGAGAGGAAGCTTCACTAATTGACGATTTACGCAAAACGTTCGCCAACCTCGACCGCTACCGGATCAAGCTCAATCCGGACAAGTGCGCCTTCGGCGTACCATCTGGGCAACTACTTGGGTACCTCATCTCCGTGAGAGAGATCAGGGCGAACCCGAAGAAAATAAAAGCCATATTGGCCATGGAGAAGTCGAATAACATAAGAGGTGTCCAGCAGCTAGCTAGGCGAATTGCGGCGCTCAGTCAATTCATCAGTCGAATGGCAAAAAGGCACTGCCCTTCTACTAACTTATCCGCAAAACTGACAAGTTCGAGTGGACCAACGAGGTACATGAAGCATTTCAAGACCTCAAGCGCCTACTGTCCACCTCGCCAGTACTGGTGACCCCACGCGAAAGGGAAGCACTATTGCTATACATCTCCGCCACCAACCAGGTGGTTAGCACGGTGCTCATGGTAGAACGAGCCGAGGAAAACAAGCTCCATAGGGTACAGTGCCCAGTCTACTACCTCATTGAGGTACTCACACCAACAAAGCAGCGGTACCCGCACTACCAGAAGTTGGCGTACGGCGTCTTCATGACAGCCCGACGACTGTGCCACTACTTCTAGGAACACCCAATCGTGGTAGTCAATGACGCCCCGCTTGGACATATCCTCAACAATCCCGACGCCACCGGACGAGTCACGCTTTGGGGGATCGAACTGTCTCCACGAGACATTACATATGAAAAACGCGATGCAATCAAGTCGCATGTTCTCCCTGACTTCCTCGTGCACTGGATGGAACCAGCTCCCTGAAAAACCAGATATGTCCTATCTCTAGACAATACGCTTCGATGGATCCAAGCGAAAGAATGGAGCTGGCGCAGGTGTCATACTAAAATTGCCCCAGGGAGACAAGCTGAAATATATTTTGCGAATATAGTTCACTGCCTCCAACAATGAAGCTGAATACGAGGCCCTGCTACACGGGATGAGAATGGAAAAGCCTGCGACGCCAAGAGGCTCATAATATCTGGCGACTCCAAGCTGGTCGTCCACCAGACAATGCACGAGTGTGACGCACTGAACGACAATATGATCGCCTACCGCGACCTCTACGACACACTCGAAGGGGACTTCGACGGTTGCGAGATGCGGCACATAGGCTGCGAAAGCAATGAAGAGGCGGACGCACTCGCCAACATTGGCTCTACCTGCGCACCCATAGCACCTGGGGTATTTCTCGAGCACATTTGCGAATGCTCCATCAAGCCAAAGGCCACAGAGAAGAAAACAAGCGCAACAACGGACTCGGGGGCTGCGCCACCCAATGAGCCAATGGCACTCGACGACCTGGAGCTTGACACAGGACTCGAAGGACCGATGAGTGTCATGATGATCGAGCCATCTTGGACACAACCATACATCACATACCTTCTCAGCAAAACACTACCGGATGATTTGACTGACGCACGACACATTGCGCGGCGATCCAAGGCATTCGCTGTTATCAATGGCGAACTATACAAGCACAGCATCATAGGAGTACTCCAACGATGCGTCTCCAACGCCGATGGAAGAGCTGTTCTCCTTTACATCCATGAGGGGAATTGTGGGCACCACGCCGGCAGTCGCGCCCTCGTTGCCAAAGCTCTACGATCTAGATTCTACTGGCCTATGGCCATGCGTGATGCCAAGGACATTGTCCAAAAATGCAACGCTTGCCAGCGATTCACGGACAAGCCACACGCACCTGGCACAGAGCTCCGGCCAATTCCATTGGCCTGGTCCTTCACGCAATGGGGACTCGACAGGGTCGGCAAGCTCCAAAAGTCCTCGTGAGGAGGCTACGTTTACCTCCTGGTCACAGTCAACAAATTCACCAAGTGGATAGAGGCCATGTCAGTGACTAACCAGTCAGGATACAGTGCAGTCAAGTTCTTTGAGTCCATCGTCTATCGCTTCGGAGTTCCACACAACATCATCATGGACAACGGGACGAACTTCAAATCCAAGGAGTTCCAAGAATTCTGCGAGAATCTGGGAATAAACGTCAGCTATGCCTCCGTAGCACATCCATAGACCAACGGTCAGGTCAAAAAACATAACAAGCTCATCTGCGGCGGCATCAAGAAGCAAATCCTCAGGCCACTCCAACAAGCCACGGGCTGCTGGCCAGAAGAGCTGCAATCGCTACTCTGGAGCCTGCGCACAACTCCAAACAGTGCCACGGGGTACACCCCGTTCTTCATGGTGCACGGTGCGGAAGCGGTGCTACCCGCAGAGGTACGATACAAAGCACCGCAAGTGGTCGCTTACAGTGAGCAGGAATCAACTCTTGCACTCGAAGACTCCGTCGACCTCCTTGAGGTAGCACGGGAAATCGCCGCGGAAAGATGAACGATCTACCAGCAAAACCTGCGCAACTACCATAGCAGAAGGCTACGCCCCATGTCCTTCGTCATAGGAGACCTGGTCCTGCGACTGAAACAACAAGGGCATCTCCAGCTCGAGTCCCCCTGAGAGGGACCATACGTGATTACAGAAGTAAACCCAGGTGGCGCCTATCGCCTTAAAGATTTCGAGACAGGAGTCGCATACTCCAACCCCTGGAATGTCACGCAGCTGCGGCGCTTCTACCCTTACTCTTCTTTTATTTTTTACATTGCAAATAAGGCTACTCAGCCACAAATTGTACCCCATACTATCCTGCGAATAAATAAAGCTAAGTGCCCCAAAACTCTGTGTTCTTTTATTTTTTGCAAATTATCCACTCGGGGGCTGCGCCACCCTATACACATCTGTTCTACGAACCAACACGATATCTTGAGTAGCTGACGCACTAATCGAACCCTTGAGAAACACCAACCCAGTTGCAACGCACCTGACAGGTTGGCAAGGTGCTGAGATAAACACAAGTCAGGCTAACGAAAAGGAATCGCATAGTGCAACGCACTCGCAAAAATACGCGCTAACAAGCTCTTTATATACATCAATGTCAATCAATTATACACATCATATATATATGAACTTTACAACACTGGTGCAACTAAAGGAACATTTGTCTGCTCCTCGAAGAAGTCAACGATTTCCTCCGCTGGGCGATCCATCGCCTGGTTGTGAGGAACCATGTTCCAGGTCGAACCTGCTAGCGGCGCTGGTGGTCCGGCAGCAACCGCTGCAACATCCACATCAGGCCTGTGAAGTCGCACCAGCGACATAGCAGCCTTGGCACCAGCCACTAACTATTGCCGTACACACTCGCGGACTGCACTCAAGTCTTGAAATTTGGCAAGAAGGGCCAGCAGGCTCGATGGAACGACGTCCAGTGGGAACATCGTCTGATAAATATTCATCAAGCACGACTGCGACTGCTTCAGGAAGTGAAGCGCTTGCAAAGCATGATCCTGTAGGGACGCGAAGTGCGATTGCACGATTATGATCCACCCAGAAGTACCCACTCGCCTAAAGCTACTCTTGGGTCAGATCATTCATGCGAATGGCAATCCTGTCCTTTTCATCTTGCGGATGGCGTGCACTAACAACTATACCAAGCAAAGGCAAAATTGTGAAGACAACGAGCTACTGCGAGTGACTACAAGAAAAGATAAGGAAGAAGAAAGCTAACACTTGAATTGTTCGCCTAGCTGCGTCACCTCCCCTAGCAGATATTGCTCTCGGGCGACCGCTTTCTCTGCCCTCGACTTCCATACATCCGCGTTACTACAGAGCACAGGAAGTTCGCGCTCCAACTACTTCACGCGATCACGGAGTCGCGAGAGCAGAGACAGCTCATCCACCCTTGAGGGCGACTGCGCCAAAGTATCATCAGTGGATGGCATATTCCGAGGTTCACTCGAAGGACCACTCGATGTGCCCTATCACAAGCCAAGCAAGAGATAATAAGAAGACTAAGGCGATGCATGGACAAAAGACTCGAGTGCATTCAAGCATAATAAAGTATCAACAGATACACTCGCCAAAGGCATGTTCCAGACAAAAGAGACAGGCTATTTAACTATTACAGACATGACTACTGAGGAACAACTGGCTTCTTTGACTTAGACTTTGGTTTTGGGGGCCTCATCGAGTCTGTGGTAGTATCAAATGCCATAGAATTCCCGCTGGCCCATGACGCCGCAGCCTTCGCCGCCTTCTTGGCTCGCTGTAGTTCCTCAGAGTACTTCGCAACTGTGTTGATTAGCTGTGGCCCGTACTTGCCACAGGCAACTGCGAAAGGAGCAAAGACTACCTGTCGGCCATCCGCGCTGAAGGCATTGCCTTGGAGACCGCAGCAGGATCAACCTCGACTCCATGGGCTTGAACCATCACGAGTGACATCGAAGTTCCAGCCGCACGGAGTGAGTTCTTGAAGCCTGCAGGAATGCCTCCAGCAAGGGACTCCACCAGATCATCTACATTTTCGATTAACTCAGCCTTGGGCGCCAGCTCCTCACGGAGGCGACTGAGCACGCCCTTGGCCTTGGTGAGCGTCCCTTAAACGGCAGCACTGCGATATTCGACTGCTGAGATGGCACCTGCCAAGACATCATCACGATGGAGTGCCTAGGCGTCGAAGCTCAGACCGCTGGCATCTACACAAGAATAACGCATTGGCACAAAAGTCAGCACAATAACAAATTCGAAAGAAGGGACATGGCAAAAATCCCGACAAAGGAATACCTGAGAGAGCCTTGGCAATCGAGAGAAGTTGTTCTTCGAACAACTTCTCCCTAGCTACGATGGAGGTGCACAGATCCTCTTCGCGTTTCCACGATTCGTCATGTGCTGCGATTGCCTCATCGCGACTCTTCACCGCCGTGGCGAGCGCCTTTTTGAGGGAAGCGGCATCGCGAAGGAGTGCATTATGCTCAGCTATGAAACAAACAAAGATAGACCGTCAGTCGAATATATCACAAGGATGAAGAAGACGAAGCAAAAAACACTCACTTTCAACCACGCGATGTCGATTGTCCAGCATTGCATGCTGGCGACCCATCGCAAGCACCTGCTCTGCTAAGCGTGCAGCTTCATTCACAGTAAGCTGCGACAGAACAAACAGCAAAGGATCAGCAGATGATATGGATGATACATTCGACTGCAAAAATTAGACAAAGCAACATTACACATACGTGATCCTCCAGTGACTCTGAAGTTGATTGACGCGCAGTCGTCCGGACAACCATTTGATGCTCCACATCGTGTGGAGAACTTGATGAATTGTGCCCGGAGTGGGCTGCCAATGGAGGTGAAGGAGTCCACTCAGCCTCTTTCTTGGCGTTGGAGGTCGCGACTCCAGATTCTTTCAAAAATTGGGTGTCGCCAGAAGATGACGACGCCGGCTGACTGCAGAACAAAACCAACATCAAGAAAATGGAACTCCAAAGAAGAACCAAAAATGAGACTCGTATACTTACCAATCAAACTTGTGAAAATCGAAGGTTTGGTCCCCCGACTCTGACGACGACTCCTTCGGCAGCCGCATCTTCTTGTGGGAAGACGGCGCCACAGCACTCACAGGAACGGCATGTATCAGCGACTCTGCACCAATAGCTGCGCCTTCCGGAGTCGAAGGAGATGATGCATACGAATCCTCGTTGCATGAATGCTTGCGAGTGTCCGGACTGCTCGACTCGGGGGCTTCCTCTTCAACATCAGATGGGACGGTCGACTCCGACTCGTCCTCTTCCAAGGCTTCACGAGGAATAACCCCCTCAGGAAGAGGGGGCATACAGGGTGACACCCTCCAATCCTGCATACGGGAAACAAGTCTGCACAAGTCAAGGAAAAATAAGCATTCGACAAAAAAAGCTACTTTGTAGCACAACCATACCTCCGGAGGAGAATTAGTAGCATCGAATGGAGGTACGACTAGTTCATTGGGGAGCACATCCTTGGCGGTGTACTTGGTGAGCAGTCGCACCCTCTTATCTACTTCACTCGCGGAAATGTCATCGGTGGATACGCGAGTGACATCGTCTGCGCCAGCCCACTGGAACATAGGGTGGACTCTAGCCTGCAGGGGCTGGACGCGACGGTGCAACCACATGCGAATAAGGGCGCATCCTCCTTCTTTACCCATGCGACTCTCGAGGTCGCAGACGCGCTCGTACAACACATCTATCTCTGCGGACTCGACGGGCATCACTAAGTTCTTCCAGGAGCGCCTCCTCTTGCACGGCGTCACGGGATCAAAAGGCGCGTGTCCGAAGTGGTCTCCGTCGGCCTTCTGGTCGCGGATGTAGAACCACTTGTCCGTCCACCCTTGGACGGACGCCATGAGTTTGATGTCGAAGTACGTGACGGAGGAGTCGACGTGGATACCACAGCCTCCTACATCATAGACTATGGATCTAGACGTCGACTGGCGCTTTAGCTTGAAGAGACATTTGAAGAGACCAAAGTGTGGCTCGATTCCAGGCCAGCACTCGCAAAGTGTAATCTAGCAAGCTACATGGAGGATGGAGTTGGGGGACAGCTGGTGCAGCTGGATCCCATAGAAACAAAGAAGGCCCCTAAATAAAGGATGCAGGGGGAGCGAGAGACTGCGAATGATGAACGCTAGGAACATCAACCAGAAACCGGTAGGAGGGCAAGGGGTTACCTCACCACCTGGGACTCTCGAGTCAGCGACCGCGGGAGATAGAACTCCGTCTTGGCACAGGAGGCGGAGTTCAGAGGACTTGATCACGGACACGCGCCACGCGCCATTAGTGACACGAGTGCCCGCACCCTTCTTCTTCCCGGTGACGGCGGTGTTGGTGCCCGCAACGGCGCAGCCGCCCTTCTTCTTGGCAGCGACAGTGGCGGCGGCAGATTCAGCCGCGGCACCTCCTTTCTTCTTCCCCATCTTGTGGTGGTGATGCGACCGGAGGAAGTAACTAGGGAATATGCGGGGATGGTCCAGTGCCGGGAGGAAGATAAACTCTAGGAAGCAGAGGAGTAGCAGCAATGGCGACGGAGGCAAAGGCAGAGAAAAGAGCAGATGGGAAAAATTACCGGCGTAGCACTGCTACTTAACCCCCTGTAAGATGTAATCCAACGGCTAGCAAAAACACTAGCAGACGCGTGGCGTCCATCATGATCGACACGTGGAGGACCTGAAGCGCGAACCGTCCCCCACTACCCCCATTATGCATGGAAATCAAGGAGGCACAGTTAAAACAAAGATTACACACACCCGGTCAAGTCAGAGTTAGAAAATGGGACCCACCGCTCGTCACGTCCCATCAAACCCGCTCACGCGGGCAACTGAGATCATCACATCATCAGCACTGATTTCATCCAAAATTGAGCAGCAGAAGACTTCGATTACTTTAGTCCTTGCTCGAGTCTTCAACTCCACCAAGCACTCGGGGGCTACTCCCATAGGGAGCGCTGGTCGCGCACCCTACGATTTTTTCTTTTTCTCTTCTGCAGGAACATGGACATTCAAAGCATACCCAATCACTCGAATCCGCGATTCGATTATGGACATGGGTTACTCCCATAGGGAGCGCCAAAAATAAATGCGACTGAAACAAGCAAACAAAAGACGACAGCAGTCGCAAAAGTTCTTTAGTCCTTACCTTAGTATTCGACTCAACCAGGCACTCGGGGGATACTCCCATAGGGAGCGTTGGTCGCGCACCCTGTGATTATTTGTACATCGTATTGTGTGTCGATAACATCCACACTCGAAGCTTATGGCGACACCGCCTTATAATTTTTCCCTACAAAGAGATTGCGTCTCCTAGGTCACCCGAATCATCTCCGCGATGATAAATTTCGGATGCCACGCTTGCAGCATGAAGATAAGACCTGAATAAGGCCTGGCAATGCATTCGTTGCGCACTACCAGAAATATATCCGTGCCTATAGGTACGATGAACACACCTTGACGGACGCATCGAGTGCTCACACCCATATACTGGAATTGGACTCCTGTAAGACCTCTACGGCTTGAGTTGAATTACACCAACACTTTTCCGAATTCTAGTCCGGGGACTCGAGTTCGAGTAAATTGCGTTGTTTTACCCTAAGGTAGTTAACTGATACCGATACATCGGTTAAATCAGGCACGCACATCAACAATCCCTATGACACAAACAAATCACTCAAAAAAACATACTCAGTCATGCACTCGAAAGGCTTCATAAAGTCTCCAGTCGAATCTGCGATTCCGCTGGACACTCAGGGGCTACTGACATGGGGGTACCCTACAGGTACTCGAGCTTGGTATATACGGCTTGAATACAGCGGAAGCCCACGGTGTCACCAAGGACCAAATGAAGAACTCGAGTAACCTATGGACTCTCGGTTGCTTGTGGAACAATAAGAAGCTAAAGATAGAAAGTTTAAAGTGAAACCCTAACCTATAACTGACTCGACCTGCTACCCGAGACCAAGCCTATCTATATAAAGGCTAGGAGGAGGCGGCGAGGAGGACACACGCAACCCTAGTTTCCACAACCCTTGCCAGATTGCATCTGCGCACCATTGGAATCTTCGGTTCCTCTGTTAATTCTACGAGCAGACAAGCAGGAGTAGGGAGCTCTACGAGGCCTGAACCTGGGTAAATCTTCGAGTCCCCTTGTGTGCTTGTTTGCTAGCCGATTGATGCTTCCAGCGCTCTCTCCTTCTCCAAAACCCAAGTCCATAACAATGGGCATTGATGAGTTAAACCCTCATCAGTAACGAAGCTATTCCTTCTTAGGGTCCTCATTGTGTGATGTAAAAGACTAAAGGTTTTACAAAATAATACCATCATCAAGTTGAAGTTGATTAGAAGTTTCCTTTACTTTCTCAGAGTCTTTATAATCATTGAGACAATCATATTCAATTTCTATCCCTCCTTCACCGCTAAAATCAAATACCCATGTTTCTCTATTATGGTGAATTCATTCTAAAAGTTCCCAAGATTTTATTTATAGTTAACTCCATAAAGGAGCCTCCGGAATTTATGTCAAGCTCATGCTTAATTTCTTGATTAATCCCCCCGTAGAAAATATGTAAAACGTACCCTTCAGATAAATCATGATAGGGACATTTATTAAGTAGAGACTTATACGTTTTGAAGGCGCTTACCAAGCCTTCACTTGGGCGGTTCTTGACGTTTGTAATTGCCCTTCTTACTTCAGTGATTTTTACCTTAGGAAAGAATCGAAACACTAAATCTCTTTTGAGTTTTTCCCACGTATCAATTTTCTCTGCATGGCAAATTCTATACCAAGCCAAGCAGTGTTGGTTGAGATTAGCTAAATAGTTTAAGCTTCGATTCATCATTAGAATAGCCTCTCAATTTAAGTGTCCAACATAGCTCGATAAAATGCATTAAATGAGTGTAAGGATCATCATCAGGATCATATCCTTCAAAAGTATTTTATTTAATAATAGCGTTAAAGCGAGGGTTGACCTCGTATTCTGGTTCGCTCCCACTCGGGAATTTTTTAACGAGTCCTCTATTGAACTTCATGAGGTATTTAGTTGCATCGAGTTGATTCATCAGTCCGGGTGCAGTCATGGTGCTTACCTGAAACTAGTAAGCAACTTTAGTAAAATAATTAGTAGAATAAGATCTAAGCACAAATACTAAAAGTGCTTAGCTCCCCGGCAACAGCGGTAGAAAATAGCTTGATGACTACAAGTGCAGAGATTAATTGTAGCTAGTTTTGAAGTAAAAGTATCGAACCCACAGAGAGCTATTGGTAAAGGTCTTTATGCCCCTCATTACTATCTACCAAAGGATACTTGTAAGCTGCCTTTGATCTCAAGTAAAGGGTGTTTGAAAAGTTTTTGATTGTTTGCAGAAAAGTGATTAAAACAAGTAACAAGGTCGTGTGAAAGCGTGGTTGAATTCAATAGGGATAAAAACGCTCTCGGGGATGTAGGATACACCACTAGCATGATATTATTATTATTAATTGAGATAATATACTTCTTGTGTCATGAGATGTGTGGAGAGAGCTCCATAATAAGATGTTCACTACAAGGCTCATAGGAAATCACTTTGTTGAGCCAAGAGCGAGGTCACCTCTAAATAACCACTTCGATGTCTGAGAGCCATCACCCATCCAAACCACCGCATTTAAGGTTTTCCCCGTGGATATCATAATTAGGTTAGGGAGTCTCTCTTTATCCTCCTTTGACCGTGTAGGTTACGACCCAGCGCCAATTGTCACGAAGCTATTCTGGGCACGATCCCAAACACGTCCAAAGGATTTCTCACTCCCTTTAGCCCTGAGGGAAAATGATACGTGGCCAACTACACATACCATCTAAAGAGAGACATCAAACACAAATGTCGGATCCCTCTGCCATCTTTGTTAGGAGAAAGTATGGGCGGACAGTACGAGCGGACGATACAGGAGGACGGTATGGGCGGGCTCCACCCATACCACTGGTCGTTATCGGTGCTGGTGACTTGCCCTCATTTGGTGTTCTCCTAGGTGCAAAGGTAAATCCATAAAATGACTTTTATCACTTCAAAATATCATATTATAACATAATATGAAAGTTCCAATTGATATATTCATATAAGACTTAATGATTTGGAATCCTCTTGAAACAAGGACAAAAAGGTGCATGTAAACGCACTGAAATACAAAAATCCCTACTCTATTTATGCAAAAAACAAAAGGTAAATATGCTTCAATTTTGGACTCACCAAAGGAGTAACACAGCTCCAATGCTAGTTAATTGGTATCTCAAATACCAACTAGAGGAAAAAGGATTCACTCCATTTGGATAGGTAAAACTTTAGAAATTGATTTTTTAGTGAAAAGGACAGATATTTCGGAAAATAAATGTTTGTTGTTTTGCCTAGGTTTTGCTTCTGCATGTTAGAGTAAACATATGGGTAAATGTTAAAATTTTGAGCAGGGAAAGATATGGCATTTTCCAATTTTATTTGTATTTAATCCAAACAGTCAGATTATTGATATGAAAAAGGGTAAAAGAAAAATAAACGGAGAAACTGGACCGCACGGGGGCGAGTCAGCTATAGCATCCTGGTAAAACCACTACTAGAAAATTGCTTGTTGTTTTTATTTTTGTGCATCATCATGACCGCATGCTCATGTCATCATGCCACATTGCATTTGAGCATCGTCATGTCATCATGTATGGTTTGCCTAAAACTAATTTTCGAAAAGCCTATCTTTGTTTTCTAAATCTCCCCCCCTCTATTTCAAAGGTAAAACCCCGGCCATCCGGATATTTTGTTTTTGTCTAAACATTATTTATGAAAGACTTTTAAAATAAAATAGCTATCTGATAAAACTATTTTAGCTACAGAAGGCAGCCGGCCAGGCCATCTAGCAAACCCTAATCCCTATCTAGACAAAACCTAGATGCCTACCCAAATCCAAACCCTACCCAACCACTCAGTCGTCGCCAACCCACCTATCTACCCGATCCACCCTGCATGCAGCCAAACCTAGTGCGCGCGTGGCCCCGCTCCACCCTGGCCTGCTCCCCCGTATGCAGTACACGCTAGCGTGCGTGACACATTTTCCCCGCGGTCGCCACCATCCCGCCTCTCCCTTGTCGCGATCGTGAGTGACCTAGTCAACCCGTCCCCGATCCCCGCGGTCACCTCGGCCCCATCCCGACGCTCCTCTCCTCTCTTCACGATCCCCGCATGAACCCTCTCCCTCGATTCAATCCCCATGACCCCCCCCCTCCCGCGCCCCGCTCTTCCTCGCCCGCAGCAGCGGCCGCCTCCTGCCGAGCTCGCCCCAGCCGCATCTGTCGCCCGCTGGCCCAGCCCTTCCTCACCAGAGCCCCGACCATTTTCTGCTCGGACCCCATCGAGCACACCGTCATCGCCAGCGGCCACCGTCACCATGGCCCCTCCTCCTCAAGCCAGTCGCCGCCTCCATCCTCGCTCCCTGTCGTCAACCTCAGCCTCGCCTTCCCTATTCATGCTCCTCTCCTGCTCTGCATCGAAGCGCCACCGGGATCCTGGCCCCATCTCCCTCACCGGATCGAGCAGCACTGCATCGCCCACCGCCGCATCGCCGGTCTCTGCCGCCGCCGCGTCTTCTCCCTGCGGCTTTGTCCCCAACGCCCCAAGCCGCCTCGCCGGTGCCTCACAGGAGCGCTGTTGTCGCCACCAAGTCCTCCCACCCCAGCACCTGCTCGACCTCCCCGATGGCGCCGCTGCCCCGTCTCCTCCCTCCTCGACCTGCAGCCTCCTGTTCGTCCTCCTGTTGATGTTCGGCCATCCCCTGCTAGCGGCCAGCATGTTAGATCGTCATTTCTCTGTCCTACGTCCAAGACCGTGTCGCTGCATCCGTGCTCTTCACCGACCAAGCGTGTGTGCATTGCCTCCAACCGCTGTGTTTTGTGGATGTCATGTATTGCAGAGGAGATCCTTCTGAATACTAGACTGAAGGTGGTGATGTACCCATGGTGGAACATGTCTCCGTGCTCCTCCTGATGTTGTGCCGGTGCAGTGTGCTGCTGCTTCGGCTATGTTGCCCTCTGCCTGCCAAGTGAAGAACCTCGAAACGCTAGATCGTTGCGGTCCGACAAGATCAACAAGTGGCGAGGTGACCCAAAGTATTCCCGGCAAGGACGGTCTGATATCAAGATCTTCATTATGGGACACCAAGTTCTCCTCGCGGTCGCCAAGACTACCAGATCCGATGCCCGAGAACCCGGTCGAGAAGATTGCTGACATGTAACCCCAAGGTCCCTTCCTGGAGCCGCCATGACCTTCTTCACGGATATGAAGACCGATCTCATCGACCATAAGATCGATCCTGCCGAGAGCGAACCCGAATACCTTCGGAACCCCAAGATCTTCGACCCTAGATGTGTGACCCCTACCTATCCCTATTTTTATAATATATGACATCTATCTTGTTGCATATTAAATTGCCCATGCTAGCATATGTATTTATTTGTTTGGGGGTATTTAGTCGATTCACCTCATAATTAAATATGTAGCGCATATGCGGGCTATTCTTGTATTATACCACCTCCATTTAAATTTGTGTAGCGAAACGATGCCATGTTTTGTTAATGCAATATTTAAATTGCAGGGAATCTAAATAATTTGAACCATTTAATTAATTGTTGGGACCCCGGTTCCGCTTAATATTGTCTAGTTGCACCACAGCTTTGTCATGTCATGCATCATACATGCATCATGCCCGATCTTCTACCGTAGTATTAAATAGTGCATCTGGTATTTCTTTTAGTGCTTTGTTCTTCGCGGATTAGGCTGTTGAGTTGATGCGAGTATCGACAAGTTCTTCGGATATGAACCTTCGGCAATGTTTCCTAGGCAAGCATTGTTCCCCTTTCTACCTATTTTGTGTTTATAGTCTTTACTTCCTCCTGTTGATCTATTGCTATCCTTGTTGTGATGCTTTAGTTTTGGTGCACCATTTATATTCCCTACAACCTCTATTGCCTTGGGCACATCCTATTGTCATTGTTGATAGACAGTCGGCCTTGCGAGTCGTAGTTGCTTGCTCAGGTGCTGCTTTGCGTCATCGATGATCCATCGTTGTTGGGAGGTTGGCACATGTTTAACTTTGGAGATGACCATGACTTTAATTACAACATGATATTAAAATGCTAGGAATAGATATAACTAATGTAGAGGCACCAGTGGGCAATAGATAATATTTGGTTTTTAACCGCTCACTTGTGTCCCGTAGGCCCCGAGTACTTGTTACCTATTCCTTGACTATCGCACTATCCGCATGTGGGACCATGAATCCCCTTAGCCAAAGCTTGATTCATTTCTTATTTCTTGGGGCCACAAACTAGTTTGGGGTTTTATTACTATCCTGTACTTATGCCATGTTTTACTACTTTATTTACGATTGTGCGTGGAGCACCTATACTGTTTTGGATCGTGACACGTTTTCGCTATACGACAAGCCTAGTCACAATTTCAGGTTCCCAGTCATTTACCGCCATCGACACAAACCCTGGGTCCATCTCGGAGCCGGCCAACTTCGTTGCGGGTAGCTTAGTAGGGTGGCCCCCCCGAAATATTTTATGAATCCTGTGATTGCTTTATCGTGAAAGCCTCGTTGGGTTTTTATTTGGTTTTTCCTAGATTGATCATGTGTGTGTTGCTATTTGTGCACCCCTGCAGGGTAAATCTTTCTGAAAGCCGTGTCCGCGGTTATGGATGACTTGCAGCATAGTATCTCGGTCATAGACAACTATAACTAAAGTAGTGCTATAAATTTGACTTTGACATGTGTAGTAATCAGTTTCACTACAACGGAATGAGTAAATAAAAGTACCCACAACTGCTGGATGTGGGATATCACTGGCTAATTGTATCTGACTAGTAAGTATTGCAACTATAACAGAATGGTTAACTAAAATTGCCCACTGCTATGAGATCAGGATGACTCATGCTATCTATATCTGACTAGTAAGTGCTGCAACTATAATGGAATGAATAAAACTACCAATTGTGTGAGTTTCCTTGGCATGACTTCCTCGTTTGGTCTCGAGGGGGAATGCCGGGATGGGTATGATTGGTGTTACTATCAGGTTGGATCCGAATAGGTCTTTCTTATCCCTCTCTAATAGCCGACAGTTCAATCAAGTCTCTATAGATTGTTTAGTGCATGCTACGCTGCCATTTCAGTCCACCATACCTATGTAGGCGAAAGCCGCCAAATTCTAGACTTCGAGTGTCTTGGCCTCGATCTTGGCCTCCCTTTTTCCTTTGCCCTTTGTCGGCACCCCTTTTGTTTTAGCAGGTGTGAGATCGATGTCGTTAGCAGGGTTACCCTTCCGGCTTGGCCTAGGCAGGGTTATGGACGCCATTGGTTATTCTTCAGGGCTCTTAGCCCAATTTGCTTCTTATTTATACTCAGATGTTGTTTCGTTTTCAAGGTGAATTGGATCTTTGTACTGTATATCTGTATTCTTGACTCAATGAGTCGTTGTTGTATATATATGTGTTTTGGGTTCCATCGTGAACTATTGTGTAATGGTATTACTTTGTTTTCCACCCGCACGCAAGTGCCTGGTGGGCATCCTTGAATCGTTTCTATGCGGGTTTGGTGGGAAGCGCTGGAATCTGCATAGGGCCGATTCGAGGGTGTTACAAAGTGGTATCTGAGCTCAACGGCCGATGTAGAGTGTCAAAACTATTTTTCAAAATCGGTTGGATAGATCTGATTAGGTCTTCTTTTACTCCTTATCCCTATGCTATTCTCTTCTTAACTTTGCGTGTTTTGAATTTGTTCTCTTACCCTACTTCGTGTCCAGGACTTCTCGTGGTTGGGTTTCCGTCGTACCTTCAGGGTTTCGCTCCCTCCATTTTATAATTGTGGTGTTATAGTCTTCAATCTGCATCTCGCTTGTTGTACCCTTCATCCAATATATTGTCCTTCATCTCTTTATCTGTATCTGCACCTTGACAGATATCTGTATCGTTGAAAAGCATATGAGAAGGATGAGAATAGGTGAAGTTGGAGTATAGCTTGAACATGTGTTGTTCATGCCAATGTAACCA
The DNA here is from genome assembly GCA_023614405.1 of Avena insularis. Classification (NCBI taxonomy): domain Eukaryota; kingdom Viridiplantae; phylum Streptophyta; class Magnoliopsida; order Poales; family Poaceae; genus Avena; species Avena insularis. Next base: position 320,036,197 of record CM042694.1, on the reverse strand, counting down.
TCGCGAAACCTAATCATTGTGTCATTTCATGCGATTTCTTTGTATCTTCCGATGGTCCCCAACATGACTACGGCATCTATGAAGAGCCTGCATCACCCCTTTGTTCCGAGCACCGCTTGGGAATATATTTAGTCTAAATTTCTTTGAGTTGGGTTGCATGATTTCCCTCTTCATGTATGGAGTTAATAGTTTGGGCACGGGATGGAGTGATCACCCTAACCGACCCCTTATTGTTAACTCTTGTACATCGAACTGGTGGATCAAAGTAACTTTTACTCTTTTCATGGAAGTTAGAGGTAGCCTTGTGACCTCTTTCTTCGTATTTGTTTCTCCGGAGTGTTCTCTCGACGGACGTGAGCAATGACTCCTTGTTCGTGGTGTCGCCGATTTCAAGAAGGAACGAGAATCTTTGTTAGTGGTGTCGTGAGGATCTACACGAAGCGAGAAGATACAGACCGTCAGGCTTCTTCCCCGTACCATGAGGCGGATCTCGAGGGTGAGATCCATTGTTAGTGGTGTCGAATTGTAGCATCCCGGTAAAACCACTACTAGAAAATCGCTTGTTGTTTTTATTTTTGTGCATCATCATGACCGCATGCTCATGTCATCATGCCACATTGCATTTGAGCATCGTCATGTCATCATGTATGGTTTGCCTAAAACTAATTTTTGAAAAGCCTATCTTTGTTTTCTAAATCTCCCCCTCTATTTCAAAGGTAAAACCCCGGCCGTTCGGATATTTTATTTTTGTCTAAACATTATTTACGAAAGACTTTTAAAATAAAATAGCTATCTAATAAAACTATTTTAGCTAGAGGAGGAAGCCTACCAAGCCAAAAGGCCTAGCCAGTCGGCCTACAACCCTAGGTCCATCTATCTAGCAAACCCTAATCCCTATCTAGACAAACCCTAGCAACCTACCCCAAATCCAAACCCTACCCAACCACTCAGACGCCGCCAACCCACCTATCTACGAGATCCACCGCGTGTGCAGCCAAATCCAGGGCGCGTGTTGCCCCGCCCCACCCTGGCCTGCTCCCCGTATGCGGTACACGCTAGCGCGTGGGACCCTTTTTCCCCGCTGTCGCCACCATCCCGCCTCTCCCTTGTCGCGATCGCGAGCGACCTAGTAACCCCGTCCCCGATCCCCCCGGTCACCTCGGCCCCACCCCGACACTCCCCTCCTCTCGTTGTGATCCCCGCACGCGCCCTCTCCCTCGATTCGATCCCCACGACCCCCCCACGCGCCCCGCTCTTCCTCGCCTCATGGCCGATCTTGCCCCGGCCGCATCTGTCACCTGCTGGCCCAGCCCTTCCTCACCAGAGCCCCGGCCATTGTCTGCTTGGACCCCGTCGAGCACACCGTCATTACCAGCGGCCACCGTCACCATGGCCCCTCCTCTCAAGCCGGTTGTCACCTCCATCCTCGCTCCCTGTCGTCGGCCTCGGCCTCGCCTTCCCTGTTCGTGCTCCTCTTCGGCTCTGCATCGAAGCGCCACCAGGCTCCCGGCCCCATCTCCCTCGCCGGATCGAGCAGCGCTGCATCGCCTTCCGCCGCATCGCCGGTCTCTGCCGCATAGGCACAACGCCAGCCGCCGCCGCCACATCGTCTCCCTACGGCTCTGTCCCCAATGCCCCAAGCCGCCTCGCCGGAGCCTCACAGGAGCCCCGCTATCGCCACTAAGTCCGCCCGACCTAGCACCTTCTCGACCTTCCCGACGGTGCCGCTACCCTGTCTCCTCCCTCCTCGACCAGCAGCCTCCCGTTCATCCTCCTATCGCCGTTTGGCAATCCCCTGCTAGCGGCCAGCTCATCAGCTCGTCCTCTCTCTGTCCTACATCCAAGACCGTGTCGCTGCATCCGTGCTCTTCACTGACCAAGCATGTGTGCATTGCCTCCGACCGCTGTTTTTGTGCATGTCATGTATTGCAGAGGAGATCCTTCTCAATGCTAGACTGAAGGTGGTGATGTACCCATTGTGGAACATGTCTCTGTGCTCCTCCTGATGTTGTGCCGGTGCAGTGTGCTGCTCTTCAACTATGTTGCCTTCTACCTGAAAAGTGAAGAACCCCGAAATGCTAGATCGTTGCGGTCCGACAAGATCGAGGTGACCCGAAGTATTCCCAGAAAGGACGGTCCGATATCAAGATCTTCATTATGGGACACCAAGTTCTCCTCGCGGGCGCCAAGACTCCCGGATCCGATGCCTGAGAACCCGGTTGCCAAGATCGCCGACACATAACCCCAAGGTCCCTTCCTGGAGCCACCATGACCTTCTTCACGGATCTGAAGACCGATCTCATCGACCACAAGGCCGATCCCGCCGAGACCAAACGCAAAAACCTTCGGAACCCCAAGATCTTCGACCCTAGATGTGTGATCCCAACCTATCCCTATTTTTATAATATATGACATCTATCTTGTTGCATATTAAATTGCCCATGCTCACATACATATCCATTTGTTTGGGGGTATTTAGTCGATTAACATCATAATTAAATATGTAGCACATATGTAGGCTATTCTTGTATTATACCACCTCCATTTAAATTTGTGTAGTGAACCAATGCCATGTTTTGTTAATGCAATATTTAAATTGTGGGGTATCTAAATAACTTGAACCATTTAATTAATTGTCGGGACCCCGGTTTCGCTTAATATTGTCTAGTTGCACTGCAGCTTTGCCATGTCATGCATCATGCCCGGTCTTCTGTCGTAGTATTAAATAGTGCATCTGATGTTTCTTTTAGTGTTTTGTTCTTCGCAGATTAGGCTGTTGAGTTGATGCGAGTATCGACAAGTTCTTCGGATATGAACCTTCGGCAATGTTTCCCAGGCGAGTATTATCCCTCTTTCTACCTATTTTGCATTTCTAGTCTTTACTTCCTCCTGTTGATCTATTGCTATCCTTGTTGCGGTGCTTTAGTTTCGGTGCACCATTTATATTCCCTGCAGCCTCTATATTTCCTTGGACACATCCTATTATCGTTGTTGATAGACAGTCGGCCTTGCGAGTCGTAGTTGCATGCTTAGGTGCCGCGTCACATCATCGATGATCCACCATTGTTTGGGAGGTTGGCACATGTTTAACATTGGAGATGATCATGACTTTAATTACAACTTGATATTAAAATGATGGGAATAGATATAACTAATGTAGAAACACCGGTAGGCAATAGATAATATTTGGTTTTTAACCGCTCACTTGTGTCCCATAGGTCCCGAGTACTTGATACCCGTTCCTTGACTATCGCACTATCCGCATGTGGGACCATGAATCCCCTTAACTAGAGCTTGATTAATTTCTTATTTCTTGGGGCCACAAACAAGTTTGGGGTTTTATTACTATCCTGTACATATGCCATGTTTTACTGCTTTATTTACGATTGTGCGTGGAGCACCTGTACTATTTTGGACCGTGACACGTTTTTTGTGTATCGAAAAGCCCAGTCACACTTTCGGGTTCCTAGTCGTTTACAGCCGTCGACACAAACCCTGGGACCGTCTCGAAGCCGGCCAACTTCGTTGCGGGTAGCTTAGTGGGGTGGCCCCCTGAAATATTTTATAAATCCTATGATTGCTTTGTCGTGAAAGCCTCGTTGGATTTTTATTTGGTTTTTCTGAGGTTGATCGTGCGTGTGTTGCTATTTGTGCACCCCTGCAGGGTAAATCTTTTTGAAAGTCGTGTCTGCGGTTATGGACGACTTGGATCATAGTATCTCGATCATAGACAACTACAACTAAAGTAGTGCTATAAATTTGACTTTGACATGTCTAGTAATCAGTTTCACTACAACGGAATGAGTAAATAAAAGTACCCACAACTGCTGGATTTGGGATATCACTGGCCCATTGTATCTGACTAGTAAGTATTACAACTATAATAGAATGGTTAACTAAAACTGCCCACTGCAATGAGATTAGGATGACTCATGCTATCTATATCTGACTAGTAAGTGTTGCAACTATAATGGAATGAATAAAACTGCCAACTTTGTGAGTTTCCTCGGCATGACTTCCTCGTTTGGTCTTGAGGGGGAATGCCAGGATGGGTATGATTGGTGTTACTATCAGGTTGGATCCGAATAGGTCTTTCTTATCCCTCTCTAATAGCCGACGGTTGAATCGAGTCTCTATAGATTGTTTAGTGCATGCTGCGTTGCTGCTTTAGTCCTCCATAACTATGTAGGCGAGAGCCGCCAAATTCTAGACTCACCGTGTACTAGTACTGACCGCTCCCTTTTTCCTTTTCCCTTTGTCGGCACCCCTTTTGTTTTAGCAGGTATGAGATTGATGTCGTTAGCAGGGTTACCCTTCCGGCTTGGCCTGGGCAGGGTTATGGACGCCATTGGTTATTCTCCAGTGCTCTTAGCCCAATTTACTTCTTATCCGTACTCGGATGTTGTATCGTTTTCAAGGTGAATTGGATCTTTGTACTGTATATCTGTATTCTTGACTTAGTGAGTCGTTGTTGTATATATATGTGTTGTGGTTTCCATCGTGAACTATTTTGTAATGGTATTACTTCGTTTTCCACCCGCACGCAAGTGCCTGGTGGGCGTCCTTGAATTGTTTCTATGCGGGTTTGGCGGGAAGCGCTGAAATCTGCATAGAGCCGATTCGATGTTGTTACATCAGACCATCTACACATCGCTGCGAGCGGGAGGGAGATTCAAACTACCACGGGGCAGGGCCAATCAGTCATCCACAAAAAGCGAGCAAAGGGGCTATGGGGAGGCGACCTCCATCAGATTAGACGCCGGTCGACAGATCCCGCTTGTCTCTCTCCTCACATTGATGCACAGGAGAAGAAACCATAGGCGAGGTCTGAGATGGTTGGGGGCGCACCTGGAGGCACAGAGGCTGTCGGGGAAGGAGAGGAATGGACACGATGCACCGGTGCGAGCTCGGGGATGGGCGACGGTGGTGGTTTTGGCACTAGGGTTTGCTTGCATGATCACCACCGATGGAAAGCTTCGGGATCTCACCGGCGATGCTGCTCTGGAAGATCTTGAGAAGAGAGAGGGACATGGTTGGATGTAGGGGAACCTAGGGAGGGAAGCAAAGGTGAAGGACCTATGTTGGATTCTTGAAGGAGGCTAAGATGCATTCTTCCTTGTTTCCTGGCTAGGATAAGGTAGAGGAGAGGATGATGTGTTCTAGGGTGGTAAGTAGGAGGGCAAGGAAGCGAATGAGGACAGAGAAGAGGTTGTGAGGGCCTCTGGCCCTTTTTCCCAAGTGGAGGCGGTCTATGGTGAGCCAAGTCCAAGAGAGGGCAATAGGAGGGTGTTAGCTGCTGGCTAGGCGGATGTGCGGTGGAGAGATCAATGGGGTGGACAGGGGAAGGTGGGTATTCATGGCTCTGCGTTTAAGAGGAAAGAGAGATCCCCTACTTCACCTTGCTGGTATTAAAGAAAAAGGGATAGGTGGGAACAAGTTCTGATGAAGGTTGGTGAGGTTTTTGATCAAGTTGGGTCAATTCTTCCATTTTGCCAACTTGCTTGATCAAGAGCAAGTTCTTCAAAAATGATCTTGGCAACATGGTTCAAAGCTACTAGTGGATAGATATGGTCAAGGTGCATCACCAATAATTAATTGGGAATTATTGGATGATTTTAGATCACAATTATATCATTTAATCAAATAGTATTGAATTTTTTACTTTATTCATTTGAGATTTTTAAACTGGTCAAGGTGATTTTTTGGTTTGAGATAGTCCCCAATATGAATTCACAATTTTCAGAATTTTTCCAAGATTTATTGCAGTATAAAAGTATTGAAAACATTTATTTCTCCATTTCTCCTATTTTAGAAAATAGGCAAAAAGAATTATTTAAACTCTTCAAAAACATTTATTTTAGAAGTGGGGGATAGTTTATCATATATAGTCCTCAAATGTGACCTAAGTTGGATAAGTGTTTTGGCAACAACCAAACTTTCCTTTATGGAGGGAGTTTTGGAGGTTTTGTTCATTAAAAGAGTTAAATAGGTTTTGAGCCATACTAATTATGGATAAAATTTTATAAATCTTTATAGACAAGTTAGATGATGTCCACATGATGTATCAATCATTTGAAACCTTGGTTTTGAGAATCCAACTTGTTTTTGGGTAGAAAACAAGGATAAGAGGATCTTGGGCAAAGTTAATTTTATACCATCAAAACCTTGTTGGATCTTGGAGCTCGGAGCTCCTCCTGGGTCTTGGGATAGATGGATAGATAGACCAATTTGATTATATCACCATGGTATAGAGGTTTTAGGTTTATCATGATTGAGATCCCCAAGGATTGATGCCAAACTTTGAATAAAATAAGGGTGCCAAAACAGATTATCAAATAGCCTTGAAAACCATGTGGGATTTAGAAGCACAAGGGTCCAATTAAAACAATTGATGTATGGGTGGATAAAACTTTATTATTAGAGCACAACCATGCAAAGGTTTGGTCAAAACAATATAGCATGGAGATGTGAGCTTCTGCCAAAATAGGCAGGTTGATAAGATGTGCAGAGAAGATTATTTTCTTGCATGAAAAACCATCAAGAACAAGTGGGTTAATAATTGTTGTAGACAAGGAAAATAGTGGTCCTTGGTAGTACTTAATATGGTTTACAAGATATTTCAAGTTCATTTCCAAAAATGCACAAGGGTTGAGAAAGAGGGAGTCCGAACGATGTGATATTGTTAACAGTTTTCTAGACTTGGTCATATTTGGCAGTTTTAGAGTTTTTGACTAGAACATAAGAGGTGATGTTTTCAAGAGGATGAAAGGTTCCAAACTCATTACCAAGTGATGGGTATTTAAGTGTGGGTTGAGTATAGAGGTTTCATGGCTTGAGTTGGTCCCTCAGACTATAAAGGCTCGAAGAAGGAAAAGACTCAAAATAGAGTTTGTTAAGAAGAAACACAGGGTCACTTGAGTGACTAAGGATCAAGGAAAACTTGGAGAAGTTGGGAATTGGATCCATTTATCAAGGTAGAGCATATGGGATGGTGATAAAAATCCTCTAGGATTATGATAAATGGTGCACTAGGCCTTAGATCAGGAGTTAGGGTTTTAAGCAGATTATTCCAAATGATCCTGATGAAAGAGAAAGGTGATCTTTAGGCTAGGGATTTGTCATTTCCTCTAAGAGTATTAGAGGTTGAATTTCTTGGGTAGTTTTGTTGCTAAAGTATACCCCTTAGGGTAGCTCACACTACTTCATAGTCAAACAAGTCAAGCAGCAGATCAAGGCAATTCATCTTTAACCACATCTTAAAGTCTACTACTAAGGATACCTTTAGATTTAGATTGAGGTAAAGATGGATATTTTGAAAAGGATGGGTTTCAAAGTAGGTGAGGGTCCTTGGTACTTCTACCAAGATTGGAATTCAAAAGTTTTATAAGAGTTTTTAGAAAACTAGAGGTAAGATCATTTGAAGGTTCTATATTGGAATATGGGGAGATGATATCTTATATATCTCCATAGTTTTGTACAATAGAAGCTACTAAAATATTTGTTGTAGCAAAGGCATCTCGGATCTTGTTTTTGAAATGCTAGGACATTTGAGAATATGCTGAATGAGCCAACACACTTCTTTTGTTAAATAGTTTTTGTCAACTGAGGTTGAGGGAAGGAGTACAACTTCTATTACACAATCAGATGCATAAGTACAAACAGACAAACAAACATGGCCTCATCAAAATAGAAAAAGTTTTTGTTCCCCCTAATTTTTGCATTCTGGACAACTAGACAAGGTTACTGTAATTAGGATGTTACAATTTTCAAAAATGTTTCCAAAATGATTTACAAAAGTTTTCAACAAAGATATGTAGATGTTATATCTATAAGGGAAACTATCTTAGATAAGAACCTCTCTTGGAGCCTTCCTACTACCATAACCATATTTCATATTCTCTGTTTATATTGTTCTTCTCTTAAGGTGGTTTGCGAGTATATTCAAAGTTCTCAATGGCATTGTCCCTAGCTATTAACTTGGTAAGATTTGAGAAGTAATGAAAGGTCGAGTTGATGACTATGCTAGCTAGGACATTCCCCAGTCAGTTGCATGTAGGTTAAGGCATGGCTCATGAACCGTGCTTCGAGAAAGTTCCGTTGATGATGCCTAATGTAGCCATAATAGAAATTGAGGTAAGACTTGTATCCTCTTAAGTAATGGATGTTTACTTTGATACTTGTCGGTTATGTGCCATGACAAACTGATCATGGGATCATGGTGTATGCATAGCAGGGATTCTCGGAGGATTAATCCGGGGGCACCACAGACTTGGTATCAGAGCCATCCTAAGTGTAGGAGAACCTTAGTTAGCATGGTTGTTAGACAAGAAACTCTGTATTCTGGAAACTTCGGCTTTCAAAAACTACTTTCTCAAAATCTTTTTGAAAAGTTCTACTTCTTATCCTCTCCTAATTTAAAGGATTTCAAAAATGGTTTCCTCTATCTCTCATCCAAATTCCAAACCTACGGATTTCAAATAACAAGGACCTAGAATCTGGTGAAGACGATGAAGACGAGATGAAGAGAAGTAACTACCAGCAAACACAAGGAGACTACAAGATCTCCCTACCAGCGGAATCCTCATAATGAAAAGAAATCAAGGGCTGCACTATCGAGAAGCTTCCAAAGACTCGGCGAAGGCTTCATACGCAAGATAGCGACTCAGACCCTAAGAACGATGACGTCTAGGATAACTAGTCCTAAGATAGGATTCCCTTATATCGTGAGTAGTTAAGTCATTGGTCCCTAGGGTAGACCATGTTTGCTAGCCTAAGTTACTTAAGGCGTTGGTTGATGTGTGTTTTTGCGAAGGACACCCTGTATTAATGTTTTGGCTTGTATGACCTTAGTCGAATGTGTTGTGAGGATCGATAACCCACCTAGTAACTCAGGAAACCCTCCATGTTAGTTGTCGCTAACGAGAACCCAGACTAACCTCGGGAGTATATGAGAGGAAGAGTGCCCCAAGAACCAGGACTTCAACATCTTCTAGTTAGAACCTCCTGAAGACTCTGCCTCAGTAGGATGGAGTACGTCGTCAAAACACACCTCTCAAGACTCGTCACAAGCACTGCACGCCATCATTCACCTACTTACCATAGTCAGAATGTGGTTGAAGCCGAAAGTATATCACCAAAGGCTCCCCACTACCGACGAGAAACCATAAAATTTTCTAACCTAGACAAGAAGTAACGAGCTAACCCCACTAACCTTCGGTATTCTAGAGCGTCCGACAACCCCAAAGGAATAAATATTATCTTCAACCCCACTGCCAAAACTGATAGGACATTCCTCACCCGAAGGCTACATTACCCCAAAATCTTGAAGATAAGCATACGTGAAGACAACGAATCTACTCCACCATCGATCAAAAGCCACAAATAATCCAAGTGAAGACATTTCCTCCAAAGCTGGATGCCTCTACTCTGACTGAAGATTTGCTAAGTCCTCTGCTATATCAGTTGAAGACCCACTTGAAAGACCGCAGTTTCGTTAAACCCCTTTAGTTTCAACCTGTTTGGACGTTCTGCAAATTCAATAGATTCGAATAGGCTTAGTACGATAAAGTAGTATAAGAGCCTCGTAGAAACTAGCTTGTGGATGACATCTGAAGATTTCAACTCCAGACAGAAGGTCGGTGATGGTCTTCAAGCAGCATTCGAGTCCAAGCTACCTTACTTTAATCCTAAGGGAGAAAGACTGCGTCTTTCCCACAAACATAGATTACCCCCGCTAGAAACAACCCCATGAGTTTTTGACTCTAAGTTGTCAAATAAGTTACGACAAGCCTCTAAGAAAACATCATAGACCCTCATGAATAAGATATCAATCTATAAACCCTATCCTCAGAGGAGTACTCCCAAAAGTTCCAATTAGAGGTAGTTTACCCAACCAGAGAACTTGAGATATTGACTCCGAAAGGAAAAGAAGATCATCCCTCGCCACCAGGTCTAAACCTTGCTCGACACTCCATGCATCCAAGTAGATCGAAGGCCAGCTCTACCGACATAGTAACCAAGTTCAAAGACGAATCCCCTAGGTTAATATGATGGAAACATATAGCACTAACCCCGACTCAAAATCCCTTAACCTCACTCTCCTGAATCTCGGGACGAGATTCTTTTTAAGGGGGAAAGGTCTGCAACATCCCAATTTTAGCAACCCTGATTAGTTTACCAAAATGCAAAAAATCAGGGGAATAAAAACTTTTTCTTGTTTAGAGATGCATTACTTACTTTCTTGATTGCTTGTGTGTATGCATCTAACTATGTATTATATAATATACTCCTAACCTCACCCTTAGTTGACCAAAACTATTTAACAAAATTGTCTTGGCTCAATCTTATATATTCTCAAATGTTCTGGCATTTCAAAGCTTGAGCCAAGATGCCTTTGTAGCAACAACTTTTTCCCTAGCTTCTATTTACAAAACTATGGAGATCTATATGATATAATCTCCCTATGTTTTCAATACATAACTTCAACTACTCTTACCCCTAGGTTCTCCAAAACCTTTTATAAAGCTTTTAATTTCTATTCTTGGTACATGTACCAAGGGCCTTACCTTATTCAAAACTCCAACCCTTTCAAAATCCTCATCCTTATCTCAAGCTAGGTTTGATGATAACCCTAGTAGTAGATTGGTTTGCTTACTAAAATGAATTGCCTTGATCTGTTTTTTGATGATTTTCCTTCATCTGTTGTTTTGCTTGTTTGTTTAGGAAGTAGTATGAGAGACCCTAGGATCTCATCCTATTGTATCTATCTAATATAACATTACCAATCCTAAGCAAGTAACCAAAGTTTTATCTGATCTCAAGTCCCTAAAGTGAACCCTTAATCCCTTAACTAGATCATTCAGAGCTAATCATTTCTAAAAGTTTCCAAGTCAATGAAGACCAACTACAAGCATAGATCCTTTCTACTCAAACTACACTCCAACATCGTCCACTTTATGATGATTTGGAACCGTGCATACTTTCAAAACCATCCCCTCTCTTATTCTAGTCTGGAAAACTATTATCAATATCACATCGTTGAGTGCCTCTCTTTCACAACCCCTGTGCAGTTTTGGAAATGCACTTGACTCTGGCTAGACTATCCATTAACCCACTTGTTCTTGATGGTTTTGCAGGAAAGAAATTAATCTTTTCTGCAAATCCTACTAACATGCCTACTTTTGAAGAAGCTCATATCTCCATGTTAACTTATTTTCACCAACTCCTAGAATGAGTGTTCTCTATTTATAAAGTTATATACATCCCTATTTCACTTGTTCCATTTGGATCCTTTGTCTCCTAAAACCCACATGGTTTGTGAAGCTATTTAATATTCTACTATGACACCCTTATTTTCACCCAACCTTGGCATCAAACCTAAGAAATATCAACCCTGATCAACCTAAATCTTCTGAAACATGTGATCTACATCACTTGGACTACCAAATTATATGCCCCTTAAATCAAATGGTTCCTTGGAGTCACCTTCTATAACATGCCAAACCTATAAGGAAAATATTAAAACCATAGAGAAAGACTATAATTTTTAGCACCATGGTTTAGGCTAACCATGATCCACCTTGGACATGCATTTACACCTCTTGGTACCTTATTATGAGTACTATTGAACACCATCCTTGCCCTAGACAAACCCTAAAATCTAGTGCCATTTCTTGGAAGGTTTGTAACCCTTGTTGAATTAAGGGAATGGCCACCTTAATTCTTGTCAACTTTCGAGATCATTTTCCAAGCCATGGGAGGGAACTAGGTAGAAACCTTGGCATGAAGAAACTCACCTCACATCCCTCTATCCAACCTAGTAGCGGCCCAGAACAGATGAACCTCGAGCTAATAGGTATCATCAAGCAAAGTTGGCAATTTGTTAACTCGAGCCTAGATCCTCCACTCCCCATTTCCTTCTCTCCACTGCCCCTGTTATCGTGTACCATGCATTGCACGAGCATCACACCGTCCCTATTCCTATACCACGCCCTAGGCAGACCCTTGTAGCCCCAGACCTGGCCATGCGAGACAGACACACAAGATCACCAAGATCTTGCCTAACCAATGCCACCGCCGCCCTCTGTCCTTCTCTGTCGTTCCTAGACCCTGCACGGTCTGTACCAACTCCCAGAAACCGCCTCGATGATCCCCTTCACTCACCCACGCTATAATCGACCCCCAATCCACGGTGGCCATGTCACGCTAAACGTGTCGCCCACTCGAACCACACGCCTTTCCCCGGTGCCACCTCGCACTAGCCGTGGTGGAAAAACTCACCTCCATCCTCCCTACCACCCTCTCACCTAGCCCCGCCCGACTCCCTAGCCTGCCCGAGCTGTAGACTGACGCAACCTTTCAGTTGAACACCTCGCATGTACCCTACCCCTACAGCTCTCCTAGCTTTGTCACGAGGCCCCGATACAAGAACGCACCAAGGCCACGTACCAACAGCACCATAACATGCCCTAGTGCTCCTCTCGTCCAATCGCGCTCACCCTCTCTTTGTCTCACCATGCACCTGGTCCACCGTGGGCACGCCCACCCCGCACCCTCTTTTCCCTTCCTACTCGCGTACACCACCCCACTCTTGCCCTGAGAACAGATATGCATGCCTCTTGTTCTCCCTCTCCATCGCACGCCCATCTCTTCCCCGTCTCCACCGCAGTATGAAGTGGGTTGCAGTCGCTCTCGGCCACCCTTCGCCTTCCTCTGCACACCCTCTCCATGCCCATTTCTTATTCTATCTAACGTGGCCCTTTCCGTTCTAGGGGAGCCCGGAGTTGCCGTCTCCATTGAAGACCTGCCCTGGCCATAGGCGACCATGTCCCTTCTTGGGAACCTTTGCCACCGAGCCTTCTCCTTCCCAGGGAAGCGATGTGCCTCCGCCTACCTCTACATAGCTCGCCGTCATGCCTAGTGGCCCTAGGTGAGATCATGTGAATTCCCTGACGAACAATGGTTTCCTGGCCATCTCTTTGGTCCTGATCTACAAGACGACGCTTGGTCGTTGATTCCGTTTCTAATCGCACGGGCGATAATGCCTCATACCCTATTGACCTCCTCACGTCACTGATGATCGGGCCTCGCCCATTAGTATTTCAAAATTTTGTCCCTGCGCGTGGCGACGCTCTGTTGGGCTGGTGTCGCCCTGCACGACCCAACCTCCTCCCAGAACCGGCACAGTTACCTTCCTCTTTTATCCTTTTTCCTACAGATTTGTAGTATGCCTTGAGGAGTAAATCACAACAAAAAGGAAACTGCATGCACTTATCCAGATACAATTTTTACTAAGTTCCTTTTGGTTTTATCTAACATTCAAAACAAAACCTAGGCCCAAATTAATTTTAACTATTTTTTTAGGATTTAATCAACTAAATAGTATCTTTTGCAATCACTAAATCCCTTAGTAAATTTCACAACTCCAAATGGAGTAAATCCAACACCTACTAAAAGGTAGTCTATGAACACTTCAATGGTCCTTGGAATCATCCAAATTGAATTTATGGATCTACAATATTTAAAATATCAAAATCATTTAAAAATGCCTTATAGAAATTCTCTAGGCAATTCAACACTAGGTATTTGGATGAATCCAACTCTCAGTGATGTGGTAACCAAATACCTACAAAACCCTAGGAGATCTAGATTTATTGAGCTATTACTATTTTGTAGGGAAGTTAACATTTCTTATTAGTGTGGTTTCACTCAATAAATCCTAGAAGAAACTATGGAACTACAGAAAAGATGATTCCAAATTCTACAGGGTGGTATTTGAGATACCTGTCCATTGTCCCTTGTCTCATATAGTTTCTACCTATAAAATAAATCTGCATTAAAAGGCAATTTGCATGTAGAATTGACTTTCATAATTTCCCAAGGGCATTCTGGTAATTATTTTGAGGCAATTCCAACTCCCAAAAATCACAAACTCACAGATATACAAAACCCTTTATGGAAAAATTTATTTCACGTACAGATCCTTTTTGGTGAATTATTCACCTAAACTAGGGTTATTTCCACTATAAAATCCATATCTAAATAAAGAGAAGTGATAAAATCATGAAACCACTTTTGGTGGCCTTGTTATTTCAATACCTATCTATTGATATCATTTTTGCATATTGATATCATATAGACCCAACCCTTAGTTCCAAATTCCTTTATGATGTAGTTTTGGCAAATAAATCATGAAAGAAAATCCACGAGGGCAATTATAGTAATTCCTAGTGCTTTGGACTCAATCTATCAAAACCTACTAAAGTTAGTAATGTGATGAATGTTTGTCTACAGTATTGTAATGATGCTTGTATGCCTTGTGTTGACAGTGACTCTATTTGATTGCATGTACTATGCTTGACGATGTTAGTTGTGATTATAACTAAGACCAGAAGAATATGGTCATTAATGTTTATTATGGTGTTTTAAGAAGAAGTCCAGGGGCATATATTGCCAGATTGCTGATCGCAGGCAAGCCAACTTCTTGCCCATAAGCCTTGTCCTACTGTTTTACTTATGCGTGTTTTACCTACTATTTATGAAAACTACATGGTTTTATTATATGATGATCTATATCTGATAGTGGCTTGGCTCCTCCAAGCCCTTACACATTTGTTCTACTAAGTACAACCCCGTTTATGACACATACTTTTCCCAAGTAAGATAAACGGTGTATAACATTGTACCCCTTTGGAAGACCCCAGAAAACTTTTACAAAATGTTCTATGGTAAAACCTTGGTGAGGTCTGAACTACCAAGAGAAGTTTGAGAAAAAAAGGTTTTCGTTTTGCAAATGATACTGAAGTGGAGATGGAGGAAAAAATGTTCACAAAAACACGCCTAGTTCTTTGTAGCTTTAGCTATAACAACTTAAGTCGTGCAACCACATTACTCCTATATGGGAAGGGGCTGGACTCGAAATTTGCTTACTCTAGTATAGGTTGCCTTGCAACTACTATAGGAGATTTCTCCTGTAAGGGTCCATGTGAAGCATCGATCAGGAGAAGAAACAAATGGTGTGCGGTCCTCCGGGCATTACTATGAGCCTCTCATTGAAAGCGCACACTTTGTGTAGTGGAAAAGGTGCTTCAGTTGGTCCTCGGTACCCGACATCCTTGTGTTGAGGGGAATGACTCATAGGGTAGGCACTTGTACTGGAGTGGGCATCCTAACGGTCTTTATTGGATACTCGGCCCACGATCCATAAGGGATCAGGGAAGGGTACCCGGATGGTGTGGGTAAAGTGTACATCCTCTATTGAGTGTAAATATATTCGAATAGCCGTGTATGCGGTTATGGACAATTTGGGCAAAGTACTGTAGAGTGGTGCTAGTTTTGATTTGAAAAAGGATTTCGGAAAAGCAAAGGCATTTGGAAATGTTTTGACCATGGTAAGGTCAGAAAGGAAGGAAAGGAGTTTGTTCATGGGATGACCGGAAGGAAGTAACGAATGGGTGACACAATCCTAGCGTTTTCCAAAACTTTTCAAAAATATTGCCAAAATGGGTTACAAAAGTTTTTAACAAATATATGTAGATGCTATATCAACAAGAGAAACTATCTTATAAAAGAACCTCTCTTGGATCCCTCCTACTACCATAGCCATATTTCATATTCTCTGTTTATATTGTTCTTCTCTTAAAATGGTTTGCGAGTATATTCAAATTACTCAATGGCATTGTCCCTAGCTATTAACTTGGTCAGATTTGAGAAGCAAGGAAGAAGAAGGTGGAGTTGACGACCATGAGAGCTAGGACATTCCCCAGTCAATTGCATGTAGGTTAAGGCATGGCTCAGGCTCTGTGCTTCGAGAAAGTCCCACTCATGATGTCTAATGTAGCCATAATGGCAATTGAGGTAGGACTTTTATCCACTTAGGTAATGGATGTTTACTTTGATACTTGTCGTTTATGTGCCACGACAAACTGATCATGGGATCTTGGTGTATGCATAGTAGGGATTCTCAGAGGATTAATCCAGGCACACCACAACTGACCACGAAATGCCCATCCGCCACCCCTGTCACCCTCTTTCCCGTCCCACCCGTCCACGCCGCGTAACGGTAATTTCTCTTGCCCGTTTGCTATTTTTTGGTACTCGTAAGCTACAAAATTGTTAGAATATTGCTCAATATCCTGCATGCTATTTCCTTTTTGTTTGCACCCACATCTAGTAGGTCCTATCCACATCATTAGCTTCTCACTTTTATTCCCTTTCTTACATTCTCACTCTATCAGTATAATCCTGTAACACTAAACCATAGATGTTATTCTTTCTGAGCGCTTGCGCGGGTCATGAAAACATCTCATAGAGGATCCAACACTGACAATCTGATGCCAAGCAAGGCTGAAATGCGAGGTTTCCTTATGTTACTTAGGCTAGTTTCTTGTAATGTGAATAAGTTATAAAACCTTCAAGCCTAATAAGTTAATAAGACATTCTACCTAAAGCCTTTCCATGACATTTGCATTCATGTTCTGTTCTGTTTCTATCTGTGAATGCTTAATTCAGAAAATGTCCATCTAGTTTGAATCATATATCTGTCATTTTTAATGCTTTCATTTTGGTGTTTCACCTGCTTTCATCCTTCCAAACCAGCTATCTAGTTTGAATCATACATCTGGTAATTTTTAATGCTATATTTTTGGTGTTTTACAAGAGTTTTCATCCTTCCTAACTAGTTAACTGGGTTTTAAATGCCATGCCTTAATGCAGAGAAATGAGGAAGTACAAGGACCAGAGTTCTAGCTACTCGGTTCAGATTCTTCTAGCAGATTGACAAGGAGGCGCACCGCGTAAGAAGGAGCTACTGTTAGCCTGAACGTGCCACTGTAAGTTTATACTTACTTTAAATGATATCTACTTTAAATAATATTACTTTTTCACTTGTTCTTTGCTTTAACCTCTTTCACCATATTTTAGCAGGCTGGAGTTAAAACCAAACAGGAGTCCTCAGAAGGCAAGACTGGAAGTTGAGATCCCTCTTCCCATTCATCCTCCGATTGCATTTCTGAAGCAAACGACTTACTTAACAGTCCACCTAGAACAACTCATGCAGGTGATAAATATATGAAGGTTATATTGCATGCAAAAAGAAAGGGTGTAGTTGCTCTTAGATATGTAGCTGAAATGTTGAAGAAGAGGACAAATGTTACATTGAAGTGAATCGTCATGTACCAATCTTTTATTGATGATACCAAAACTTTGTAATCTTTTAGAATGTCGATCTTGTTGTAATAAATTTTTATTGTTGTGTAATAAGTAGTTTAAATTTGTGCTTGTTTATTAATTGATGTATTGACATTCCTGTGTTGTTCTGCAAAAAAGTAGGCACTACAAAAAAGGCCGAAACAGTAATTGGCTGGATCAGTAACATGTCAAACATTGAAACAATGTAAACATGGACGGTCCAAAACGAACATTAAAAGGGAGAATAGTAGAAGGTTAGAACTCTAAAGTCCAGAAAAGTAGAAGGCCAGAACTGTGAGTGGCCAGAACATTAGAAGACCAAAATAGTGAAAGGCCTGAATAGTAGAAGGCCTGAATAGTGGAAGGTTGGAACAGTGAAAGGCCTCAATAGTAGAATGCCGGAACTCCTAAGGGCAGAACAGTAGAAGGCCAGAACTTCTAAAGGTCAGAATAGTAAAAGGCCAGAATCTGCTAAAAAGTAAAATGCCAGAACAGTAGAAGGCCAGAACAATGAAAGACCACTATAGTGACAGGCCACTATAGTAATAGCCTGAATAGTACAAGCCTAAATAGCCAAAAGCACAAACAATAAATGGCCTAAACAGTAACGAGGCGAAAATCCAAAAAGGATGGAACAATAACAGGCATGAATGGTAATAGACCTAAAAAGTAAAAGTATAGATTGACACCAGGCCTGGACAGTACCAGGTCGTCAAGGTGCAATCCTAGGGTGGCCGCATAGTGTTGGGCTAACTTGGGCCTCAAGTAGGCCGAAACAGTATCGGGCCTAAAATTCTACAGGTCGTGGTTGGCTACAGTACTAGGCCTATTTCAAATAGTGCAGGAAAAAACAATAAATGGTTGTATTATTATTAGGCTATCCTCATGGGCCGACCCACTGAATAATTAGCAGGCCATGGCCAGGCCTAGCGTCTGCCATGGTTTATGTGTTTGCGATGTTGCAGTTTGCATGATGTCATCAGTCAGCGCGGCTAGTGAATAGATATACGACGGAACAAGTTTTCATGGATGAAGGGTGCGATCTGCCATGGTTAGGAAATAAACCGTGGTAGAATCATTTGTGACGGGATTTCCAACAAAGGCCAACTATCTTAGAAGACTTTTTAACCATAAAAAAGGCCTTCAACTAGGAAAATCGTCCATTGTATAAGCCAATTTTTCTTGTAACGAGAGAGAAAAACAAAGAAGAAGAGACTATGAGAATAAACGAGAGGCAGTGTGAGAGCAACGAAGAAGGAGTTGACGGGTTTCTGACACAAGGTACATGTACACTCCACTAGCTACTACTAGTAGTACTACTAAATTTATGGTGGTCCTATATATGCATGCAAAAAAATTGTGTTTTCTCTCTCCTTCTTTGTCTCTCACCATCCATCCTCCCTCTCTCCTCCCGTGTAGTGCCACGCAAACCACCACTTGGACATATTTTTTGCTATTTTCAACAGCTGTTGGTCTAATCCGTTGCAATTTCCACCACTTGGTCATCTAATTACCTATTTAGCTATGTTGACATCATAACAAATAGTTGTGCCTGACTGTTTAGTACTTCCATTAATTTATAAATTTGTAAAAACTTACATATTCAAAGTTATTCATACATCGTATATAACTAGTGAGTTTCATGTGCACTGCACATGAGACTCATATAATAGAGGTATGAAATATCATCACTATATAAAATTATAATAGGTATGGGTGTTGAAAAAATTATAAATTTGATCGATATTTATAAAGTATGGGTGTATATTTGGTTCTTGTACTTTGTATCATGTAGAAGTCAATGTTTATTAGCTACCTAACACTTGAAAATTTTGGTAACATGGTCTAAAGAAATGACGGAGAGGATTCAAGAATGATGGATACGTGTGTTTTGAGGTTTGTGCATAGCGTTTATTGTGCTAAACTCTATCAATGGAATCTTATAGATGCTAGAATGGAAAAGAAGATCCAACAGCTAGAAATGTTGGCATTCATGAGTCTTGATCAATGGTCAATATTCAAAGTTATTCGTAGCCTATATAGTGGCAGGATAAGATAAGATAAAACTACTAGCATAAGTGGCACGTGACTTGCATGTGTGACTCAGATAATAGAAGTATGACATGTCATCTCTATATAAAACTATAATAGGTAAAGCTCAAAAGATAATTATAATTTTGAGCCACATCATATCCATAAAGTATCGGGTGTATATTTGGTTAGTGTACAACCTTGACACTTAGCTACCTAATAATACCTCCATTTCAAAGCATTTTTTTTGAAAAGTCAAGCTATGAAAAAATTGACCAAACTTTTAGAAAAAACTATCAAGGACTATGATATTATATAGATACCTTATGAAAATATGTTTCATGATGTATCAAAGGGTGTGCATTTCGTATTTTAAATATATTTTTATGAAAACATGGTCAAACTTTACGTGGTCTGACTTTTGCAAGAAAAACATAAGCCTGCTTAACCTTTAAATCAGAGGTAGTACTCGGAAATTTTAGTAACATGCTTTGGAGAAATGACAGAGAAGATTCTAGAATGATGGATAAGTGTGTATTGACATTTGTGCATAGCATTCATTATGCTAAAAACTATCAATAGAATCTTCTAGATGCTAGAATGGTAAAGAAGATTCAACGGTTAGAAATTTTGGGATTTGCTACTCTTGATCCATAGGTCAACCTTCAAAGTTATTCAAACACTATATAGTGGTAAGAAAAAAATTAAAAAAAAATACTAAAAATTCGAGCCACGCCCATAAAGTACTGGGTGTATATTTTGTTATTGTACTTTCTATCATGTAGAAATCAACCTATTAGCTACTTAATACTTGACATGCTCTGGAGAAACGACGAATAAGATTCTAGAAATATTGAAAAGTGTGTTTTTAGGTATGTGTGTGGGGGCCCCGGATTAATCCTCATAGACTCTCTGTTATGCATATCACCACGATCCTATGATCAGTCTATCGTGGCACATAACCAACAAGTATCAAAATAAACATCCATTACTTAAACGTATGCAAGTCATACCTTAATACCATTATGGCTACAATGATCGTCATCAACGGAACTTTGATAGAGCGTAGAGTCGAGACCTGCCTAAACCTACAGGCTGCTGACTGGGAGAACGTCCTATCTCGCATAATCCTCAACGTCACCTTCTTCTTCCTTACTTCTAAAATCTGACCAAGTTAATAGCCAGGGACAATGTCAGTGAGTACTTTGAATATAATCGCAAACCACCTTAGGATAATAACAATAAAAGTATATGCAATATGTATGTGGTGGTAGGAGGACTCCAAGGGAGGTTCTTTTGTCAAATAGTTTCTCTTGTAGATATAGCATGTCTATATCTTTGTTGAAAGCGTTTTCAAAACATTTTGGAAACCTTTTTGAAAACTTTTGGACAACACTAGACTGCGTCACCCATTTGTTCCTTCCTTCGGTCATCCCATCACCAACATTTCTCTTTCCTTTCCGACCGTCCCATGGTCAAAACATGTTTCCTTTCCGACCATCCCATGGTCAAAACATTTCCAAATCCTTTGCTTTTCCGAAATCTTTTTTGAAAATAAAACTAGCACCTCTCTATAGTAGATTAACCAACCCGTCCATAACCGCGGGCATGGATATTCGAATAGATTTATACTCTGCATAGGTTGTATACTTTACCCACATCATCCAGTTAACCTGCCCTAGTCACCTTTTGATTGTGGGTCAAGTAACCGATCAAGACTCTCCAAATGCCACTCTAGCATAGGCCCTACCCTATGAGTTGTTCCTCTCAACACCGGAATGTCTGGGCCAAAGACCAACCGGAGCACCTCCGACTCCTCGAGAGTGGGCACTTTCAATGAGAGGCTCAGAGTATCACCCGGTCGCTCACATGGGCGATCCTACTTACTCTAGGTGATTTTCTAACAGTTGACCCTTTATGTAAAGGAAGCCAGGAATTAGAGGGAGTTGTTCCCTTAGAAGTAGTTATGAGAATTCCCACACCGGAGTAGCAAACTTCAAGTCTGGCCCTGTCCCATTCCAGAGTTATGTGGTTGCACGGGTCTAGTTGTTATAGCGAAAGCTCCAAAGAACCGGGTGCGTTTTCGTGAACATTTTTCCTCCATCTTTAGTTCAACATTTTGTAAAAAAAACCTTTTTCCTTGCTCAAACTTCTCTTGGTAGGTCGAACCCCACCAAGATTTTACCATAATGAAGTTGTTATTATCGTATTCCAAGTATATGATAGATGTTTATTTTACATGCTATAATTCTATTGATTGGAAACATTAATACCTATGTGTTTAATAAATAAAGGGTTCCTAGTTATGCCTCTCTGATACGTTGCTAACATATCCATAATTTTTTATGTTCCATGCTTGGTTTTATCTACTTTCTTATGTTTTATCCACACTTTGGAGTACTTTTCATATGATTTCTTGGACTAACCTATTAACAAGAGCCACAGTGCCAGTTGCCTGTTTTCTGCTATTTTTGGTTCTAGGAAAGTCAGAAAATCAATATTCTCGGAATTGGACCGGACAAAAGCCAAAGTCGATATTTTCCCGGAAGATTCACGGAGCCAGAAGGAGAGCCGGAGAGGGGCCACAGGGTGGCCATACCACCCCTAGGTGCGGGTCCCCCCAGGCCACACCAGGGCATGGTGTGGGCCCCCTGGCCGCCCGCCGACCTTGCCTCTTCGCCTATAAGATGCCTCCCGATGCAAAAACCCTAGGGAGTCAAGCCTCCAGCCACGAAAAGTTCCGCAGTGCCGCCGCCACTGAAGGGGAGATTCGGGGGACAGAAAGTCTCTGTTCCGACACCCTGCCGGGACGGGGAAGTGCCCCCGAAGCCATCTCCATCGATCTCCACCACCATATCCATCACCATTGATGATTCCCATGATGAGGAGGGAGTAGTTCTCTCTCGAGGCTAAGGGTTCTACCGGTAGCTATGTGTTCATCTCTCTCTCTATGCATGATCTTATTGAGATCATGAGCTTGTAATCTATAGATCTACCTTGCTACTCAAGTGCTTAATAGATCTCTGTTCTCCCCATGTGTGTGAAAGTGACAGCGTGCACACCATGGTGGCACTTAGGCTAGAGATTACAAATACTTGTTATGAGTTATATTTGGAGTTGGATGTCTTTATGAAATTGTGGTGTTTGTTGGAACCATCTAGTACTCAAGGTGACAGTGTGGGGTTATCTAGATGGGGAAAGTGAACTTTGAGGTGTGCTCTTATAGCCCTACCATGGATTAGAGTGTCCAACCGGAGAGTAGTTAAGAGTAGTATCATAAAGAGAAGATATTTATATGAGAGTGTTCACTAGTGAAAGTATGATCCATAGGCCTTGTTTCTAAGCACAGAAACACCGTTTTCTATTAGATATGTTACATGTTTGCTTGCTTCTATCTTTATTTCAGTTTTAATTTAGTCTTTTCCACGCCATCAAGCTATTTTCTATCACCGTTACCACTTATAATTATCTAGACCACTTGTATTTCACTATCTCTTCGCCGAACTAGTGCACCTATACACCTGACAAGTGTATTGGATGTGTTGGGGACACAAGAGACTTCTTGTATCTTGATTGCAGGGTTGCTTGAGAGGGGATACCTTTGGCCACTTCCTCCCTGAGTTCGATAAACCTTGGGTGATCCACTTAAGGGAAAACTTGTTGCTGTTCTACAAACCTCTGCACTTGGAGGCCCAACAACTGTCTATAAGAATAGAAGTGCGTATACATCAAACTATTTTCTAGCGCTGTTGCCGGGGAGGAAAGGTAAAAGGTATTCACACCGGAGGATTAAAGAAGAAGAACCTCCCACAAGCGCCTATTATTTTCGGCGCCGTTCTTGGTAAAATAAAGTACTCACATCCTTCGATGTGAGTGCTCGAAGTTATTTCCTTTAGATTCTGTAATTTTGTCTTTTTTTTCTTGATTTCACTAGTCAGGCTTAATGGAAAACAATAAGAAAATTAGAGAGCTTTATAGTATTTATCTTGAGTTAGGACATGAAGTGTTTGAACAGAAAATTAAAAAACCCATGGAACTATTACATGCTAATAGCAATGTTGTTATTATGAATTCTTTGGACACCATTATTGCTAATGCTATGGAAACTTCTAAGCTTGGGGAAGCTAGTTTTTATGAAAATGATCTTTTTAGTTCCCCGGCTTTGGAAGATAGCTATTCTATTGCTTATGATGATACCAAACCTCCAATATATGATGATTACAATCATGAATATGATATTTTCAGTCCACCTACTATTGAGGAGGAAATTAATTATGACTACAATATTCCTCCTATATTTGATGATTATGGTGATGAGAATAATAATGATAGCTATTTTGTTGAATTTGCTCCCACTATAATTAATAAGAATGACTATGCTTATGTGGAGAGTAATAATTATTATATGCATGTGGCTCATGATAAGAATGTTTTATGTGATAGTTATATTGTTAATTTTATTCATGATGCTACTGAAAGTTATTATGAGAGAGGGAAACATGGTCTTATATATCTCAATAATATTAAGTTTCCCCTCTTTATGTTGAAAGTCTTGAAGTTGCACTTGTTTTGCTTTTCTATGCTTGTTGCTTTGTGCTTTCATGACTTGTTTCTTTACAAGATTCCTATGCATAGGAAGTGGGTTAGACTTAAATATGTTTTAAATTTTCTTCTTGATGCTCTCTTTTACTTCAATTCATATTTCCTATGTGAGCATCTTCTCAAACTATCATGCCTAACTTAAAGGCGTTAAAGAAAAGTACTTATTGGGAGCTAACCCAAAAGTTTTAGATGAGTCTTGGAAGTTATTGCTTCAGTAATAACCTCTCCTTATCCTTTTTATTTGCTTTTTGTGCCAAGAGTAACCTCTAATGAGAGAGAAGTAATGATTGGGAAAATTGCTGTCCCGAAACAGATTTATGTGCTTCACCGTAAAAATTCGTGTAAAATCTCTGTACTTCCTTTTGAGGCGTGAATTTTTGTGCTTCTGACCCAGGTTGTTATCTAACTTTCTTTAGTTCAGCACTTTTTGATTAGAGCAACAGATGGTCTTCGAAAAAATTTGTCTTTACCTGCTGGTCTGTTTTGACAGATTTCTGCCATTTTCTGCATTTGCTTCTTGTTGGTTCCTTTTTGAGTTCTTTTGGGGAATTGAGCTTTTTGAGTTAAGTTCTACAGTAGATTGTGTTTTAATTGACGTTTTATTGGTGTTGGAACTGAACCTAAAGACCTATTATCTTGAGTGCACTAATGTTGCTAATAAAGATTGTGTGAAGTTTTGTATGAAGGAAAAGTTTCAGGTGTATGGAAGGAATGAGTAATGAGATGAAGGATGGACTAAAGATCAAGCTTGGGGATGCCACGCGTGTCACCCCAAGAAATATCCAACAAGTACAAGCGTCAAAGCTTGGGGATGCCCAAGGCATCCCCCTCTTCATCAATAAAAATCCCAGGTTCCTTCCAAACGCTTTATTTTTATTGTTTCATGCACAATTGTGTTGTTCTTCGAGTGTCTTATTTTTCATTTTCGTTTTGGTTTTTTAGTTTGCTTTGTTTGATTAGTTTTCTGAATAAATTGGTTGGACCCCCTCTTTCATACATTGGTTTTCAAATAGTTTGGTTTGGATTGGAAAAGAGTAGGAAAGTTCATGCTTAAGTGGTAAAGAGAGCTTGTTTTTGACTGTGGCCTATGCTTTGTCATGCCATGCTTGATATTGTTTTGGCTTTCTGCTTAGTATTATTTGCTGTAGCATGACTTGTTATAAACAATTGAGATTTCTTAATGTGCCTTGGATGAATCATGCGTTGTTTTAGCATATTAAAGCATAATATTGTGGTATTCTCCTTTGATGCTTTATTTGCGTTGACTTGGCGCATGCTCACACCATGTTATGACTATCCAAAGTCACCATAGCCTTGATGATCCTTTACTTTTCAACTTGTAGTATCACTTTATGCTTTGATCAATGATGTTTTGTCGCTCTGCAAGATTATGGCCATTATTGCTCTCTTAGTTTGTCGCTCCCAGTCTTTTGCTATCCTCCGCAACCAAGTATGAATTCCACTCATGCATCCAACTCCCTAAACCAAGTTATTCCAAAGAGTCCACCATACCTACCTATTAGACTATGCTATTCCAAGTATATTCATGCTTTTGTTTACCTTCCAAATTAAACTTGTTATGAGAAAACTAGTGATTAAAGCTCTCACGAACTTGATGGCACACTTTACTTTTCTTGCCCTTAATAAACTTCAACCATTGTGTCGTCTATGTTGTATATGCTTGCACTTATTTGTTGGGGATTAGCAGAACCATGCTGTCATGGGGAACGCTTTCAACATTGCACTGGTACTTTGTACCTAGTTGATATCATGCTCTTTTGTCTATGGATGTCGTCGGTGTGAAATGAAAGGGGATCTTGTAAGTCCATGGAGTTATGTATATGTGTTAGAGAAACGCCTGGGCCGCTAGTCTAATCCATGCTGACAAGGTGGAAACCTGCAACATAACCATAATGAGCTGTCTATGAAGCATTCTTCTTATAAAAAAGAGTCCGATATTGAGAAAAAAAAGAGAAAAAGAAAAAAAGAGATTATGAAAAGAGGAAAGAGAGAAAAAAGCACCATATTCCCATGGTGAGTAAGAAGATTGCTGAGATGTTTGTTGTCTGCTTGCCTTGTCATTTTGATATGGGGATTCTTCCGTATCATCACACAAGGGGTACCCCGTTGGCGGTTCTCTACGATACACATGTACTTACAATGACAAGAACTTACCGGTGACTAAACTTGAGTAGCATGAGGAGCGGACCTCGTATTCAAGGGACATGAGATTTCCAACTTATACTTTGTCAAGCATATACTCCACACTTTGTTCACTTTAACCTTAATCACTTCAAGATGCTTATGATAGGGGCAATGACAGCTGAAAGCTATAAGTACCATAATTTTTGGAAGTTGTTTATGAAACTTGAATCTCTGCTTCCTTCTATGAAGGCCTTTCTTCCACCATTATATTGAGTCTCCACCTTCTATCTTTATGCACCTACTTTGAGAGCATAGTGGCCATTCTTAGTTCTATGTGCATTGTCCCAAGACTAGTTGATTGATGCATAACTTGATATTGCTTGTTTTAAACTATTTGTATCTAGTCACTCTTATGAACTTTGAAGGTGTCCTATGCATTTATGTTTGCTACTCTATGAGGGACAAGCTAAATGCCACTATGCTATGTTTTCTTTATGTGAAACAAACAAACATCTTGCAAAGCATTGTGATTCATGAATCTTTTGTTTGTGCCTTTTCATGTTGCAACATAGTTGCTTTGACTTATTGTTAGAACTTTATCATTCATTTTATGATTGATGTACTATGATCCCAGCTATCAATGTTTTACAAATACTTTGATCAAGTTTATGATGGTGCATGTCACCTCAAAAATTATTCTTTCCTTTTATCACTTACCTACTCGAGGACGAGCAAGAGTTAAGCTTGGGGATGTTGATACGTTGCTAACGTATCCATAATTTTTGATGTTCCATGCTTGGTTTTATCTACTTTCTTATGTTTTCTCCACACTTTGCAGTAGTTTTCATATGATTTCTTGGACTAACCTATTAACAAGAGCCACAGTGCTAGTTGCCTGTTTTCTGCTGTTTTTGGTACCAGGAAAGTCAGAAAATCAATATTGTCGGAATTGGACCGGACAAAAGCCAAAGTCGATATTTTCCCGGAAGATTCACGGGGGTAGAAGGAGAGCCGGAGAGGGGCCACAGGGTGGCTAGACCACCCCTAGGCACGGGTCCTCCCAGGCCACGCCAGGGCATGGTGTGGGCCCCCTGGCCGCCACCCGACCTTGCCTCTTCGCCTATAAGATGCCTCCCGATGCAAAAACCCTAGGGAGTCAAGCCTCCAGCCACGAAAAGTTCTGCAGCGCCGCCGCCACCGAAGGGGAGATTCGGTGGACAAAAATTCTCTGTTCCGGCACCCTGCCGGGACGGGGAAGTGCCCCCGGAGCCATCTCCATCGATCTCCACCACCATCTCCATCACCATTGCTGATTCCCATGATGAGGAGGGAGTAGTTCTCTCTCGAGGCTAAGGGTTCTATCGGTATCTATGTGTTCATCTCTCTCTCTATGCATGATCTTATTGAGATCATGAGCTTGTAATCTATAGATCTACCTTGCCACTCAAGTGCTTAATAGATCTCTGGTCTCCCCATTTGTGTGAAAGTGACAGCGTGCACACCATGGTGGCACTTAGGCTAGAGATTACAAATACTTGTTATGAGTTATATTTGGAGTTGGATGTCTTTATGAAATTGTGGTGTTTGTTGGAACCATCTAGTATTCAAGGTGACAGTGTGGGGTTATCGAGATGGGGAAAGTGAACTTTGAGGTGTGCTGTTATAGCCCTACCATGGATTAGAGTGTCCAACCGGAGAGTAGTTAAGAGTAGTATCATAAAGAGAAGATATTTATATGAGAGTGTTCACTAGTGAAAGTATGATCCATAGGCCTTGTTTCTAAGCACTGAAACACCATTTTCTATTAGATATGTTACATGTTTGCTTGCTTCTATCTTTATTTCAGTTTTACTTTAGTCTTTTCCACGCCATCAAGCTATTTTCTATCACCGTTACCACTTATAATTATCTATACCACTTGTATTTCACTATCTCTTCGCCGAACTAGTGCACCTATACACCTGACAAGTGTATTGGGTGTGTTGGGGACACAAGAGACTTCTTGTATCTTGATTGCAGGGTTGCTTGAGAGGGGATACCTTTGACCACTTCCTCCCTGAGTTCGATAAACCTTGGGTGATCCACTTAAGGGAAAACTTGTTGTTGTTCTACAAACCTCTGCAGTTGGAGGCCCAACAACTGTCTACAAGAATAGAAGTGAGTAGACATCACTCTCTTATAAACTAGCTCGTTGATTAACAAGATGATCAAGGTTTCCTGATCATGGACATTGGATGTTGTTAATAACAAGGTCGCAACATTCGTGGAATGATGTGATGAACATTCATCCGAAGTATAGCATTACGATCAAAGTCATTGTGTTTAAATTGATATAACATCATACGGAGTAATCTTAGTCCTTGGACCATGAGATCATGTCAATCACTAACACTCGAAGAGTAACTTGATAACATGAAACATCACACAGTAACAGCGTGACTATAAACGTGGGTTTAGACACTCCGAAGGTGTTATGTAGAGGCTCATGGATCAAGAGTGAGATTTGTCCATCCTGATGACGGATAGATATACTTTGGGCCCTCTCGGTGATATAACATTGAGATAGCTTGCAAGCAAGTGATGTGATCACTAGAATGTTATATCATGGGAACAAGAAAAAAGTGCATGTCGGTAATGAGATCAAACTAGGTATTGATATACCGATGATCGAATCTCGGACATCTAATATATCACAAGATAAAGGGATTTAGTTACCAGCATTAAAGGTTCTCATGATCATAGAAGTCATCATTGGATGTGTGTGAGTCAGTATGGATCTCTAGGTCCCGCTAATGATTATTGATCGGAGAAAGGTCTCGATCATGTCTTCATTATTCGCGAACCATAGGGTGACACACTTAAGGGATACCGACACCATTTGGATCAAATATGTTCCATCGAAAAGATTTACAAAGTGCTGCAATTATTTCAATGGACACCGAAATTGTTTTAGGTGAAATTGCTGAAATTGGTTGATATTGAAATGTTGCGGGGGTCTTATGTGAATGTTTGTTAATTAAAGTAATTAACAAAGTTCTGAATAAAATAAATAAAATAGTTTTATTAAACGAGAGTTGCATTAATTTTGGTGGAAAATTAATGCATGTGAGTGGACTTTTGAGTGGAGGCAAATTTATGTGAGTGGGAGCTCCACCCACATGAAAGAGGGAAGAGGTGGGGGCACCTCCATGAATGACGCCCATGGGAGGGGGATGGCCCCCTCTCCCTATAAAGGCCCCCCTCTCCTCCTCACAAAGTACACCTCCTCGTGAAGGATCTCTCTCCCCTCTAGAATTATTTCCCCATGGTCTCAGATTAGCGAGATACATGTTCCTCCTCGTCTGGAATGAGTTGTTGCTTCTGCTGCATTGCTGGAGCGAGGAGGCGGAGGTTTTTCGATGGATGGGACGTGTGTGTGAGCACAGATGCGCTGCTGATTTGTGGTGCTAGGACTTCCTCTCGATCTTGAGATCAACAAGCGATCGACTACATCATCCATGAGTCCAATATCTTTACACTTTGTCGGTCTTCAAAGGTATGATCTCTATGGATGTATATCCACCTGTTGCTTGTATCTAGGTAGATAGATCTTGGTGCTTAGTAGTTCCCATCGTAGGAATTTTTTGTTTTCTATGATGCGAACCCAACAGTGGTATCAGAGACCGATCTATGCGTAGATGCTTTGCACGAGTAGTACACATAAGAGTATGTGGGCGATGATGATCATGTTATTCCATCTTATATGTATTTTGGATATTGGTGGCATAGTGGTATGAAGCGGCCCGGACTAACTTTATATGTCCTCGCACATGAGACCTGTTCCACGCTTGACATGCAATTAGTTTTGCATAAGTTGCTAACGGGTGTCTGTCTCTCCTACTCTAGTCAATATCTGATTTACAATGAGTTGCCAATAATTTAGTTATCATCGTTGTGGTTCCATGTTTGTAGGTAAGACCGGTTTTATCTTCGGAAGTCCTAAGACACGTAAAACTTGCAATTGATAAATTAGAAGCGTCTAGTTTAGATTGTTGCTAGGCTAGTGTCATGATATGGTAATGTTATAATTTGAAGTATAGTTGATCCTCTTGGAAATTATAGCATACCTAACATGTAAGTTCCATAGACCTTGGCCTTACACATAAAGGAATGATAAAGATCATACCACTATGCACATGATAGTGATCAAGTGCAATAACCATATCATTTCACTTTTTGCATATGATGTTTGCATCTTATATTGCTTTATTGGCGTTTTAGTAGCATTATAAGATGATCCCTCATTTATATATCAAGATAAAATGTATTCTTTCTTAAGTATGCACCGTTAAGGAAGTCCATCGTTTCAAGACATCATGTGATGATAGGGTGTTTTTGACTCTATACTTTCGTACAATGGGCATAAGACAGCTTTACACACGCGATTACTAAGGTTCTTACTTGGCAATCCTAGCATGTACAGACATGGCCTCAAAACACGGACCAAAAGGTTAAGCATGAGTTATATAGTTGATATGATGCCCATATAGATGCTCGCCTTTGAAGCTACACCGACTCACGTGATGATCGGACTTAGTTTAGTGGATTTGGTTCATGTAATCGCCAAAAACACACAAGGGATGTTGTTTTTAGTGGGATCTCATTCGTAATTTGGATTAGTTAAACTCGATCTATCATAAACTTAGTCTAAATAAACTTTTCAAATTATGTTGTAGATGGCACCACCTGCTTTTCATTTCAATATGTTCATGGAGAAAAAGAAACTTGCAACGAATGGTAGCAACTTTACCAACTGGGCTCTAAATCTTAGGATTCTCCTCCCTACTGCACAAAAGAAATATGTGCTAGAAGCACCACTAGGCCCCCACCAGCTTCTGATGCCCCTAACGAGGAAAACGATGTCTATTTGACTCGTCATTAGGACCACAACTTAGTTCATTGCGGCATACTATATGGGCTAGAGCCAGAACTTCGAAAGCATTTCAAAAATGGCAATGCCTTTGATACCATGGGTGAATTTAAAATGATTTTCGATTCCCATGATGCCGTAGAGAGTTATGACGCTTCTGAAAAGATCTTTATCTGCATGATGGAAGAGAACATATATGTTAGTGAGCACGTACTCAAAATGTCTAGGTACGCCGTTAAGCTTGTGTCCTTGGTAATAATGATTCCCATTGACTTAGGCATACATCATGTTCTCCAATCTCTGCCACCTAGCTACAAAATCTTCGTAAGAAATCTAACATGCAGGGCATGAAGAAGTCTCTCCCCGATCTTCTGTCAATGCTTAAGACTGCAGAAGTGGAGATCAGGAAAGAGCATCAAGTGTTGATGATCAATAAGACCACCAGTTTCAAGAAAGACAAGAAGGGTAAACCGAAGGGAAAGAAGGGCGGAAAATTTGTTGCTACTCCTGAAAAGAAATCTCGACCTGGCCCTAAGTCAGATACTGAGTGCTATTATTGCAAGGGGACTGGCCATGGGAAGCGCAATTGCCCCAAGTATTTGGCGGAGAAGAAGGCCGGCAAAGCAAACAAAGGTATATGTGATATACATGTTATTAATCTATACTTGACTAGTACTCGCAGTAGAAACTCGGTATTTGATACTGGATCAGTTGCTAATATATGTAACTCGAATCAGGGGTTGCAGAACAAGTGACAACTAGCAAGGGATGAAGTCATAATGCGTGTCAGGAATGGATCTTGAGTTGATGTGATCTCCGTTGGAATGCTGCCTCTCCATATGCCGTCGAGATTAGTTAGAAATCTTAATAATTTTTATTTGGTGCCTGCACTAAGCATGAACATTGTATCCGGATCATGTTTATTGCGAAGTGGTTATTCGTTTAAATCAGAAAACAATGATTGTTCGATTTATATGGATAATATCTTTTATGGTCATGCACCTATGATGAATGGTTTATTTCTATTAAATCTCGATAGTAGTGATACACATATTCATAATGTTGATGCTGAAATGATTAAAGTTGAGAATGATATATATGCATATATGTGGCACTGCCGTCTAGGTCATATTGGTGTAAAACGCATGAAGGAGCTCCATTCTGATGGACTCTTGGAATCACTTGATTTTGAATCATTTGATACATGTGATCCATGCCTTATGGGCAAGATGACTAGAACCCCGTTTTCCTGAACAATGGAGCATGCAACAAATTTGTTTGAAATCATACATACTGATGTATGTGGTCCAATGAGTGTGTCGGCGCGAGGTGGATATCGTTATTTTGTTACTTTCACAGAGGATTTAAGTAGATACCTGTATATCTATTTGATGAAACACAAGTCTGAAACCTTTGAAAAGTTCAAGGAATTTCAGAGTGAAGTGGAAAATCATCATAATAGACAGATTAAATTTTTGCGGTCCGACCGTGGAGGTGAGTATCTAAGTTACGGGTTTAGCGCACATATGAGAGAGTGTGGAATAGTTTCCGAACTCACACCTACAGGAACACTACAATATAATGGTGTGTCGGATCGATGTAATCGTACTTTATTGGATAAGGTTCGAACTATGATGTCTCTGACTGACTTGCCACTATCATTTTGGGGTTATGCACTAGAAACCGCTGCAGTCGCTTTAAATCGGACACCATCTAAATCCGTTGAAACGACAACGTATGAATTCTAGTTTGGAAACAAACCTAAGCTGTCATTTCTTAAAGTTTGGGGATGCGATGTTTATGTGAAGAAACTTCAGCCTGATAAACTCGAACCCAAAACAGAAAAATGCGTCTTCATAGGATAACCTAAAGAAATGATTGGGTATTCCTTCTATCACAGATCCGAGGGCAAGGTTTTCATTGCCAAGAATGGATCCTTTCTAGAGAAAGAGTTTCTCGTAGAAGTTGTGAGTAGTCAGGAGGTAGAACTCGAAAAGGTTATTGAACCTTTCCTTCATGAAACGGCAAGTGGCGCAGCATCAGAAACTGTTCCGGAGTTGACTTCGCTGAATGAAGAAGGAACTAATGATAAAGATCATGAAACTCTGAAAGAGGATACTACCAGACCTCGCATGACAAGCATGACACGTGCAACTCCTGAACTATATGGAAATCCTGTCGTGAATTTCATGGTAGATGGAATTGATGACCCTGCGACGTATGAAGAAGCGATGATGAGCCCAGATTCCAAAAAATGGCTAGAAGCCATGGAATCCGAGATGGAATCCATGTACGAATACTAGGTTTGGACCTTGGTGGA
This sequence comes from Avena insularis, assembly GCA_023614405.1. Lineage (NCBI taxonomy): Eukaryota > Viridiplantae > Streptophyta > Magnoliopsida > Poales > Poaceae > Avena > Avena insularis. The sequence continues at coordinate 320,003,003 of CM042694.1, read as the reverse complement.
ATTACCTAATGACCAAAAGGCCGTTGAGAATAAATGGATTTTCAAGGAGAAAACTGATGCTGATGGTAATGTGACCATCTATAAAGCTCGACTTGTCGCAAAGGGGTTTCAAAAAATTCAAGGAGTTGACTACGATGAGACATTCTCTCCCGTAGCGATGCTAAAGTCAGTTAGGATCATGCTAGAAATTGTTGCATATTTCGATTATGAAATATGACAGATGAATGTCAAAACTGCATTCCTCAATGGTAATATTGAAGAAGAGTTGTATATGATACAACCTAAGGGTTTTGTCGATCCTAAGGATGCTGGCAAGGTATGAAAGCTTCAGCAATCCATCTATGGACTGAAGCAAGCATCCCAGAGTTGGAATCTCCGCTTTAATGAGGTGATCAAAGAGTTTAGATTTGTCCAAACTTATGGAGAGGCTTGTATTTACAAGAAAGTGAGTGGGAGTAATGTGGCATTTCTGATATTATATGTGGATGACATATTATTGATTGGAAATGATATAGATCTTGTAAATAGTGTTAAAAGTTATCTAAATAGTAAATTTTCGATGAAGGACCTTGGTGAAGCGTCATATATATTAGGCATTAAGATCTATAGAGATAGATCAAGACACCTAATTGGGCTATCACAAAGTACATACCTTGATAAGATTTTAAAGAAGTTTAAAATGGATGGAAGTAAGAAGGGGTTCTTACCTATGATTCAAGGCAATACATTAAGTAAGACTCAAAGTCCGGCTACGGCGGAAGAAAGAGAGATAATGGATAAAGTCCCGTATGCTTCAGCCATAGGCTCTATAATGTACGACATGCTCTGTACAAGACCAGATGTGGCACATGATATTAGTTTGACTAGTAGGTACCAGTTTGTTCCAGGTTTAGAACAGTAGATAGCGGTCAAGAATATCCTTAAGTACTTAAGAAGAACTAAGGAAAAGTTTCTTGTATACAGAGGTGAAGAAGAGCTGGTCGCTAAGTGTTATGTCGATGCTATTTTTCACACTGATCCAGATGACTCTAAGTCTCAATCCGATTACGTATTTCTCTTGAACGGAGCAGCAATTATTTGGAGGAGCTCGAAACAACTTGTGGTGGCAGCATCAACAACGGAGGCGGAATATGTTGTTGCTTTAGAAGTGGCGCAGGAAGCGGTTTGGATGAAAGAGTTCATAACTGAACTAGGTGTTGTGCCTAGTTTGTTGGACGCAATGGTGATCTATTGTGACAACAATGGAGCCATAACCACTTCCGAGGAACCAAGGTCTCACAAGAATTCCAAGCATATTAAGCACCGGAAATATGATCAACACTAGAGCTCCATGGGTGTTAGATTTATCACTATGTAAACTAGATTATTGTCTCTAGTATAAGTGGGAGACTGAAGGGAATATGCCCTGAGAGGCAATAATAAAGTTGTTATTATCGTATTCCAAGTATATGATAAATGTTTATTTTACATGCTATAATTATATTGATTGGAAATGTTAATACATGTGTGTTTAATAAATAAATAAAGGATTCCTAGTTATGCCTCTCTTAAAAACTAGCTCGTTGATTAACAAGATGATCAAGGTTTCCTGATCATGGACATTGGTTAATAACAAGGTCACAACATTGGTGGAATGATGTGATGAACATTCATCCGAAGTATAGCATTACGATCAAAGTCATTGTGTTTAAATTGCTATAACATCATACGAAGTAATCTTACTCCTTAGACCATGAGATCATGTCAATCACTAACAATAGAAGAGTAACTTGATAACATAAAATGTCACACCATAACAGGGTGACTATAAAGGTGGGTTCAGATACTCCGAAGGTGTTATGTAGAGGCTCATGGATCAAGTGGGATTTATCCATCCCGGTGACGGATAGATATACTTTGGGTCCTCTCGGTGATATCACATTGATATAGCTTGCAAGCAAGTGATGTGATCACTAGAATGTTTTTTGAGGGTTGAATAGTGAGGGGAAACCCCCACTAGAATTTTCCTCATTCAAGATAGATAGTTACAGATTACAAAATATATAGTCAACCTCAAATGAGGGAAAGAAAATATAAAACTCCTATCTCATATCTAACAGTATATTTAACCAGCCGTTAAACCCTGGGCATGCTTTCTTTTAATTTTGTACTCTACCCATTTCAGCTTTTGGTACTAAATTGCTTTCCAGCTCTCTATTGATGGCCTTTCGTCTTTAAAGACATTATTGTTTCTACAAATCCATATGCCCCATGCTTCCAAAATAATTATCTCCATTGCAAAAGGTACATTTAACTTATCTTTGATTTCGTACAAGGCTGCAAACACTGATAAATTGTCGGTTCTGTTTGGACATACATGGTTCTAGCAACTCACTGCAAAAGGACATTCCTAGAAGAGGTGATCCAGGGTTTCTTCAGTAGGACAATTCAGAGTTGCACAATTGTAGCTGGGTAGAGAGAACTGCTTCCTTCTCAAAAGGTTCCTAGTGTTTAGTCTATAAGCTGAAACAGCCAAAAAAAGAACTTGTGCTTGGGCAGGCAGGCTGAATCCGAAATACAGGAAAAATGAGGGGGTAGGGATATATCCAATTAGAGTTTAATATGCTTTCTTGACTGAGAAAAACTCATATCCCCATAGGTATCTCCATTTGTAAGGTTGGCTGTCTTGAATGGTGGTCAAGGTTTCTTGGCAAATATATTCAAAGGTTACGAATTCCTCATAAGCCTGCTGGGAAAGAGGAAGATGAAAATGATCCTCAAGGAACTGTGTTTGAACAAAATCCTTCACAAAGGGATTGGAACTTTTTGCAAAAGACAGTAGGTGTGGGAGTTTATTTTCCATGCATTCCTCATGCCAAAGGTCAGTCCAAAAATATACTGTCTTTCCAGAGCCAATGGAATATCTTGCCACGGTCTTGTATGTATCAATTAATTTAAGTTGTGATTTCCACCAAAATGGTCCTTCCATACTTCTACCAGGCAATTTTCCATTACTGTAATATGTGTCCCAGATGAGATGCACCTAGGGAATGTCATGGTGGTTGAAAATTTTATCCAAATTCTTCAGAAGTAAAGGAATATTTTGGACATTAAGATTTAGAACTCCCAAACCACCTTGATTTTTTGGTTTACAAATTTTAGTCCAAGCCACCAAAGCCTTCCCCTTAGCTTGGACATCATCAATTTTTTCCTCCAAAGCCAATGTCTCATATATTTAATAATTTGTTCTTTAATGGCAATTGGAACCTCTAGACAGCACATGAAGAATAGGGAAAGAGAGGTTAAAACAGATTTGACAAGCTGTAATTTTCCACCATAGTTTAGGTAATCAGCAATGCCACATCGCCTTCTTTCTAATCTGTGAACAATAGGAAAAAATTCTCCATAGAGGGCTTTCTTAGGCTAAGAGGTAATCCTAGATAAGTGAAAGATAGACTTCCAGTCTGATAGTTGATAGTTTGAGCAAAGTGAGACAACCTATCTTGATCCAAATTAATCGACATCATACTTGACTTCATGTAATTGACTTTGAGTCCAGTAGAGATAGCAAAAGTATGAAGGAGAGCTTTGAGGGAGAGAAAATGGCCAGAGTCAGCTTGTAGAATTACTAGAGTGTCATCAGTATACTGAATCACAGGGAAATCTAGGCAACAAGGGCTTATCAGAGGTGAAGAAAGCAGATTTAGGTGCATTGCCTTATTTAAGATGGATTGAAGCAGGTCAGCAGCCAAAACAAACAGGAGAGGTGACAAAGGGTCTCCCTGTCTTACTCCTCTTTTGCAATATAAATTTTTCCCAGGTGCCCCATTAGGAAGTACAGCAGAAGTCCCATACTCCAATATCATTTCAATCCATTTAATCCATTTGTCACCAAAACATCTAGCCTTAAGAATACTTATAATTGCTGAATGCTCAATCTTGTCAAAGGCTTTTTCAAAGTCAAATTTTAATATGATAGTCCTTTTTTTGGATTTATGACACTGAAACGGATATTCATAAGCCCATCCAAGGCAGTCCTGTATTGATCTTTTTTTGAGAAAACCATATTGGTTCTTGTGAACCAGAGACAGATTAATCTGTGGTAATCTATTGGCCAGCAACTTGGTAATGATCTTAAGGACACTATTGAGGAGGGAGATAGGCCTAAAATCAGCAGGTGTGGTGGGGTTCTCAATCGTTGGAATGAGAGTGATGAAGGAGTTGATGCTCTCAAGGGAGATGATCCCCTCATAGAAAACCAGGATGAGTTGTTTGATGTCACCACCAATAATTGGCCAACATCTTTTGATGAATCCATTGTTAAAACCATCAAGCCCGGGAGATTTATCATTAGGGATCTCTCTGATCACATCCTCAAATTCTTTAATAGAAAAAGGAACTTTTATGGCCTATCTTGTCTCTCTAAACATGCCATTATTGTAGAATTCCTCTAGGTTGAACTGCTTCTCCAATTTATCAGAAGAACCCAGTTTGTCTTCGAAAGCTTCCCATAATAAGTTTGCTTTGTCAGCATGTTCTTGTACCTCTTGATTATTACCATCCTTAAGCATGGAAATATAATTATGCATGTAGTTGATTGTAGCCTTGGAGCGAATTTTTGTGTGTTTTCATCACCTATTTTTACCCACTTGATCTTTCCCCTTTGTTTCCAATATTCATTTTTGCTTTGAAGTAAAGAAATTACATGTTCCTTCACTAAATATTTGAGATTCCATTCAGTGACAGTTAGTGTTCTCATCTTTTCCAAGATATCAAGAAGTCCAATGGTCTCATTAATCTTTTTAATTTGATCTTTGAGACAAGGGAGATTTTATTCCTAGAGCTTTAGGACTCTTCTAACATTTTTTAGTTTGGCATTGATTCTTCTGGCACTATCTTTGTATGCAACTGGAATGTTCCAGGCATTTTGAGCAATTTGTTTAAAATCAAAATGGTGTAACCAAAAGTTTGCAAACCTAAAAATTTGTGCCTTTGGGATGTTAGTGCCGACAGAGATGACACAAGGAAGGTGGTCAGAAGTTGGTTTGGTAAGAGGATACACAAATGTAGAGGGATAATTCTGAGTCCATGAGCTTGAAGTAAAAAACCAATCTAGTCTTTCCAATAGTGGAACTTTTTATATATTGCTCCGGGTCAATTTCCTTCCTTTGAGTGGAAACTCGATCAACCCTAAGTTGCTAATAGCTTCATTAAACAATAGCATATCATTTACATCTCCCCCACCCTTATTTCTATCTGAAGGCTTTCTTATGAAGTTAAAATCCCTGAAAACTAGCCAGTCCACATAATTAGGCATAACAATGTTATTGAACCAATCATTGCATAGAGCTATCCTTTCAATTTTGCAAGGGCCATAGATATCAGTGAGGGTCCAGGATGCGTTGGAGAGCAGAGAAGTGAAAGTAACTGATAGTGAAAATTCAATTTGGAAGGCAATCAGTCCATCAAAAAGGGAGCTATTCCAAATAGTAATTAATCCCTAGAGGTACCAACAGAGGGTAGATATTCAAAAATTTCAAACTTCTTGGGACAATACTTTCTTAAATAGGCCATGTCAAAATGTTCCCTCTTGGTCTCTTGAAGGCAGATCATATCACAATCAGATTCATCAATTTTATTCTTCAGAGCTACCCATTTTTCGGAGTTAATACCCTTGAGATTCGAGTTGAGGATTTTCCAAATTCTTGTAATTTCCATAGGAAACAGTGTAGTGGGCATTCACGGTAGTTCAACATATGAAACTATCCAATCATAGAAAAGCATTGCACACAAGGAATATATCATCCAAGTTATGAAACCAGGTAACAGGTTCAAACTGAACATAGTAAACTTATTACAATACCATAATATCAGGCCCCTTGGGTCCACAAAATAACATTTGTTGTGATACATCTAACACCTAGTTTGGAGGAATCTTCTTGACCTGCTGTCCATAGGTACTAGCTATGAAAATTTTCTTCTTGCCACCCTTGGGGATGTCAGAATCAGACTTCTTTGCCCCACCCTTGCTGGGTGGTTTGACAGCCACCTCAGAAAGCCTGCTCTTCTTTAGCAGTTTTTTCTCTAGGTCCCCATCCTTGACCTTACAAAAAGAATCAGCAAGATTTTTAACCACCTTAGGATTGAGACAAGGTGATGCAGCATTATGGGTAAGGAAATTCAAATAACAACAATTATCATGACTTTTGAAACCACCATTCAGCTCAACAATTCTGGGGCTCCTTCTCACCTTAGAGTCTACAAGTGGTTCTTTTCCCCTTTTTTTGATGGGGAACTTGGAGTATCCAATGTTAGCAATGGCTGAGCCTTTAGGCATGGGGGGCATCTATCGAACACATTCATTAGGAATGATGAAATAAAGGGTATTTTCCTCTGCTATAGGCTCCTTGATAATATCCCACAGAGGTGAAACAAGAAAATTCCTTGCCCAAGTAAAATTTTCAGGAGTAATGAGCATAAGAGTTATGAAGTTGTACAAACTTACAAGGATTTCACATTTCAGTGTGCCTTTGGAGGAGGAGGGATCATTGATGTGGTGGGGCAAAGAACCTATCCCATAGTTCTAGCCCTTGCTTGGTGAAATTTTGCTTGGAAGCCTGAACATCAGTGAGGGTGACAAAGTGTGTCATAGCCATTCCCACTTCAAGATCAGCCTCATTTGGTGACAATAAATTTGCATCTTCCATCATCCAATCGTCATGATTATTGTCTTCCCCATTGTGTGGAGTATCATCCACCTCATCATCCTAGTAGTTTTAGAGAATATTCAGACGGCCATCACAAATTCCAACTTCTTGAATGTTCATGCTATTATGCTGATCCACCTCTTGCTCATGTACTGCATTTTCAAAGTTGGCATCATTGTCACTATTAGAGCTTATATGATCAACATGGAAAGAGCCAGTAACAACACTATTGGCTTCATGAGGTGGCATGTTGAGATTGTCCATAGGCATGTCCTCTCCTTCTGAAATAACTGGCCCTTGCACAGGTGCAGCCACGTCATCTGCAGGCCACTGACCCCATCCAGCAGCATCAGCATTAGGTTGTGGTGGGGGGAGCTTCCCATTGAACCTAGCCTCCAGTCTCTCCTTCAGGCTATGGTGGGGGAGGGGGTGGTGGAGGGGGGCCAAAATGTTGTCCCAAGTCAGGAAGAGGATGTGGATCATCATTGTTGTCAGGCAGGGGATCTTCATCTGGTGGGCCTCGACCCAACAGGTGGCTATTAAGAAGTTCAACAGAGAAAGTCCAGGATTCAGCCTCTGCCATGTCACCAATTGTGAATCTCATACTTTTCGGAATTTCAACTAGGCCAGTCACTCTCACTTTAGCAATGATTCTTCCTTTGTGATCAGGGTCTCTTTCCCAAAGTAGAACCTTGCCAATATCAGCAAAGATATAATTGAGATCCTTAGTGTGCTAGTGGTCCAGGGAGGGCCAACCAGCATGCCCTAACACTCATTGTTTAATTATGCCCTATGCCAATTATCTCCTTCATTGTGTTTGACAAAGGAGATAGTCACATCTTGAAAAGGAATTGGGCTTGCATCAATCAGCCGCTCTCTGTCACTGACTTGAATGAATTGCACATATGCAGAACCAAAAGGGCATTTCTGAATGTCCCTAAACCCAACTCTTACAACATTATGGAGGAAGTCCATAAGAACATCCCCAATATTCTCAAAAGGAACCGGACCAGGAGGGAGAGGGAGAATATTTGCAATAGTATACTGTTCATGTGAGCGCGGACGTCGAGGAACGACAACCCTCTTGACGCGATTTCTCCCTTCCACATGCATAATCTGAAACCCTGGAGGCATGAAAGGGTGAGGGTTGATCGGAATGTTGGCCATTGGTCTAGAAGTTGCCACTGGTGACAAGCAAGGTGGGGAGTTGGGGTTTCGCCAGGCGTGGGAGTTGCGGAGGCAGGGCCTTCTTTTTGTCGTTTTTCGTTTTGCAGGAAAATTTCAGCGTCCTTCAGGCAAGAAAACACCCTGGGCTGCATCGCCAGCATTGGAACATGGGCCTCGAACCAATTACAGCAAGAGTTGTCAGGCCACAACCGTCCAGGAAAGGAATGGAATTTCATGAAGGGAAGGAGACCGGGCAAGTTAAATGTCGTGCGATAATCTCACGAGCGGGCTGAATCATCCGAGTTGACTCTACCATTAATCAGAATACTAACGTAAGAAACGCTCGGTGCATGCAAATTTATATTGCCCTTAATCTGTCTGCTCATGCATGTCGATTGACCCGTAGATTCAACTAGGAATTTTAATCTTTCAAAAACAATCTTGATAGGTTAGACTTTTTTGGGCTGGCCGAAATCTTTTTGTGCATGACAACCTTCCATTCTTTCTCATTTTCCTTATAATATCCTTTCTCTTCAAATTCCCAGTTTGAGCCCCCAACCCCCAAAGGTTGATATGCAAGGCGAAAAAGCTATTTGAAAATTTTGAAATATTATAGATCTCAAAACCAACAGCCCTTGAAGCCATGGAGATTCTAAAGATACTGTTCTACAAAGGCCTAACATTGAATTTTGAAGCAGAACCACCAAAGCAAGATTGCAGTGTAGCTCCAATAGTGTGAATATCCAATTTGAATTTAGTTCTTCCAAAAGAACAAACCAGAAATAAAGGTTTCCTTTCGAAACCATCCGAAAAATTAACAAGATGGCCAAACTTCTGGAAAATGGTCTTCTCAAAATTTTGGCCAATAGAGAAATCCAGAGCAATGGCATTAGAACTCAAATCTTGTTCTTGGTTATCCACAACTTCTTCCAAACAACTTTGAATAACATCACCCAGTGTGACCCTTTTGATCTTCATATCAAGAGATTCTAGGAGCAATCTTTTCATCTTGAAGTTACAATCTTGCATCTATAACCACATGATTATGGTTCAGAAGAACTAATCTGCCATCACGTGGGTATAACACCAAAAACCCTAGAGACTGACCCAAAGCATCCTCCGGCAAAGAACAGAAATAAAACATGCCATGTAGAACCAAGATTCTTAGCAGATCCAGACTTGAAAGGAGATCTACCAAGAAATCCTGAGGAAGAGATCAAAAGATCATTCACTATTGAAAGGTGAGAAGGGAACCTCACAACAGTTCCAATAGATATTTTCTACCCATTTTGCAAACACTTTTCTTCTAGAGGAGCACCATCGGCATTGAGAAGAACCATCTAGGAGTTTGCCGAGAGAATCAAGGAGCCTTCGAGAAACTTACCATCAGTGGATACACAAGAGTAGGTGGTCTTCCAGCAACCACAAGAGGAGTCCATGAGGACACCAACGCCAGAGTGGTGCCGGCGACGGCCGGAGGCCTAGACCTCAGAATGCCTTAGAGGAGCATGCCTCGGAAATCATGCTAGTAGGAGCTGCCCTTCCCTAATCTTATCACTAGAATGTTATATCATAGGAACGAGAAATTAGTGCATGCCAGTAATGATATTAAAATAGGTATTGAGATACCAATGAATCTTCGAGATGTAAAATATCACAAGACAAAGGGATTTAGTTACTAGCATTAAAGGTTATCACGACCAGAAAAGTCGTCGTTGAATGTGGGGGAGTCAGTCTGGATCTCCAGGTCCTGCTACTGATTATTGATCGGAGAAGGGTCTCGATCATGTATGCATTATTCCCGAACCGTAGGGTGACACACTTAAGGGATACCGACACCATTTGGAGAAAATGTATTCCAGACAAGATTTACAAAGCGTTGGAATTATTTCACACCAGAATTGTTTTAGGTGAAATTGCTGAAATTGGCTCTACATGTGATATTGAAATATTGCAAGGGGTTTTATGTGAATGTTTTTAATTAAAGTAATTAACAAAATTCTGAATAAAGTAAATAAAATAGTTTTATTAAATGAGAGTTGCATTAAGTTTGGTGGAAAATTAATGCATGTGAGTGGACTTTTGAGTGGACGCAAATTTATGTGAGTGGGAGCTCCACCCACATGAATAAGGGAAGAGGTGGGGGCACCTTCATGGCCGCCGGCAATGGAAGGGGGCTACCCCTCTCCCTATAAAATTCCCTCCTATCCTCCGCACAAAGTACAACTCCTCCTGAAGGATCTCTCTCCCCCTCTAGAATTATTTCTCCATGCTCTCGAATTAGCGAGATACATGTTACCGGTGGCTTTTCATCTAGAAGGAGTTGCTTCTTCTACTGCATCGCTGGAGTGAGGAGGCGGAGGTTTTTCAGTGGACTAGATGTGTGTGCGAGCAAGGATGCTCTGCTGATTTGCGGCGCTAGGACTTCCTCTAGATCTTGAGATCGGCAAGCGATCGACTACATCATCCACGAGTCCAATCTCGTTACACTTTGTTGGTCTTCAAGGGTATGATCTCTATGATGTATATCCACCCATCGCTTCTATCTAGGTAGATAAGATAGATCTTGTTTCTCAGTAGTTCCCATCATAGGAATTTTTTTGTTTTCTATGATGCGAACCCAACACATAAAACATTTTGTAAAACTTTCTTGAGGTCTTCCCATCCTGTAGTTTTTCTTTGGCTAAAACGGGGTCTCCAATGGGGTATGGTGTTATACACCATCTACCAAACTAGGGGAACATGGGTGTCCTCAAAGGGGTTGTACTTAACAATACAAATGGAATTGGTTGGACGAGCCAATCCACTACCAGATATAACTCATTATATAATAAGACAACGTAGTTTTCATAAACAATAGGTAAAACATGAATAAGTAAAATAATAGGACAATGCTTATGAGCAAGAAGGGGGCTTGCCTGTGATCAGAAATCTGGATATATATGTCCCTGGACATCTTCTTCGAATACCAAATAATAACAATAATAATAATAACCATCTTCTGGTCTCTGATTTAATCGCATCTATCGTAGATATGGATCACATGCAAGCAAACAAAGGGCACAATCAATACAAGGCATACAATCACCAATACCATACAGCAAACAAACATACAACACCTTATTCACTTCAGTAGGTTTTGATAGATTGAGTTTGTTGCATTTGGAAATAATGAAAAAGCATTTGTGGGGCTTCTTTTGTGTATTCAATGTCAACTACCACCTAATAAGGGGGTTTTGAACTAGGGCTTGGGTATGTATGATATCAATATACAAAAATGATATCATCAGATAGATATTGGTAAAACAAGGCCAACAAAAGTGGTATCATGATTTTATCACTTTTAATTATTTATATATGAATTTTCTAGTGGAATAAACCCTAGTCTAGGTGAATAAATCACCAGGAAAGATATGTAGCTCAAATAAATATGTTCTTAGAGTATATTTTATATATTTGAGTTTGTGATTTCTGAGAGTTGGAATCACTTTAAAATAATTACTATAATGCCCTCAAATAATCACTTCTGTAGTAAATTTTTATTTTTTACTATATTTATTACATAGAAGATTTTGAGACAAATTCAAGGACACATGGTATGTATATTAAATACCTTTCCGTAGAAACTGAATTTACCCTTTTTGGAGTTGTAAAACTCCTGTATTGATTTATCTACTAAATTAAAACTATACAGAGAGGTTTAATTTACTAAAAAATAACAAAGGCTCAAGAAATAGTGATCTCCTAGGTTTTGATAGGTATTGATGTACCACTTCACTAGGAGTTGGAATCAACTCAAAAGGATTTGTAGATCCTCCTAGAGAAATTTATAAAGCCATATCTGAGTTGAATTTGTCATTTTTGCTATAGTAAAACTAAGGCTCCACTTGTCCTAAGGCCAATTCCATGATAACAAGGCAATTTGGATGAAGGAAACTCCCTAAGTAATTTATTTAGTGATCAAGGTACCTTCTAGTAGATTAAATACCAGAAAATAACTAAACTTAATTTTGGTTTATGGTAGGCTTTGTAGGTTACATAAAACATTATAACATTTGCTAATAATTTTCATTATCAATTTACATGCAATGTTGAAGATCTAGAGGAAAAAGTTTAAAATAAAAGGGAACTTGAGCCAGATATAAGTGGGACTGCGCCGCATGGGGCGCTTCCGTCCCACCCGGCGGTGCGATGCACGGGAGAGGCCACAGTTTAAATCGGCCTGGCGGGGCTGCCTATCATAGAGGCGGTGCACCGAAGGGGTATCGATGGCTCTGTGCCATTTTATTAAAGCGATATGAACGGCCCTGGGCCTTCTTCTTTGTAGCGACAGGGCGGTGGGAGATGAAACTGTTGGGTTCACAGGATAGAAAACAAAAAAATTCCTACGATGGGAACTATTATATGCCAAGGTATATCTACTAGATACAAGCAATGGGTAGATATAAATCCATAAAGAACATACCCTCTAAGAACAACAAAGCTTTGTTAACGAGATGAAATTCGTGGATGATGCAGTCAAATGCTTGCCGATCTCAAGATCATGCGGAAGTCCTAGCGCCACAAATCAGTAGCACATCCGTGCTCGCACACACGTTTAGGACACCGAACAACCTCCACCTCCTCGCTCCAGCGATACAGTGGAAGAAGCAACTCCTAGACGAAATGCCACCGGGAACATGTATCTCGCTAATCGAAAACCATGGGGGAATAATTCTAGAGGGAGAGAGATCCTTCACATGGAGGTGTGAGGAATAAGGAGTGAGAGGGGGGACTTTTATAGGAGGAGGGGGTTCCCCTCCCAATGGCCGGCGCCCCATGGGGGTGACCCCTCACCTCCCCCATTCATGTGGTGGTAACCCCATCCACATAAATTAGCCCCTTCATATTCTCTATTAAAGTCTCCACTTTAAATGCATTGAATTTCTCCAAATTTAATGCTCTCTCATTTAATAAAACTATTTTCTTAATTTTATTCAGAATTTTGTTAATTACTTTAATTAACAAACATTCACATAAAACCCCCTGCAACATTTCAATATCACATGAAGAACCAATTTCAGCAATTTCACCCGAAACAATTTTGGTGTCTATTGAAATAATTCTAGCGCTTTGCAATTCTTTCGTAGAGAACATATTTGCCCCAAATGGTGTTTGGCAACCCTTAAGTGTGTCACCCTACGGTTCGAGAATAATAAAGACATGATCGAGAGCCCTCTCAGATTAATAATCAGAAGCGGGACCTGGAGATCCATACTGACTCCCACACATTCAACGATGACTTTTGTAATCGAGAGAACCTTTAACGATAGTAACCAAATCCCTTTGGCTTGTGATATATTACATGTCCGAGATTCGATCATCAGTATCTCCAAACTTAGTTTGATCTTGTTACCGACATGCACTCTTTTCTTGTTCCTGTGATATAACATCCTAGTGATCACATCACTTGCTTGCAAGCTATCTTAATGTGATATCACCGAGAGGGCCCAAAGTATATCTATCCATTATCAGGAATGACAAATTCCACTCTTTGTCCATGAGCCTCAACATAACACCTTCAGAATTCCCGAACCCATCTTTATAGTCACCCTATTATGGTGTGACGTTTGATGTTATCAAAGTATTCTTCCAATGTTAGCAATTAACATGATCTCATGGTCTAAGGATAAAGATTACTTCGTATGATGTTATAGCAATATAAACGTAATGACTTTTATCGTAATGCTATACTTCGGATGAATGTTCATCACATCATTCACCAATGTTGTGACCTTGTTATTAACAACATCCAATGTCCATGATCAGGAAACCTTGATCATATTGTTAATCAACAAGCTAGTTTATAAAGAGGCATAACTAGGAACTTTGTATTTGTTTATTAAACTCACATGTATTAAGGTTTCCGTATTAATACAATTATAGCATGAAAAATAAACATTTATCATATACTTGGAATATATATAATAAAAACTTTATTATTGCCTCTCAGGGCATGTTCCCTTCAGAAACCCTAATAGAGGGCGATACGGCTATGGGAGGGATCACCGGTGACAGAGGGGAAACGATGGGGGTGCAGGTCGACAGGGATCTTCACAACAGTCCTGGTGAGGGGCAGCACGAGCGGATTCAACGTTAGGGAGGGACTCACGTGATGTCGACCTAGGGAGTCCGTCGGAGCTCCACGACGGTGTTGTTCTGACATTCCTATGCATAGAGAAGGGAATGGTTAGACGGAGGGGAGCTATAGGAGTTCCACACAATAACATGCAAAGCGAGAGAGGCGAGGGGGAAGTATCTACTCGGATTTTTAAAGGAGGTCGAGTGCTCTTCTCTCCTTTCTTCTGGCCAGGATAAGGTGGAGGGGAGGAGTGGTGCTGGGGGCTATCTAGTGAGAGGGAGAGGGAGCAATTGAGGGCAGAGTGAGGTGCTGGGGTGGCTTCTGGACTTAAAACCAAGGGGGTGTTGTCCATGGTGCACCAAGTCCGTTTTTGGATAGTGGAGAAGGGAGTCCGTAGGGTATTGGTCGGGAGGGTAGGTGGCGCTCAAGCAGAGAGGTGTGGGGGGCCAGTGTACCGAGGAGGGGAGGTGACTCGTCTTCAAGAACTCATGCGGCTCTCCTCCTTTGCTTCAGTTGAATAAAGAAAAGGAGAGGGAGGGGAAGCTATTGTCAGCTAGGGGAGCTTTTACTGGTGTAGAGGGGAGGTAAGTGGGGCTAGGGATTGACCAGATAGGGGGCGGGGTAGGGAATGTTGCTTCATTGATTCTCTAGGATTTGGCAAGATTTAGAAGATATGGCCTATATATCTCTCTCTCTTCTTCTCCACTCCAAACATTAAGTGACAAGGAGAGGAGGGTGCTATAGTACTTTTTGACCAGAGAGTGTGGGGTTCCTGTGGTGTTCAAATAGCTAGGTTTGGTGAAGTTTGGCTGTGGTTTAGATCATGATTTTTAATAATTTCAAATTCTGTCCAACTTGATGATCATGAAAGATTTCTTGAGTTTTGGTCTTGGAAAGGTGAGGAAAATGTACTGGTAGCTAGATATGGTCATGGTGCTTCACCGAGAATTACTTGGCATTTATTGGATCATTTTAGATCATATTTGTATCATTTATTCAAATATTGTTGAATATGTTTTATTGATTTGTTTTGAAAATTATGATTTAGACAAGGTGAGTTTTTGGTTTGGGATAGTCCCAAATATGAATTCAATATGAGAGATTGTTTCCCAAGATTTATTTAAGAAGAAAAGTATTTAAAATAATTATTATCTAATTTCTGCCATTTAAGAAAAAGAGCAAGAAGAATTAATAAACTTCTTCAAAAATATTTATTTTTGAAGTGGGATGATAGGATATGATATATAGGAATCAAATGTTCCTAAAGTGGGCAAATGTTTTTGGCAAAAACCAAACTTTCCTTTATGGAGGGAGTTTTGGAGGTTTTATCCATTAAAAGAATTAAATAGGTTTTGGGCCGTAATAAATATGGATAATATTTTAATAATCTTTATATCCAAGGTAGATGATATTTAGAAGATGTATCAATCATTTGCAACCTTGGATTTTGAGAAGCAACTTGGGTTTTGGAGAAAGCAAATGATAAAGGATCTTGGGTGATGTTATTTTCATACCTTCAAAACCTTGTTGGATTAAGGAGATCAAAGCTCCTCTTGGGTCATGGGATATATGGATAGATAGACCAAGTTATGTAGATCACCATGGTACAGAAGATTGAGGTTGATTAGGACTGAGATTTCCTAGGATTGATGCCAAACTTTGAAAAAAAATAAAGGTGTCATAGCAAATTATCATGTAGCCTTCAAAACCATGTGGGTTTAAGAGGCACAAGGATTAAATTGAAGAAAGTGAAGTATGGATTGATATACCATCATGAGTAGAACACAAAAATACCAAGGGTTTGTCAAGAGGAGGAGGTATGAGGATGTGAGCTTCTTCTAAAGTAGGCATATTGATAAGATTTGCAGAAATTATTATTTTCTTGCCTGTAAAACCATCAAGAACAAGTGGGTTAAAAGGTGATCTAGCCAACGGCAAGAGTGGGACTTGGTAATACTTAAGATGGTCTATAAGATGGTTGAAGTGAATTACAAAAATGCAGAAGGATTTGAAATGAGGGAGACTCAAAGATGGCATATTATGAACATCTTCAGACTTAGTCATATTTTTGGCAGATTCGGTGAACATGACTAGAATGTAAGAAATGATGGTTTTGATATGGTGCAAGGTTCCAAATAATCACAAAGTGGATAATGATAAAGTGTAGGTTGAGAAGAATGGATCCATGCTTGATGTTGGTCTTCATTGACTTGGAATCTTCTAGAATGAATAAATTCAGGAGTGATCTAATTAAGGGTTTTAGATGGTCACTTAGTGACTAGAGATCAGATCCAGCTTAGTAAAATTGGTTAGGGATTGTATTCTTAGTTTAGCTTGATCCTAGAGGATGAGCTCCTAGGTTGCTCATACTACTTCCTAGCAAGCTAGTCAGATAGTAGATCAAGGCAAATCATCAAACGGCAGATCAGGGCAACTCATCATACTAACAAAAATATTCTGCCACTTTGGATACCTTCAAGCCTAGCTTGAGGTAAGGATGGGTATTTTGAAAAGGTTGAGTTTTGAAGTAGATGGGAGTCCCTTCATATTTCTACCAAGAGTAGTGTTCAAAGTTCTATAAATTTTTTTGGAAAGCCTAGGGGTAGAAGTAGTTGAAAGTTCTGTCTTGGAGACATAAGGATATTATAAATTATAGATCTCCATAATTTTTTCAATAAGAGCTACTAAAAGGTTTAGGGTTGCAAAGGAATCTTGGCTCAGGTTTTTTTGAAATGCCAGAACATTTGAGAATATTTAAAATAATCCAAGACACTTCTTTTGTTAAATAGCTTTTGTCACTGAGGGTGAGATAAGGAGTATATCATATGCTACACATTCAGCTATATAAGCACAAACAAACAACAAACAAACACTTCATCACTAACAAGAAAAAGTTTTTGTTCCTCCTGATTTTTGCATTATGGACTACTAATCATGGTTGCATTTAAACCGATTATATTTCTTATCTTATTCTAACTTAAATGATTTTGAAAATGGTTTCCTCTATCTCTCGTCCAAATTTCAAACCAATGGATTTAAAATAACTAGGACCTAGAACCCGGTGAATATGATGAGGATGATATGAAGAGAAGGAGCTACCAGCAAACACCCGGAGACTACAAGATCACCCTACCAGCGGAATCATCATTATCAGAAGAAATCAAGTGTTGCACTATCAAGAAGCTTCCGATGACCTAGTGAACGCTTCATACGCAAGATAGTAACCTGGACCCTAAGAGAGATGATATCTAGGATCAATAGTCATTAAATAGGATTCCCTTATATCGCAAGTAGTTAACTCCATGGTCTCTGTAGTAGGCCGTGTTTGCTTGCATAAATGCAATGATGTGATGCTTGATGTGTGTTGTTTGCGAAGGACATTGTGACCCTTTCGCTCTGTTCACCTTGCATGTATGTTCTGGCTTGTTTGACCCCAGTCACATGTGTTCTAGGAATAAATACACCAACTAGGAACGCATAAAAACCATGTTAGTGTCACTAACAAGACCTGTACGAACCTCGAGAGTATATGAGAGGAAAAGCATCGCAAGAACCAGGAGTTTGACATCGTCAAGTTAGAACAACTCGAAGACTCCACCTTAGCAGGATGGCATACCTCGTCCAACTCACCTCTCAAGACTTGCCGACAACGAAACCCTCCAATAATCACCCACCGAACCTAGTCAGAAGGTCGTCAAAGCTGAAAATCAACCACCAAAGGATCCCCACCATCCATAGAAATCACTAGAAGTGCCAACCAAAAAAAAGTGAATACCTGACTACACTAACCTTCGGTAAATTAGAACTTTGACAGCCCCAAGGAGACTAACTATTTCAGTCGACCCTACCCCAAACCAATGGGAAGTCCCTCCCCATAAGGCTAGAATACTCCAAAATCTTGAAGATCAGGATGCATGAAGGTAATGAGTATACTCCGCCAGCGAGCAAGACAAACATAAAGAGTTCAAGTGAAGATAGCTCCTCCAAAGCCGGATGCCTCTACTATGATGAAAGACTAGCAATACGCGTCGCGAACCGCTAACCTGCCTAGAACTAACCTCTCAAGACATTGTTAGGCAACGACCCACAACAAGGTTTATGCAAATGAACGTCACTCGAGGACCTCAACTCAAGACCCAAGGAAGTACAGCCTTCTACCGGATCATGCCAGCCCTTCAAGATGGAAGATCTGCACCACTCTCGAAGGACCTTAGTGAAGCTCTAAGGTGGAAAGACTACGTCTTTCCACTCAAATTTCAACGACTGCCCACCGGAAGATACTTTCAGGAGGATTTCAAAATCCAACGTCCTTCTCTAGGAATCAACTCGAGAGTCGTCACAACTTCAGAGGGTAGACCTTGTTAACAACTGCCAGAAGTGTACTCAATATTCCAGTACCAAAGAAGCCCTAAATCAAGAAACCAGAATACCTGAACTCGACAAGACTACAGAAGCCGATAAAACTATCCTCCCAAGGGTTCGAAGAAGACTGAGGAGTCAATATCTAAGAAAACTCCATGAAGATCCTCCTCAGCTACTTCAATTGAAGGCCTCCTCGAAGGATCATCGAATCACTAACCCCGCAGTTCTAACCCGTTTAGAGGACTTGCGACTTCAACTATTTTGATAGGCTAAGTACGAATAAAAGTAGTATATGAGCCTCATACAACCTAGCTGGTAGACGTCATCAATAGATTCCAACTCTGGAAGAAAGGTTGACAACAGTCTTGAAAACATCACTTGACGACTCCAAGAAGGAAGGACCACGTCAACTCTTCGATCTACCCTAGTTTAACCCTAAGGGGGAGTCTTTCCCACAAAAATAGAGTACCCATCCGCCCGAAGCAACCTCAGGAGTTCTGACCCTAATTCGTTGACTAGGATATGATAAGCCTCTGAAGAAACATCATGGATCCTTATAGACGAGATATCAAGCCATAGTTTCTATCATTAGAAGAGTACTTGGTGAAGTTCCAAGTTAGAGGTAGTTCGCCCATATTAAGCCTTAGAGACATCGAGTCTGAAAGAAAAAGGAAGATCCTCCATTGCAATCAGGAATGAAGCAAGCTCAACTCTCTGTGCATCCAAGAAGACTAAAGATCAACTTCACCGACACAGTAATCACGTTCAAAGACAAAGATCCTAAGTCAGTATGCTTAAGACAGATAGTACTAAGTCGAGCCCCCAATCCCCTGACCCGACTCTCCCAAATACCGGGATGAGATTCTATTATGGGGGAAAGGTCTGTAACATCCTAGTTTTAACAACCCTGATTAGTTGTCCAGAATGCAAAAATCAGGGAGAACAAAAACTTTTTCTTGTTTAATAATGCAGTGCTTGCTTGTTGTTTGCTTGTTCTTATGCAACTAAATGTATAGCATATGATATACTCCTTACCTCACCACCAGTTGACAAAGGCTATTTAACAAAAATGTGTTGGCTCATTTTACATATTCTCGAATGTTCTGGTGTTCCAAAACCTGAGCCAAGATGCCTTTGCAAACCAACTATTTTAGTATGCTCTATTGACAAAACTATGGAGAGCTATATACTATAATCTCCTTATGTTTTCAAGACATAACTTCTACTACACTTACCTCTAAGTTTTCCAAAACCCTTTTATAAAGATTTTGAATGCTACTCATGGTAGAAATACCAAGGACTCTCACCTTATTCAAACTCCAACCTTTGAAGATACCCATCCTTATCTCAATCTAGGCTTGATAGTCGCCTGGTAGTAGTTTAAATTGCTTGGAAGATGAATTGCCTAGATCTGCAGTTGACTTGTTTGCTTGGAAAGTAGTATGAGCTACTCTAGGAGCTAATCCTCTGGCATCAAGAGATTACTAGGATCACAAACCCTAAAAAACAATACCAAGACGGAACTATTCCCTAGCCACTAGGTGATCATCTAAAATCCTTAACCAGATCACTTCCGAGAATATCCCTTGTAGAAGTTTCCATGTCAATGAAGACCAACACCAAGCATGGATCCTTTCTACTCAAACCTCACTTCAACATCATCCAATTGATGATGACTTGGAACCTTGCAACCAATCAAAAGCACTGACTCTTGTATACTAGTCAAAATCCCCTCTTTGAGCCTCACTCTTGTATACTAGTCAAAATCCCCTCTTTGGAACCTTGCAATCAACCAATCAAAAGTCTAGAAAACTAGTATCAACATCACCTCTTTGAGCCTCACTCATTCTCAACCCTTGTGCATTTTTGGGAATGCACTTGAACCTTGTTTTAAACCATCTTAAATACACCCAAGGGCCATACCTTCCCTTGGTTAGACCATCCTTTAATCCACCAGTTCTAGATGGTTTTGCAGGCAAGAAAATAATATTTTCTATAAATCTTACGAACATGATTGTGCTCTACTGATTAAGGTTTTTCAATCCCTACTTCACTTGCTACAATTGGATCTTTGTGCTTCTAAACCCACATGGTTTTGAAGGATATTTTGATAATATGTTTTGGCACCCTAATTTTATTCAAAGTTGGGCATCAATCCTAGGGAAGATCAATCATGTTCAACCTCAACTCTTTTCCCCATAGTTATCTACATAACTTGGTATATTTATCCATATATACCATGAACCAAGGGGAGATCCAAGATCCAACATGGTTTTGAAGGTATAATAATAATGTCTAAGATCCTTTATCCATTGTTTTCCTTCCAAATCAAGTTGGATTTCCAAAACCCAATGTTGCAAATGGTAGATACAACATGTGGACATCATCTACCTTGGATATAAAGATTCATCAAATAATATCAATAATTGTTTTGGCCCAGAAACAACTAAATTCCTTTCTTTTAACGAAATTTAAAACTCCTCCTCTAAAATAAAATTTATATTTCTCCAAATTATTGTACAACTTTAAGCACATTTGGGGCCTATATGTCATATCTAGCTACCAATACTTGAATTCAAGAGTAAAACTATTTAAAACATTTATTTGGATACCTTATTGTACTTGTTTTTACTATACTTGCAATAGTTTACTTCTTGTATTTACTTTCAACACATTAATATTCTCTAGTTAGTAGTAAAAACAACCCTACACACTATAGTTCATTTCTTTGCAAGAAATGCCATGTAAGTGGGTTATAGATCTTTAGAGAATAGATAGTTTACCTTCAGCTCCTCGTGGGTTCGACACTCAAATACTAATCAAATTGTACTATAGTGATTCCCTGCTCTTGGGGATTATCAAGTACTTTTTCGGAATTATTGGCGGGTAGCGTAGCACTAGGCTTCTATTATTGTTTGCATTGCTAGTTTAATTTCAGTATCTTGCATATAAAACAAAAACTAAAAAAATAGAAAATGGAAAATACCAAAAACACTCTTGCTATGAGAATAAGTATAAATATAGATGACTCGTTGAAAAAATACTTGAATGGTACTATGATTTTTAAGAAACATAGAGAATCACATGAAGGGAAACGATTGGAAGCAATCATTAATATGTCCAATCATACTACTATGGAGTTTCTTGAAAGTCATCATGATGTAACTTGTTGCTATAAACATAAAGTTAGGCACTTTCACTTCCAATGTATGTTCATGAAGAATATGTAATTGCATCTTACCATAGAGATGATTATGCTCATCCAGGGATGGAACAAGTAGAGCAGTTTGTCACTTTTATGGCAGCCTATGAGTTAAAAACTTTTAAAGATGAAAATTATGAAATTAGTGTTGTGGATAGAAAGCATGAAATTGTGATTGATCTTACTCTTGATAATTGCATGACCGAATTCTCCCAAAGTATATATGTTGTTGAAAATAATAAGAGGGGCATTGCTACCCAAGAGAGCTCTAATATTTTGCAAGAAGTGGATGATAAAAGCTTAAGCTTGGGGATGCCCATCCTAGCCCAAGAAGATAATAAAGAAGAACAAGTGGAGGAATAATGAAGTACCTACCCATCTCCAACTCTGAACATTGGTAACATCCAAATTCTCATGAATAACCCTTCATGTACTATTTCAAGTGATGATGATCCTTCACTGCCCAGTTGTCCTCTAGGTGGAACAATTGTGTCTAATATATGGGAGGATGAAAGTGATATAGTTGAGTTAGATGATCCATTATCCTCATTAGATCACTTGTCTTTATGTCGTGATTCTATTCAAAACTATGTGGTTGAGTTTACCTATGATGCTTGCAAATATTATGAAAGAGGAAGAGATAAAAACCTCTTTATGTTTCTTCCCTATTTAAAATGTAAGATAGTGGTCATTATGTGCATCGTCTACCAAAACATTGCTGCTATTTATTCGTCAGGAGTAAATAGTAGTGCCAGATTGTTTTAGCTCAAATTGCCATCCACGTACTTCCGATTATTTTCAACCATGGGATGGACGCTGGAAAGGATACTTGGCATGATCGCAACAGAGTCCTACCATCTCAGAAGGTGGGCCCCACCTCTGAAAGTGCAAAATATTCCCTCCCGCAGACTTTATCACAGCTAGTGATTCGACCCTTTGACGATCTGAGTCACTGACCAGTGGGGCTCCTAGCCTAACGAACCCGCATGTCATTGGGTTTGGATCGAATAGATGTGGTAGACGTACACTGAAAGGATAATAATTTTTCAGTTCAACCCTCCCACCTCTACAGCAAAAAATATAGTTGATCTGTATAAAAGGTGTGATTTAAGGGGTACGCTATGAAAGTGCGTCCATTTTCCTTGACTCTCCTTAGATGTCTAAACCCCTAGATCCCACCACCGCCAATGCAACACCCTAACCTCTCCTGACTCGCTCCTGAAATCCCACCGCGGATGCGTCGTCTAGCCATGGCCTCCCCCATAGCCATAGGCTATTGACGGTATCCATGTGACGACCAAGGACTCTAGCGCCAACTCACGCTCAGAGGATGTAGCACCCCGGGAATTTCCTAATTAGAATTTGCTTGCCCTTTTACTTTATTGCATCACCGTGATATCATGATCATGTCATCATGCCACATTGCATTTGAGCATCATATCAAATCTTGCATTTCTATTGTCTTGTTGTGTTGTTGTTACTATCACCTCTCTCTCTCTCCCAAATTTCAAATTCCCTATTTATGTTTTCTACAAGTTGGGACCACATACTAGGGTCCATTATTTCCTAAATGATTTTATTCGATAGCAAAACTCCTAAAATATATTCTTGTATAAATGCAAAAATTGAATTACATGTGGGCATCATCTTTTCCCAGGTCTCATTCCCTCTTGTCTTTGTGTTTGTCAAAATCCTCTATCCAAAATAATCTAAAAATATAAAAAATAATTATGAGTTAAAACTTTTGTATGAATTGGAATCAAAACAAACTAAACAAATAAGAAAAACAAAGTAGGAAATTAATAAAACAAAAGGAGAGAGAGGGAGATACCTGGTCCTTACCTGGCCCAGCCAACAACACTAGGGCCGCATCAGCACAGTAGCAGCAGAGCCCACCCGGATCACTCTCTTTCTTCAAATGGATAGTTTAAAATTCTTTGATAATGATGATGGTTGTTTGTTTGCCTTGTTTGCAGTATTAACTTGTTATTACTTAGTTTCAGAATGCAATTGTTGCTATTGCCACCAAAGAGGGGGCTGCAAGATCATGTCTCAAGGTGATTTTCCGATGTAGTTGTCACACTCAAAGGGAGATGTTGTTAATAGATTGAGCAATCAAACTGGGAATCTACTACCAGTGGGCTCAATCTCGATTGGCAACTGAAATGCTGAATGTTATTACCCTTCAGTTTGTTGATGATATGTAATAATTTTAAGAAGTTTGCAGCTGATGTAATATGTAGGTAAATCTCATAGGCCATGTAGGAATTTAATTGAAGATGCTCCCACCTGGCGGTAGGCGGTACCATAACTAGGCCGACTGGGCTTTGGTATTGGCCCGTAATGTACTAGACCGGCGATGAACAATAAATGATGCTTGTTGATGGCCCAATATGCACCTTTTTTGATTGTTGCAACTAGCGTGGGCCTTAGAAAGGCCAAAACAGTAAAAGTTTGTCACAGTAATGGGTGTCAACACCCGGATTTTTAATCCTAGATGCCTGTTATGCCATACCTCGCAATCTCAGGATTACCATTTTTGTGAGACATAATAGACTGGATACCATAGTACATCATCCATTACAAACGATAATAAGATCTTACACAAATAAAGGATCTCATGATCCAGTCTTAATACAAATCAAGCAGCGGAAAGAAACGTAGTAAGTGCTCCATCTTCAAAGTCACAGGCAAAGCTAACGATGGTAGATGATCCTAGTTGTCATAGACGTCCTGCTGTCCATCATCCTGATAGTCCTCCTCATAGTCTGGCCATGGGAATAGACAGGGACAAAGCCATGAGTACTTTTTAAGTTCTCGCAAACTATCACTAACAAGTACGGTAGTTCTAATAGGAATCTTAAGCTCTAGTTTTATTTGCAAAAAGCTAGATTTATCTAAACTGAGTTTAGAAGTAAAGAAAACTAAATTAATGTTCTAAGTCACTTAAGTGGGAACCTAGTTTTCACATTCACAACCCTGTTGTGGTCAAGCCAAAATCATAGTTCACTTCACAAGTCATTTTGAAAACATCTGACGACGGAACAGTATGGCCACTCCAACTGTCCATGACCGCGGATGTGGCTATTCGAATAGTTTGACACTATGTAGAGGTGGTACACTTTCACCACAAAATTCAATACATCCATTAGGGATAACCCTGAATCATCATACTTAGTATGCGGATAATCAATCATAACCTTTCCTTTACACACTCTAGTATAGGCACCTCCCCTATGAGCTTGGCCTCCCAGCCATGGCCATCTGCCATCCTGGGCACTATATAGGTGGACAATTCACACTCACGAGTTAGCCTCAGCTCAACCTTTTTCCGTGAGGGAACCCATGCTAAGGAATATAAACTTCCAGTTAAGCCCTACCCAATTCAGATATTGTGGTTGTACGGTAAAATTGGAATGGTATCGCATCCGAACCCAACCATCAGTTTTTGTAAAGGGCTAAGGCTCATGCCTCAACATTTCAATATAATGAAGCCTCATTCCAAGGTTTTCATAATCATTTTCACCAAGTATTCCCATCTAAAGTGATCAACTTTTATGCTTAACACTAGCAGCTAAGGTTAAGAGTGTTCACTACTGAGGGGTGCTACTCTTCAATCTCATGCCATAGAATGACATCTAAGTATAATTAGATAGGCCTAGTTTTATACTCTTTATGCTATCTATACTATTTTTCCAATACTCTCAAAGCACTAACTAAAAGTAAAGAACATTGGTAAAGTAAAAGAATAAAGCTTGCAAGTAAATCTTGGGATTGGTATAATCAAAGGTATATAACCAAAGCATGCCTAATGCTTTTTGCTTAAGTTATCAAGTTTGCAAGTATTAGCTTGCATCGTTCTAGCTTGCATAGTTAAGAAATTTGCAAGTGTTAGCTTTCCTTGAGTAGAGCAGTGGTTGAAGTTTTCTTCTTCTTGGTAGTACTCCTCCTCCTCTTATCCCGGGTCGGTACTATTGTCTATAAATGAATACGGGGTACACAGTCACCAAAAAATACTTAACTAATTCTATTTAGCACAATAAGGCTCACACTTGATGATCTAGCATCATCACAATCATCACATGAATAAAAGACTTAATCCTATTTAGTTTAATTTAGAAAAGTAATTTCTACTCATTGAAAATAATTAAGATTTAATATTCTCCAATTAAAATATGGGATCATGTTGACACATGTTATCACCACATATTCTAATACATGGTAATGTGATTTAAAGTGGTGGTCATATTTTGTAAAGTTTAAGATTATCATTTAATAAAAATAAAGTGACTAGAAATGCCTATATATCATTATTTTGGTACTAGTCCAAAGTCACTGCATGCAAAGCTAAATATTTTTACATATTCAGATAGATCTTGTCAAATGTGATTTTTGAGAGTTGAAATCAACTTAAAAGCATTTATGGTTGATTTTTGAAAAAGACTGAAGTTGAAAAGTCTCTGTCTTGTTATTTTTACTATAGATTATCTCTAACGCCAAATGATTTAAATCCAACGGGCTTGGTTAGATAATTTAATTTCTTTCTAAAAAAAATTGGAATCATGCAATTTGGTTCAGTGAAACTCTTTGAATTGATTTTTGAATCTGTGGACAGAAACTAGTTTAAACTAAATTGAAAAATCATTATTTGAATTCACTGGGCTACGCGGGAAAATAAACGTGCCGGCCCAATCTGCACAGCACAGCCCAGCGGGCCACTGACAGAGGGGGTCCACTAGTCAGTGACTTAATCTATGCAAATCAGTATCTGCGAATCTAAGCCCTACGATCAAAATCTAATCAAATGGTTGGTGTTCATCGTTGACGACGAACAGCTCCGGTGAGGAATTTAACCTAACGTGGCTGTGGGGGTCCGGCGAGGCTCACCTGGGCTCCATCTAGGGTTGGCGATGGGGGCGAATGGGGTTGTCGTGGACGGTGGTTCGAATGGTGGTCACGACAGCTCCTGGGGCGGCTCAAATCAACGGCGCCCTTCTCCTCCTGCAGCGGCAGCCTCCGCCCAAATTCCGTTGAGGGAGTGTTAGTGATGAGTGGTGAGGGTGTTGGTGTGGATAATGGAGGCAGAGGGGGCCTCTATTTATGCTGCGGCGAGGGGACGGAGCGGCATGGGCTCGGGCTCATCGGTGACGACGGTACAGGCGGCTAGCGGCGAGGCTGAGGCTAGGGGCGGTGCGGTGTTCCCTAGCGATCATCACGGAAGTAATGGCATGGCACGGGCGGCTGTGGGGCCCCCGGATTAATCCTCCGAGAATCCCTGTTATGCATACAACCACGATCCCATGATCAGTTAGTCGTGGCACATAACCGACAAGTATCATTACAACATCCGAGACATACCGAATTACAAGACTTACATAAATGCCATTATGGCTATACCATCTTCAGCAGCGGAACATCATCATGCGCAGAGCCCAATCATGCCTCAACCTACAGGCCACTGACTGGGGAGACGTCCTAGCTCGCATAGTCGTCCACTTCACCTCTTCTTGATATCTGACCAAGTTAATAGCCAACTACAATGCTAGTCAGTACTTTGAATGTACTCGCAAACCACCTTAAGAGAAACAAATAATAACAAGAGGATATGCAATATGGCAGTGGTAGTAGGAGGGCTCCAAGAGAGGTTCTTTTCTCAATTAGTTTCTCTTGTAGATATAGCATCTACATATCTTTGTTGAAAACCTTTGTAAACATTTTGGAAACCATTGTGAAAAGTTTTGGGAAACATTAGGACTGGGTCACCCATTTGTTTCTTTCTTCCGGTCGTCCCACAACCAAACTCCTTTCATTCCTTTCTGACCATCCCATGGTCAAAACCTTTCTCCTTTTCGACCATCCCATGGACAAAATATTTTCAAACACTTTGCTTTTCCGAAATCCTTTTTGAAACAAAACTAGCACCGCTCTACACCAACCTTCCCAACTGTCCATGACCTCGGACGCGGCAATTCGAATAGATTTACACTCTGCAGAGGTTGTACACTTTACCCACACCATCCGGGTACACTACCCTGATCTTCACCGATCGTGGGTCGAGTAACTGATCAAGACTCTCCGGATGCCCACTCCAATATAAGTGCCTACCCTATGAGTGTTATTCCCCTCAACACCGGGACATCGGGTACCGAGGACCAACCGGAGCACATATTGCATGTCCCACGTGCGCGCTTTCAATGAAGGCTCACCCTCCAGGGAGTTTCATCCCCTGTAGTAGTTGCGAGGCAACTTATACCAGAATAGACAACCATCAAATCCAGCCCTGTCCCATATCAGAGTAATGTGGTTGCACAGGTTAATTGTTCTAGCAAAACTGCAAAGAACCGGGTGCATTTTCGTAAACCTTTTTCCTCCAGTTTTCCTTCAGCATTTTGTAAATCAAAACCTTTTTCTTTCTAAACATCTCTTGGGAGGTCCCACCTCACCAAGGTTTTAACATAAAACATTTGATAAAACTTTTTCTGGGTCTTCCCATCCTCTAGTCTTGCTTCGGCTAAATCGGGGTCTCCAAAGGGGTATGCTGTAATACACCATCTATTCTGCTAGGGACAAGTAGGTGTCACCAAGGGGGGGTTGTACTTAATAGTATAAAAGTGTAATGATTCGGAGGAGCCAAACCCCTACCATAAATACATCATCATATAATAAAACAATGTAGTTTCACAAATAGTAGAGAAAACATGCATGAGTAAAATAGTAGGACAAGGCTTATGAGCAAGAAGGTGGCTTTCCTGAGATCAGCAAGATGGCATAAATGTCCCTGGACTTCTTCTTTAGATAACCCAGAATACCAATACCAAATATAAATACCACTTCTTCTCCTCTCCGATATAATCGCAACTATCGTTGATAGGGAACACATGCAAACAAACAAAAGGGGACAATCAATAAAAGGCATACAATCACCAATACAATACAACTAGCAACTTAATAATAACAAATTATGATTCAGATGGTTTTGAGAGGATTGGATTTAGGAGGTGGAGATGGCCATGTAAAAGGAGATGACCACCCCCTTAAGGTTTATTGTCGAGGAACTACCTAAGAGGGGATTTTGGACCAAGGACATACTTTGTAGGGTACCATTGGGTAAAAGATACCAATAGATGGGATTTGATAAAATGAAACCAACAAAAGTGGTTTCACTATTTTATCACTTTTCTTTATTTAGTTATGATTTTTCGAGTGAAATAACTTCTAGTTTTAGGGAATAATTCACCAGAGAAGTTCTGGAGCTCCACAAATTATTTCCTTGGGAGGTTAGGTAGGGATTTATGTAATTGTTCCCTGAGAGTTGGAATCATGCCAAAATATTAACCAAAATGCCCTTAGGAAATTCCCAAAAGCAGTTATGGAGTTGTTTTGTATTTTTCACCAAATTAAATCTATAGAAGATTTTGTTATTATTCCAAAGTCACATGTTAGGTATTTTGAATACCTTTCTATAGAAATTGGAATCACTATTTTTGGAGTTGCCAAACTCCTGGAATAATTTATCTAGTGGTAATACCACTTACAAAAGTATTTAATTCACAAAAAATCAACAGAGGATCATTAAATCCTTATCTCCTGGTTTTAGATAGGTGTTGATAGGGAGTTTTGCTGGGAGTTGGGAATGGGTCAATACCTCTGTTGGTTGGACCTAGAGAAATTCCTAAAGTCAGATCACAGCTGTTTTTGTTATTTTTAGTAAATACAAACTTCTATTCACCCTGGCATGGGACCAAGGTGCAAAGATAGGTATGTTCAAAAGCTACCAAGGGCAGTTGGTTTCACTCCAAATGGATATGTGAATTTCATATAGGATTTTATTTAGTGAAATGGATAGGTGCTAGCATTTTAATTTCTACACAATTTGGCAATAATATTAGGCTAGGATTTTGGTTCTGCATGTTGGGAAAAACATGTGAGAACATGTATAAGTTTGTATCTGTCCAAAAGGGAGTGATTTTTATTTTGTTTAGCAATTAAACTAAATGGCCAGAAGCGGATCTGGAATTAATGGAATTATTAAAAGAAAAAGGGAAACAGCCACTGGGCCGGATTCCAGATGCAGATGGGCTTCACAGGGGAAAACGGCCCACCCGGCGCGGCGACTCGTGCAGGAGGATTTCAAACCGCACTTTGTGGGGCGGGGCCTTGATCGTGGCGGTAAGGTCTGCATGGATCTCGACCGTTCGGTTAAAACAAGATGGACGGCCTGAGGCCGTCATCTCCCTTTGAGCTGGCGCGGTGGGTCGGAACCCTATCAGAGGTGAGGAAACGGCGGGGAGGCTCACCGGAGGGAGGAGGGGAGCCGGGGAGGCTGTAGGGCGAAGCGGTCGACGACGACGATCCCAAGAAGGGGCAGAAGCAGCAGGTTCCGCGACGAGAGGTGGCTCATGTGACGACGCCCGTGGTGGTGCCCTCGGGAGCTCGCTGGAGAGGCCTCGGGGAGGCGTGCATGTCAGCAATGAGAAGGCTGAACTTGGTCCAGGGCAGCTCGCTCATGCGCAGGCACGCTCCCGGAGCTAGCCTCGGTGGTCACCGGAGTTGGTACATGCGGCGGTTAGGAGCACGGAAAAAGGGTGGGGTTAGTCTCATAGGGGCAAGGGGATCTCAAAAGAGGGGACATGCAGAACGGAGGGAGCTGGGGAGAGGGAGCTTAGCTTAAATCGGAGAGGAGCCGAAGCTCAAATCTATCTCTCCCTTGAGCAGCAAAGAGCAATAGAGAGGGAGAGGGGTGCTCTAGGGTGGTGAGGTAGATGGAGAGGAGGCAAATGAGGGGGAGGTGAGAGCTGAAGTGGCCTCTAGCAATATATACCGAGAGGGAGAGGTTCTTGGTGGACTTGGTCCATTTGGGGGCAAGTGAGGGAGGGAGGTAGAACCAGGGGAGGATGTTGTGGGCAGGGGAGGTGGTTTTCTAGTCGAGTTGCAGAGCAGAGGGGGAGGGGTAGCTGCTTCTAGGGGAGTAAAGGGGTATTGCAAGCCAAGACACACACATGGGGTTAAGCACTAGTGTCCAAGCACTAGAGGACAAGCAAGCTACAGTAAATGCTACGGTGATCATGACCAGAGATGAGTGCTGGGTGTTATGGTGCATTGCCTTGCAAGATTGGAGGTGGTTTGATCTTGATTTAGCTCAATACTAGCTAGATTTGCCAAATTGAGTAAATGGGTGCTTGTGAAGGAAGTTCAAAATTTTGCATAGGACAGAGTGGAGGAGATGGTACTAGTAGATAGATGAGGCCAAGGTGGATATCCAGGAATTATTTGGGATTTTTCTGAGGGTTTTAAGTCCACTTAAAAACATTTATTCAAAAGGTACAGAAGTAGTTTCTAGAAGTTCATTTGATATTCTTACATTAGACAAGGTGAGATTTTGGTGTGAAATGGTCCTAGATACCATATTACACCTTGGGGAATTTTATTGGGATTTATTGAGGTGGGAAAGTATTTTTAAAGGATTATTTCTTGTTTTTGCCATTTAGGAAATAGGGCAAAAAGAAATAATAAAGAATCTCAAAAATATTTATTTTTGAGGTGGGAAGATGGGGTGTGATATATGGATCTCATATGAACCAAGATTTGGGGAAGTGTTTTGGCAAAAACCAAACTTTCCTTTGGGAAGGGAGTTTTGGAGATTTGGACTATTAAGGAGATTTATTAGATTTGGAGCCATAATAGTTATGGATAACTATTGATAAATCTTGATGATCAAGGTAGATGATGTATACAAGGTGTAACAATCATTTGCAACCTTGGGATTTGGGAATCCAAGTTGATTTTGGTGAAAACTAGAGATTTAAGGATCTTGGGTAAGATTGTTTTCATGCCACCAAAACCTTGTTGGATCTTGGAGCTCAGGTCTCCCCTTGGGGCATGAGATATATGGATGGATAGACCAAGTGATGTAGATTGCAATGGTGTAGGGGTTTGAGCTTGATCCTGCTTGAGCTCACCATGACAAGCTTTCAAACTTTGAATAAAATAAGCCTGCCAAAGAAGATTATCAACTAGCCTTCAAAAACCTTGTGGGTTTAAACAGCTCAAGGATCCAATTGGAACAAGTGAAGTAGGTAATGATAGACCTATATGAGTAGAACACAACCATGCAAATAGTTGGTCCAAAGAAGGTTGGATGGTGGTGTGAGCTTCTACCAAAGTAAGCATGCTGACTAGATTTGCAGGAATAGTTATTTTCTTGCCTGCAAAACCATCAAGAACAAGTGGGTTGGCGGATGATCTAACCAATGGAAAGAGTGGGCCTTGGTAGTCCTTAGGATGTTTAACAAGAGGGTTTATATGCATTTTCAAAAATGCACAAGGGTTGAGAAAGGGAGGCATTCAAAAAGGTGATGTTGGAAATAGTTTTCCAGACTTGGCCAAATTTGGCAATTGAGGGTTTTTGACTAGAGCCTGAGAGGGGATGTTTTTGTTGGTTTGCAAGGTACCCAAGCATAATCAAGTGGATTATGTTGAAGTGTAGATTGATTAGAAGGGATCCATGCTTGATATTGGTCTTCATTGACATGGAAGCTTCTAGAAGGGATCACTTCAGAATTGATCTGGTTAAGGGTTTTAGATGATCACTTAGTAGCTAGGGATCAGATCCAGATTGTATTCTTGCTTAGGGTGGAATGAGTTGGAAACATCTTGATCCTAGTGATGAGCTTCTAGATTATCTTAAATTATCTCCTAAGCAGACAGTTCAAGCAGCAGATTAAGGCAACTCATCAAACAGCGGATCAAGGCAACTCATCTTATAAACTAAGCAAACCTACTACTAGGGTTACCATCAAGCTTAGCTTGAGGTAGGTTTGGGTATTTTTAAAAGGTTTTAGTTGGGAACAAGATGAGGTTCTCTTGGTATCTTTGCCAAGGGTAGAATTCAAATGCTTCATAAATAGGTTTTGTTAAATCTAGAGATGAGAATAGTAGAAGGTTCTATCTTGAAAACATAAGGAGATTATGTTATATAGCTCTCCATAGTTTGATCAATAGAAGCTACTAAAATAGTTGGTTTGCAAAGGCTTCTTGGCTCAGGTTTTGAAATGCCAGAACATTTGAGAATATGGAGATTGAGCCAAGACAGTTTTAGGAAGTAGCTTTTGTCAACTGGTGTTGAGGTAAGGAGTATATCATCTAATACACATTCATATGTATAAGAATATCCAAACAACAAGCAAACCCTTCAGCATTAAACAAGAAAAAGTTTTTGTTCCCCCTGATTTTTGCATTCTGGACAACTAATCAGGGTTGCTGAAATTGGGATGTTACAGACCTTTCCCCCTTAAAAGAATCTCGTCCCGAGATTCAGGAGAGTAGGGTTAGGGGATTTTGAGTCAAGGTTAGCACTACTGGTTTCAAGCGTGCTATCTTACGGACTCCGTCTTTGAAAGTGGCTACTCTTTCAATGAAGCTGCTCCGGTCCTTCGGGATGCACGGAGAGTTGAGCAGAGTCCAGCCTTGATTGCGAGGAATGATTTTATATTCCTTCAGGGATCGATACCTCGAGGGCTTGGGCTAGGCAGACTACCTCGATTCTGAACTTCACGGAGTATTCGTCAGAAGATAGTATCTACGGCCTGATGTACTTTTCTCTAAGGATCCATGGCTCTTCCTTACGGTCGTAGCGTATCCTATTAACGACGTTGGGGTCCAAGCTTCTGGGTTGGCTCCTGGCGAGGGTTTTCTCTATTTGTGTGGGAAAGACGCAGTCTTTCCCCCCTTAGGATTTGACTGGGGTAGATCGGAGAGTTGACATAGTCCTTTCTTCTTGGAGTCGTGGATTGATGTTTTGAAGACTGTCGTCACTCTTTCTCATAGAGGTGGAATTCTTTCGATGGCGTTCGCGAGGGTAGGTCCTACTGGGTTTATATTCTACGATTATTTGTACTTAGTCTGCTGGAGCTGTTGGAGTCTCACGTCCTCTAAGCGATTGGAACTGAACGGTTAGCGATCTTGGGGTCCTTCAGGTAGGTCTTCAGCTGAAGTAGCGAAGAGACTTCGTAGGATCGTTAGTTAGTTTCTCCTCTGATAACTCCCGGGTTGTTGTTTAGCGAAAGGACGTCGGATCCTGAGATCTCTTCTGAAGTGTCTTCCGATAGACAGTCTTCTGGAGATTGAGTTGGAAAGATGTAGTCTTTCCCCCTTAGAGATGCACTCAGGTCCTTCGAGAATGGTGCAGAGCTGCTGTCTTGAAGGGCCGGCGAGGTGTTGCAGAGGTATGTATCTCCTTGGGTCTTGGGTTGAGCTCTCCGAGAGACATTCTATTGCGGGAACCAGGTCAGGGTGGGGTTTTTTCTTGTGATCTTAGTGGTTAACTCTGGGTAGGTTAGTGGTTAATGACACTTATTGTTAGCCTTCAGTTAGGTTATAGACATTCATCTTCGGAGAGGTTATCCTTATTTAGACTCATTGACGTTGCTTCCGCTTGGTGGTGAAGTAGACCCGTCGCCTTCAGGCAGTCCTGTCTTCAAGATGTTGGAGTAATCTGGTCTTTCACGGAGGAACTTCCTATTTATTTGGGTAGGGTCGACTAGAATAGCTAGTCTCCTGCGGTAGTTGGAAGGTGGAATATACCGGAGGTCAGCGTAGTTAGGTCTTCACTTCTTGTCTTGGTTGACGTATCAGGTGGTTTCTGGTGGATATTGAGGATCCGTCGGTGGTTGACTTCCGGCTTCAACGAAATTCTTGCTGTAGTAGACTGAGGAACAAGGGATTGTGGTGCTATTGACGAGTCTTGCGAGGTGAGTTTGACGACGTATGCCGTCCTGCTGAGGTGAAATCTTCGAGTTGATTCTGGCTTGACGATGTCGAAGTCCTGGTTCTTGCGATGCTTTTCCTCTCATATACTCTCGAGGTTAGTCTGGGTCTCATTACCACAGCTAACACAGGGGTTTCCTGAGTTACTAGGTGGGTTATCGCTCCTCGAGTCACATTTTTAAGGAGGTCAAGGCAAACCAGAACATACAAACAAGGCGAATAGAACGAGGGGATCGCAATGTCCTCGGCAGACAACACACCTCAAGCAACACAGGATGCACTTAGGCAAGCAAACACAGTCAACTCCAGGGACCAAGGAGTTAACTACTCGCGATGTAGGGGAATTCTATTCTTAGGACTATTGACCCTAGATATCGTCTTCTTCAGGTCGGAGTCACTATCTTGCAGATGAAGCCTTTATCATATCTTGCAAGTTTCTTGGTAGTGTAACACTTGAGGTCTTCTAATTATGGGGATTCTGCTGGTGGAGCGATATTGTAGTCTTCTTGTGTTTGCTGGTAGTTGCTTGTCTTCAATCTTGTTCCCATCGTCTTCACCGGGTTCAAGATCCTAGTTATTTAAAATCCGTAGGTTTGAAGTTGGGACGAGAGTTAGAGGAAACCATTTTCGAAAGCATTTACTTAGAGTAAGAGAAGAAGTAGAACTTTTGGAAACTCATTGGGAAACTAGTTTTCGAAGGCCGGGGTTTTCAAAATAAGGTTCCTGTCTAACGACCATGCTAACTAAGGTTCTCCTACAGTCAGGATGGCTCTGATACCAATTCTGTGGGGCCCCGGATTAATCCTCAGAGAATCCCTGTTATGCATACAACCACGATCCCATGATCAGTTAGTCGTGGCACATAACCGACAAGTATCATTACAACATCCGAGACATATCGAATTACAAGACTTACATAAATGCCATTATGGCTATACCATCTTCAGCAGCGGAACATCATCACGCGCAGAGCCCAATCATGCCTCAACCTACAGGCAACTGACTGGGGAGACGTCCTAGCTCGCATAGTCGTCTACTTCACCTCTTCTTGATATCTGACCAAGTTAGTAGCCAGGGACAATGCCGGTGAGTACTTTGCATGTACTCGCAAACCACCTTAAGAGAAATAAATAATAACAAGAGGATATGCAATATGGCTGTGGTAGTAGGAGGGCTCCAAGAGAGGTTTTTTTCTCAATTAGTTTCTCTTGTAGATATAGCATCTACATATCTTTGTTGAAAACCTTTGTAAACATTTTGGAAACCATTTTGAAAAGTTTTGGAAAACGTTAGGACTGGGTCACCCATTTGTTCCTTTCTTCTGGTCGTCCCACGACCAAACTCCTTTCAGTCCTTTCTGACCATCCCATGGTCAAAACCTTTCTCCTTTTCGACCATCCCATGGTCAAAATATTTTCAAAGCCTTTGCTTTTCCAAAATCCTTTTTGAAACAAAACTAGCACTGCTCTGCAGCAACCTTCCCAATCGTCCATGACCGCGGACGCGGCTATTCGAATAGATTTACACTCTGCAGAGGTTGTACACTTTACCCACACCATCCGGGTACACTACCCTGATCTTCACCAATCGTGGGTCGAGTAACCGATCAAGACTCTCCGGATGCCCACTCCAATATGAGTGCCTACCCTATGAGTGTTATTCCCCTCAACGCCGGGACGTCGGGTACCGAGGACCAACCGGAGTGCATTTTGCACGTCACACGTGTGCGCTTTCAATGAGGGGCTCATAGTAACGCGCGGAGGTCTGAAGACCCTTCGTTCCTTCTCCCGGTCGATGTCTCACATGGACTGTTGTCCAGAGAAGGCTCACCCTCCAGGGAGTTTCATCCCCTGTAGTAGTTGCGAGGCAACTTATACCAGAATAGACAACCATCAAATCCAGCCCTGTCCCATATCAGAGTAATGTGGTTGCACAGGTTAATTGTTCTAGCAAAACTGCAAAGAACCGGGTGCATTTTCGTAAACCTTTTTCCTCCAGTTTTCCTTCAGCATTTTGTAAATCAAAACCTTTTTCTTTCTAAACATCTCTTGGGAGGTCCCACCTCACCAAGGTTTTAACATAAAACATTTGATAAAACTTTTTCTGGGTCTTCCCATCCTCTAGTCTTGCTTCGGCTAAATCGGGGTCTCCAAAGGGGTATGCTGTAATACACCATCTATTCTGCTAGGGACAAGTAGGTGTCACCAAGGGGGGGTTGTACTTAATAGTATAAAAGTGTAATGATTCGGAGGAGCCAAACCCCTACCATAAATACATCATCATATAATAAAACAATGTAGTTTCACAAATAGTAGAGAAAACATGCATGAGTAAAATAGTAGGACAAGGCTTATGAGCAAGAAGGTGGCTTGCCTGAGATCAGCAAGATGGCATAAATGTCCCTGGACTTCTTCTTTAGATAACCCAGAATACCAATACCAAATATAAATACCACTTCTTCTCCTCTCCGATATAATCGCAACTATCGTTGATAGGGAACACATGCAAACAAACAAAAGGGGACAATCAATAAAAGGCATACAATCACCAATACAATACAACTAGCAACTTAATAATAACAAATTATGATTCAGATGGTTTTGAGAGGATTGGATTTAGGAGGTGGAGATGGCCATGTAAAAGGAGATGACCACCCCCTTAAGGTTTATTGTCGAGGAACTACCTAAGAGGGGATTTTGGACCAAGGACATACTTTGTAGGGTACCATTGGGTAAAAGATACCAATAGATGGGATTTGATAAAATGAAACCAACAAAAGTGGTTTCACTATTTTATCACTTTTCTTTATTTAGTTATGATTTTTCGAGTGAAATAACTTCTAGTTTTAGGGAATAATTCACCAGAGAAGTTCTGGAGCTCCACAAATTATTTCCTTGGGAGGTTAGGTAGGGATTTATGTAATTGTTCCCTGAGAGTTGGAATCATGCCAAAATATTAACCAAAATGCCCTTAGGAAATTCCCAAAAGCAGTTATGGAGTTGTTTTGTATTTTTCACCAAATTAAATCTATAGAAGATTTTGTTATTATTCCAAAGTCACATGTTAGGTATTTTGAATACCTTTCTATAGAAATTGGAATCACTATTTTTGGAGTTGCCAAACTCCTGGAATAATTTATCTAGTGGTAATACCACTTACAAAAGTATTTAATTCACAAAAATCAACAGAGGATCATTAAATCCTTATCTCCTGGTTTTAGATAGGTGTTGATAGGGAGTTTTGCTGGGAGTTGGGAATGGGTCAATACCTCTGTTGGTTGGACCTAGAGAAATTCCTAAAGTCAGATCACAGCTGTTTTTGTTATTTTTAGTAAATACAAACTTCTATTCACCCTGGCATGGGACCAAGGTGCAAAGATAGGTATGTTCAAAAGCTACCAAGGGCAGTTGGTTTCACTCCAAATGGATATGTGAAGTTCATATAGGATTTTATTTAGTGAAATGGATAGGTGCTAGCATTTTAATTTCTACACAATTTGGCAATAATATTAGGCTAGGATTTTGGTTCTGCATGTTGGGAAAAACATGTGAGAACATGTATAAGTTTGTATCTGTCCAAAAGGGAGTGATTTTTATTTTGTTTAGCAATTAAACTAAATGGCCAGAAGCGGATCTGGAATTAATGGAATTATTAAAAGAAAAAGGGAAACAGCCACTGGGCCGGATTCCAGATGCAGATGGGCTTCACAGGGGAAAACGGCCCACCCGGCGCGGTGACTCGTGCAGGAGGATTTCAAACCGCCTGTGGGCGGGGCCCCGCGGTCAGCGAGCCGGCGGGGCGAACTGGTACCGGCGGATCTCGACCGTTCGGTTAAAACAAGATGGACGGCCTGAGGCCGTCATCTCCCTTTGAGCTGGCGCGGTGGGTCGGAACCCTATCAGAGGTGAGGAAAGGGCGGGGAGGCTCACCGGAGGGAGGAGGGGAGCCGGGGAGGCTGTAGGGCGAAGCGGTCGGCAGACGATCCCAGAAGGCGAGAAGCGGCGAGTTCATGACGAGAGGTGGCTCATGTGACGACGCCCGTGGTGGTGCCCTCGGGAGCTCGCTGGAGAGGCCTCGGGGAGGCGTGCATGTCAACAGCGAGGTCTTTGGCGGCGTGGGTCGGCGGTTGGCGATGGGCGTGAACTTGGTCCGACGAGGGGCGCTCATGCTGTGAGCACGCTCCCGGAGCTAGCCTCGGTGGTCACCGGAGTTGGTACATGCGGCGGTTAGGAGCACGGAAAAAGGGTGGGGTTAGTCTCATAGGGGCAAGGGGATCTCAAAAGAGGGGACATGCAGAACGGAGGGAGCTGGGGAGAGGGAGCTTAGCTTAAATCGGAGAGGAGCCGAAGCTCAAATCTATCTCTCCCTTGAGCAGCAAAGAGCAATAGAGAGGGAGAGGGGTGCTCTAGGGTGGTGAGGTAGATGGAGAGGAGGCAAATGAGGGGGAGGTGAGAGCTGAAGTGGCCTCTAGCAATATATACCGAGAGGGAGAGGTTCTTGGTGGACTTGGTCCATTTGGGGGCAAGTGAGGGAGGGAGGTAGAACCAGGGGAGGATGTTGTGGGCAGGGGAGGTGGTTTTCTAGTCGAGCTGCAGAGCAGAGGGGGAGGGGTAGCTGCTTCTAGGGGAGTAAAGGGGTATTGCAAGCCAAGACACACACATGGGGTTAAGCACTAGTGTCCAAGCACTAGAGGACAAGCAAGCTACAGTAAATGCTACGGTGATCATGACCAGAGATGAGTGCTGGGTGTTATGGTGCATTGCCTTGCAAGATTGGAGGTGGTTTGATCTTGATTTAGCTCAATACTAGCTAGATTTGCCAAATCCTGATTCAACAGGGGAGCATTAAATTCACAAAAATTCAACAGGGGAGCATTAAATCCTGATCTCCTGGTTTTACATAGGTGTTTATAGGGAGTTTTACTGGGAGTTGGTAATGGGTCAATACCTCTATTGGTTGGACCTAGGGAAATTCCTAAAATCAGATCACAGCTGTTTTTGTTATTTTTACTAAATACAAACTACTGTTCACCCTGGCATGGGACCAAGGTGCAAAGATAGGTATGTTCAAAAGCTACCAAGGGAAGTTGGTTTCACTCCAAATGGATATGTGAAGCTCACATAGGATTTTATTTAGTGAAATGGATAGGTGCTAGCATTTTAATTTCTACACAATTTGGGAATAATATTAGGCTAGGATTTTGGTTCTGCATGTTGGGCAACACATGTGAGAACATGTATCAGTTTGTACCTGTACAGAAGGGAGTGATTTTTATTTTGTTTAGCAATTAAACTAAATGGCCCGAAGCGGACCTGGAATTATCGGGATTATTAAAAGAAAAAGGGGAAACAACCACTGGGCCAGATTCCAGACGCAGATGGGCTTCACGAGGAAAGCAGCCCACCGCAGACGGCCGTGAGGCGAACCACTCTGCGTGGATAATACGTCCATTTTGCATCACTATTCTATGTCATAATTCACTGTTATTCATTGATATATTTCGTATCGAGAGGTGATACTTATGTTATTTCATCTGTTTTTGCATGGTTGATGACTTTTGGAGCATGGACCGCTGCATTCAAGATTCTGATGGAAAAGGTGCTGTTTGGAGGCAAAATTCGAGAAGATCAGAAAATCCAGGAAAATACATGGAAAATCCTATTTTTCCAGAAGATGAATGAAACCAGAAGGGGGGCTGAAGATGGGCCACAGGGGGCCCACACCACCCCCTGGCACGAGCCAGCCTAGGCCACGCCACCAGGTGGTGTGGCCACCTTGGTCCACCCCTGACACTCCCCTCTAGCGTATATTATCCTCCCGAAACCCTAAGACTCGGAGAGCAACCACAGAAAGATTCCGCCGCCTCTGCGGGGCGGAAAACACTAAGAGAGAAAGATCTCTCCGGCAGGCAGTTTCTGTCGGGGGAATTCCTTCCCAGAGAGGGGAGATCGTCGCCATAAACACCACCATCAAGTTGGACATCATTGGGATCATCATCATCATTATCACCACCATCATCACCATCAGCACCCTCATTACCATCTCCATATTGCTATAACAATTGTGTTGAATCTTGCATAGTTCATAGGGGAACCTTTCCCAGTGTTGATTACTCTTTGTAGTTGATGCTATTGAGTGAACCGTTGAATTATTGTTTATGTTCAGATTGTTATACATCATTATTCCATCTCTGATCATGATCCATATGATGTCTTGTGAGTAGTTCGTTTTGTTCTTGAGGACATGGGAGAAGTCATGTTGTTAGTAGTGCAGTTGTGTTGAGAAAGATTCAATAGTTTGATATTTAAGTTGTGGTGTACTTCTTCTAGTGGTGTCATGTGAACGTCGACTACATGACACTTCACCTATATGGGCCTAGGGGAATGCATTGTGTATTTGGCTACTAATCATAGGGGTTGCGGAGTGAAACCTGAACCCCGTTAGGAAACCATTGCACAAGGAGCGTAAGGGTCTTAGAGTTTAAAGGCTGGTTAGGTTTCTACCTTAATTACTTTCTTGTACTTACGGATGTTTGCAAGGGGTATAATCACAAGTATGTATTAGTCCTAGGAAGGTCGGTACATTAGCACAGGTTCACCCACACAACACATAGCAAGCTAAAGAAGATTAATCAACTATATGAAGCGAAAGCACTTGACAGTCTTCCCATGTGTCCTCGAGAACGTTTGATCATCTTAAGTAATACAACCGGCTTGTCCTTTGCTACATAAAGGATTGGGCCACTTGTTGCATTTATTCTTATTGTCTTTTATTTACTCGTACTTTGTTTACTTGCTTTATCAAAAACCCCTAAAAATTCATTTGCTAAGTATTTGCACAGAATTCCTGATCCATACCACTAGCCAGCACCTTTTGCTCCTCGTTGGGTTCGACACTCTTACTTATCGGAAATACTGCGATACACCCCCTATACTTGTGGGTCATCAAGACTATTTTCTGGCGCCGTTACCGGGGAGTGAAGCGCTATTGGAGAGTGGATCTGGTAAAGGAAACTTCTGCTGTGAGTATTGTTTATTTCTGTTAGTTGCTTTATTTTCATTATGGATAATTCACTGAGTTTCTTATTTGGTAATGCTACTACCACTTCTAAGGTAGTAGATAAGCCACCACCTGCTGAGAATGATGCTTTCAAAATACCTACAGGAATTATTGATCGTGTTATGGATAACTACTATGTTGGGGATGGAACTGTCCATCCCGGTGATTATTTACTCTTTATACACGAATTATGCGGGTTGTTCAAGTGTGCAGGTATTACTACAGATCAAGTTAGGAATAAGTTATTCTCATTATCACTGAAAGGAAGAGCTGAGGAATGGTATAAGCTGCTTAAGAATGGTCAAGCTCTAGAATGGGAGGAAATAGTGCCTCTCTTTTATTCAAAGTTTTATCCTCCTAGTGAGATTCATAAAGATCGGAATCAAATATACAACTTTTGTCCTCTTGATGGAGAGAGTATAACTCAAGCTTGGGGGAGATTGAAGTTATTAATGCTCAAATGTCCCATTCATGAGCTCCCCAACAATATTATTATTAATAACTTTTATGCAAGGCGCCCTCTACATGACAAGGATTTATTGGATGCTTCTTATGCTGGATCATTCACTCACATGGAAGAAGAAGCTAAATGGGATCTTCTGGACCGTATTCAAGACAATTCTGAAGCATGGGAGAATGACAAAGGTAGAAAGTCAGGTATAAATTATGATTATAAATGCATTGAATCTTTTATGGGAACTGATGACTTTCAAAATATTAGAAATGCTTATGGTCTTGATTTACAAGTTATTACGAATTTCTTTAAGGCTTTTGCTTCTTATATTGAAATTCCAAAAAGGGGATGGAACAAGTACCATGAACCTTATAAAGATATTGTTGACTGTGTTCCTGTTGGGAATGCTGATATTGCACTATTGATCCCATTTTACCTGAACCTTATATTGAGAAGATTCCTTTCCTAGATAAGGTAAAGGATCATCCTATGATAACTAATGTAATCACCAAAAGTGAAAAGAGAACTATAAAACCTGATGAACAAATAAACGTTGAACCTGTGGTAGCAATTGTGAAAGACCTTGTCACTAAAAGCATAGAAGATGGACACATAGTCTTTTGTGAGGATGCTTCTAATATTGTTTCACATCCTAATAGAACTAAAAAAGCTAGTGTCCTGTGCTACATTAGAATTGGTGATCATTGCTATTATGGTTTATGTGATATTGGTGCAAGTTCCAGTGCTATTCCTTATGAGCTTTACAGAGAAATTATGCATGAAATCAGTCCCTGCGAATTGGAAGAGATTGATGTGGTTATTCACCTTGCTAATAGAGAGACCATCTCTCCAATTGGTATTGTACGAGACGTGGAAGTTCTTTGTGGTAAGATTAAGTACCCTGCTGATTTTCTAGTACTTGGTTCAGCTGCTAGTAAAACTTATCCTATTATTTTTGGTAGACCTTTATTGAGTACTTGTGGAGCTATTATCGATTGCAAAAGGGAGAAATTTTTGACTAAGTTTGATGGTGAGGCTTATGAGTTTAATTTCTCGAAATTCGCTAAAGATCCTTGTGAAGAGGAAACCCATAATGAGGATTTTAGAGTTGAACAACTTGCTTCTATTTCTCTTGCTCCTAACAATGCTTTGCGGCAATTTATGGAAGATCATGAAAGTGAAATCTTCATGGAAGAAAGGAATGAGATTGACAAGATTCTTCATGATCAGCCTAAGATGCTTAAGCATAACTTCCTCGTAGAAGACTTGGGCACCACGATGCCACCTAAAAAGGATCCGGTCTTCGATCTAAAACCTCTCCCTGATGATCTTAAATATTCTTATATTGATGATAAAAAGATATATCATGTTATTATTAGCTCTAAACTTTCAGGAAAGGAAGAATAAAGGTTATTGGAGGTTTTGAGGAAACACCGAGGAGCTATGGGCTATACTCTGGATGATTTAAAAGGGATTTCACCTACTATATGTCAGCATTCTATCAACATAGAACCAGATGCAAAGCCGATAGTAGAGAACCAACGATGTTTAAATCCTAGGATGAAGGAAGTGGTAAGGAATGAGGTATTGAAACTCCTTGATGCTGGTATCATTTACCCTATTGCTGACAGTGAATGGGTTAGTCCTGTTCATTGTGTTCCTAAAAAAGGAGGTATTACCATTGTTCCTAATGATAATGATGAGCTTATTCCTCAAAGAATAGTAGTAGGTTATAGGATGTGCATTGATTTTAGAAAAGTCAATAAAGTTACTAAGAAAGATCACTACCCGCTTCCTTTTATTGATCAAATGTTGGAAAGGTTGTCTAAAAAGACCCATTTTTGTTTTCTTGATGGTTATTCTGGTTTCTCTCAAATTGCTGTTAAACAACAAGATCAAGAAAAAACTACTTTTACTTGCCCTTATGGAACTTATGCTTATAGACATTTTCCTTTTGGTTTATGTAATGCTCCTGCTACTTTTCAAAGGTGCATGTCTGCTATCTTTCATGGTTTTTGTGAGGAATTTGTAGAAGTGTTCATGGATGACTTTTCTGTCTATGGAACTTCTTTTGATAATTGTTTGCACAACCTTGATAAAGTTTTGCAGAGATGTGAAGAAACTAACCTTGTTCTTAATTGGGAGAAATGCCACTTCATGGATATTGAAGGGATTGTCCTTGGGCATAAAGTTTTTGAAAGAGGTATAGAAGTTGATAGAGCTAAGGTTGAGGCAATTGAGAAGATGCCATGCCCAAGAGACATCAAAGGTATTCGTAGTATCCTTGGTCATGCTGGTTTCTATAGAAGGTTTATTAAAGACTTTTCTAGGATATCAAAACCCCTCACTAATCTTCTTCAAAAAGATGTACCCTTCGTTTTTGATGATGATTGTAAGGGAGCTTTTGAAACTCTTAAGAAGGCTTTAACTACAACCCCTATTGTTCAACCACCTGATTGGAGTTTACCCTTTGAAATAATGTATGATGCTAGTGATTTTGCTATAGGTGTTGTCCTTGGGCAATGAATTGATAAAAAGTTAAACGCTATTCATTATGCTAGTAAGA
The DNA here is from genome assembly GCA_023614405.1 of Avena insularis. Lineage (NCBI taxonomy): Eukaryota > Viridiplantae > Streptophyta > Magnoliopsida > Poales > Poaceae > Avena > Avena insularis. The sequence goes on along the minus strand of CM042694.1, from coordinate 319,958,621 downwards.
CTTTAGACGCTGCTCAAAGGAACTATGCTACTACTGAAAAGGAATTTCTAGCTGTCGTTTTTGCTTGTGATAAGTTTAGACCTATATTGTAGACTCAAAAGTCACCATTCATACTGATCATGCTGCTATTAAATACCTTATTACGAAGAAGGACGCTAAGCCTAGGCTTATTAGATGGGTGCTGCTTTTACAAGAGTTTGATCTACATATAGTAGATAGGAAAGGTCTTTGAAAACCACATGGTGATAATTTATCTCGATTGGAAAACATCTCTTTTGACCATATGCCTGTTAATGATAGTTTCCCAAATGAGCAGTTAGCCGCTGTAGGGGTAATCTCACGAGGGAGCCCTTGGTACGCTGATTATGCTAAATTTATTGTCTCCAAGTATTTGCCTCCAACTTTTACATCTCAGCAAAGAAGGAAGTTCTTCTATGATTTGAGGCATTATTTTTGGGATGACCCACATTTATAGAAAGAAGGAGTAGATGGTATTATGCGAAGATGTGTTCCAGAATATGAACAAAAGGAGATATTGCATAAAGGTCATGGTAGTGCTTATGGAGGACATCATGTAGGAGATAGAACTGCACAAAAGGTGCTACAATCAGGTTTCTACTGGCTACCCTTTTTAAAGATGCAAGAAAATTTCTTTTATCTTGTGATAAATGTCAGTATGTTGGTAATATTTCTAGACACAATGAAATGCCTATGAACTACTCTCTAGTTATTGAACCCTTTGATTGCTGGGGATTTGACTTTATGGGTCATTTCCCTCCCTCGAAAGGTTATACTCATATTCCTGTTGCCGATGATTATGTTACTATGTGGGTAGAAGCCATTCCTATGAAGAGTGCTGACGGGGAAACTTCTCTAAAAATGCTTAAGGATGTTATCTTTCCTAGGTTTGGAGTGCCTAGGTATCTCATGACTGATGGGGGTTCTCATTTCATTCATGGTGGTTTTAGAAAGACCCTTGCTAAATATTATGTTAATAATAGAATTGCTTCAGCCTATCACCCCCAAACTAGTGGGCAAGTAGAGTTATCAAATAGAGAAATTAAATCCATCTTGCAAAAGACTATTAATAGATCTAGAAAAAACTGGGCTAAAAAGTTGAATGGCGCTTTATGGGCTTATAGAACTGCCTACAAAAATCCTATGGGGATGTCTCCATATAAAATGGTTTATGGGAAAGCTTGTCACCTACCTTTAGAATTAGAACATAAAGCTTACTGGGCAGTTAAAGAGCTAAATAGAGATTGTAAGATCGCTGGTGAGAAAAGATTATTTGACTTAAGTTCTTTAGATGAATGGAGGAATGAAGCCTATGAAAATGCTAGGCTCTTTAAGGAAAAAGTTAAAACATGGCATGACAAGAGAATACTTAAGAGAGAATTTCATGTTGGTGAGAAAGTTCTATTGTATAGGTCTCGTCTCAGATTTTTTGCAGGAAAGCTACTGTCAAAATGGGAAGGACCCTTCATTATTGAAGAAGTATACCGTTCAGGAGCAATAAAAATTTCTTCTTTAAAAGATAATACCACACAAGTAGTGAATGGGCAACGACTCAAACACTATATTGCTGGGGATTCTTATAATGAAGATGTTGATGCCTTTCAAGTTATAACTCCAGAAAAATTTATCAAGGACCAAATTCAGAGACCTGCAGAGTCCGCTTTCAAATAGGTAACAGTTCCGGTAAGAAAAGTTCCGCAAAAATACTATCCAACTATATTTTTGTAGTTTTTAGTCAATATGGAAAGCTACGAAGCGAAAGAGGGATGGAAACAGAGCCAGGGTGGATCACACCACCCTGTGGCGCGGGCCCACCCCTGGCCATGCCACCAGGTGGTGTGGCCACCCCAGACTCCGTCTCCGACCCGTTTTCTCCCAGTACCTTCCTTTCGTCATAAAACTTCGTAATATATACCCCCGGATCCCCCTAGGTTCGTATATCGTGTTTTCGTCGTGTTTTCGTTTCAATCTGTTTCTGACAGGTAGAGTCCCAGATTTGGAGCTACAATGTCTTCCTCTGGATCAGCTAAGGAATATTCTTTAGAGGATATCATCAACCCATACATGAGGGAGTTGAAGATTCATCCCAAGGAGTTGTTGCATGAAGATGGGGAACTCCGGATAAAAGAGGTTTGATGCCCTAAAGGTGAAGGAAGTCTGGAGGACAGGATGGAAGTGGTGGAGCAAGAAGTCTTTAGGTACAAGAAGATGGCAGAGCGCGAAGTGGATATCATCCATAAGATTTGTTCCGAACTCATCTGCGAGCACCAAAAGGAGACTACTGAACTCAAGGATGAAGTCCTCTCACTCCGCCAAACAACCAACGAACTGCAAGCACAGTTCTATGACGTTCAAAATCAAAACTGTGAGTATGAGGTTAGGTTTAAACGCATAAGTGCTGCTGCAAGTTTCAGGATACTGGAAACCACGATGTCCTTTGTTGATGGGAAGCCCTTACCATGTAAGTCGGACGAAGATGAGAGAATACCATCACCACCAAAGGAGTAATTCGTCATCAGGTTTGGCATCCCCTTGGTTTGTTCCAAGCTTGGGGGAGTGTCGCGGTATCACATCACTATCTTCTATCTTTTTACCTTTTTAGTAGAGTCATATCATGAATAGAGAAGTTATTATGTAGGAAGGTTTGCATTATGGAAGTGTCCCCTCTCTCGTTAGATATGTATCCCTTGGTGTGAGTTGCTGTTATGGATTATTAATGAGAAGTTCTATCATTTACTCTTTTGCATAGCTTATATTAGTTTTCAATTCATGGTTATATGATTGATCTTGTTGTTAGTATTGGTATCACTTTGGGATCATTGAGTTAATTTAGTTGGTTTTGGCAAACTTAGCTCGGTCAGTAGCAACACTATTTTTCAGAGTTGAATGAAAAGATAAAAGTACTCTAAAGAAAATAATTTCGTCATCTTTCTTTCTTGATTTGCTCATAAGTTTAGTATTCTCTAGTTAAGATCTTTTGTGCTTCCAAGGAAGATTGCATGGTTGTCTTTATCACTTGTATGTTTGTTTGTTTCCTTCAACTCTTATACTTTCTACCTAGCCTTGCTAGCCAAAAATCTATACTGAGAGGGAATTCTTCTCATGCATCCACTCCTTTAAACCAAACCCATGCCATTTGTGTCCACCATACCTACCTATTAGCACTATTGTTATTCCAAGTAAATTCCTGTTTTACCTACCTCCAAATTAAATTTGTTATGTGAAAATTAGTGATTAAAGCTCTCATAAACTTGATGGCACACTTTACTTGCACTTAATAAACTTGAACCATTATGCTCACCTATGTTGCATATATGCTTGCGCTTTGTAAGTTGTGAATTAGCAGAACCATGCGGTCATGGGGAATGCTTTCAACATTGCACTAGTACTTTGTACCTAGTTGATATCATGTTCTTTTGTCTATGGATGTCGTCGGTGTGAAATGAAAGGGGAGCTTGTAAGTCCATGGAGTTATGCATGTGTGTTAGAGAAGCACAGCCTTTGGTCTAATCCATGCTGACATGGTGGAAACCTGCAGCGTAACCATAACGAGCATCTATGAAGCATTCTTCTTATAAAAAAAGAGTCCGATATTGAGAAAAAAGAGAAAAAGAAAAAAAGAGATTATGAAAAGAGGAAAGAGAGAAAAAATCACCATATTCCCATGGTAAATAAGAAGATTGCTGAGATGCTTGTTGTCTGCTTGCCTTGTCATTTTGATATGGGGATTCTTCCGTATCATCGGGCAAGGGGTACCCCGTTGGCGGTTCTCTATGATACACATATGCTTACGATGACAAGAACTTACTGGTGACTAAACTTGAGTAGCATGAGGAGCGACCCTCGTATTAAAGGGACATGAGATTCTCAACTTACAACTTGTCAATGCATATCCTCATATTTGATCACTTTAACCTTAATCACCTAAAGATGCCTATGATAGGGGCAATGAGAGCAGAAAGCTAGAAAGTATCATAATTTTTGGGAGCTCTTTAAGAGACTTGCAATCCCTGCTTCCCTCTGCGAAGGGCCTTTCTTTTACTTTGTAGCTGAGTCAGTAAACCTACTCCCTTATATCTTAGCAAGTATTTTGAGTTGTTGTGTTTCATTCATTCATATGATGATTTATTCAATCATGCTTCTTATGTTCCTGGTTTTGCACATTGCTCTTATCTTGATGTTTACTACTTTCAAAGCTATCATTGAAAACCAGTTATTTGTTAACTCCAGCAAATTATCAACTATTCTTCGACCAAGAGCTAAGTTTGCCATTACCAATTATGATTTACTTTATGTATCTTTATTGTGTTTCGTTTACTCATTGCAAGTTGAGTTATATAATAGTGAGTTGTCTTCTATTATGATCTATGTATGTGATGAATGTGATGCTTCTTGTCCATATTCTTTTATCGACTCTTCACTCCATAAACCTGAGGTCATGTTTATTGAGCTCAGTTTCGCTTGGGGACAAGCAAAGTCTAAGCTTGGGGGGAGTTGATACGTCCATTTTGCATCACTATTCTATGTCATAATTCACTGTTATTCATTGATATATTTCGTATTGAGAGGTGATACTTATGTTATTTCATCTGTTTTTGCATGGTTGATCACTTTTGGAGCATGGACCGCTGCAGTCAGGATTCTGATGGAAAAGGTGTTGTTTGGAGGCAAAATTCACGAAGATCAGAAAATCCAGGAAAATACATGGAAAATCCTATTTTTCCAGAAGACGAAGGAAGCCAGAAGGGGGGCTGGAGATGGGCCACAGGGGGCCCACACCACCCCCTGGCGCAGGCCAGCCTAGGCCACGCCACCAGGTGGTGTGGCCTCCCTGGTCCACCCCTGGCACTCCCCTCTGGCGTGTATTATCTTCCCGAAACCCTAAGACTCGGAGAGCGACCATAGAAAGATCCCGCCGCCTCTGCGTGGCGAAAAACACCGAGAGAGAAAGATCTCTCCGACAGACAGATTTCTGCCGGGGGAATTCCTTCCCGGAGAGGGGAGATCGTCGCCATCAACACCACCATCAAGCTGGACTTCATCGGGATCATCATCATCATCACCACCATCATCACCAACATCACCCTCATCACCATCTCCATATTGCTGTAACAATTGCGTTGAATCTTGCATAATTCATAGGGGAAACTTTCTCGTTGTTGATTACTCTTTGTAGTTGATGCTATTGAGTGAACCATTGAATTATTGTTTATGTTCAGATTGTTATACATCATTCTTCCATCTCTGATCATGATCCATATGATGTCTTGTGAGTAGTTCATTTTGTTCTTGAGGACATGGGAGAAGTCATGTTGTTAATAGTGGAGTTGGGTTGAGAAAGATTCAATAGTTTGATATTTAAGTTGTGGTATACATCTTCTAGTGGTGTCATGTGAACCTCGAGTACATGACACTTCACCTATATGGGCCTAGGGGAATGCATTGTGTATTTGGCTACTAATCGTAGGGGTTGCCAGAGTGATAGAAACCTGAACCCCCATTAGGAAACCATTGCACAAGGGATGTAAGGGTCTTAGAGTTTAAAGCTATGGTTAGGTTTCTACCTTAATTACTTTCTTGTACTTACGGATGTTTGCAAGGGGTATAATCACAAGTA